>VZTG01003066.1:0-149068 GCA_013397845.1 Melanocharis versteri
TTGGTGTACTTCTCTCTGGGCAGTGCCGCCGGAGCTAACAGAACTCTTACTTTCTAAAACTACTGGCCAATGGAAAGTGCACAATGCCCATTGTGGAAGAACAAGAACTTGAAGTTCACAACCTCCATTTCTCTGTTTCCTCAGACCGATTCCTGTCATCTGGACCTTTGGAGTTTATATCCATCAGGCATATGCGGGGAGACCCCCACGATGGAAGAACATAAGTGTAAAATTGGAGGGGAAATATGTTGATGATTTCAGGGATATGATTATCCCATGTATGTTTAGTCTGGGACATTCAATGAATATATATGTAGAATACAGCATATAAACAGTAACTTGCCTGTACCCAGCATGCCCAGCTTTGGGAGGTGCAATCCCCCTGTGCATCCAGCTTGATAAAGAATGCCCGCTTCTTAATGCTACGTTCGTGTTAAGGAGTTTTTTAATTTTAGCGAAGTTTTGGTAACACTGCCACGGGTGTGAGCACCGTGAGCGCAGCCAATGTTCTCCCTAAGAAGGGCAGCTATGGGACCTCCAGCAACCAAGGGCATTGTACATTCCTGTCTGATAGACATGTGCGAAAGTTAAAATGGACTATTTGTTGGAAGTCTTTAGATTTAGATCATATTAATTACTTATAGTTGAAGAATCAACAAAAACCTTTTTCAGGCTTGTTTTCTTTCTCACATTTTAGCTGGGTGAAGCACTTTTTTAAGGAGAGTGAAATACTTTGACATTTCCAGAAATGGCTTTACTGTGACCTTACTAAGTCCACCTTCAGTAAGGGAATCCGTGACTGGAGTGCTGCAATGGAGACCAGAAGGTCTTCAGATGGGCCAAGGAAGGAAGGAGTGGTGGTGGAGTACCTTTGTACATTAGAGAATGTTTTGACTGTGTAGAGCTTGAGGACAGTGAAAATAAAGTTGAGTGTGTCTGGGTGTGAACCAGGGGAAAGGCCAACCAGGTAGATGTCGTGGTGGGGGTCTGTTATAGGCCACACAACTAGGATAAACTCTTCTACAAGTGGCTGACTAATGTTTCAAAACTGTTGTTGTGGGAGGCTTCAACCTGCCAGATATCTGCTGGATACCCAACACAGCAGAGAGGAGGCAGTCTAGGAGGTTTCTGGAGTGTGTAGAAGAGAACTTCCTGCCCTCCTGGTCAGGGAGGTGCAGCACCGGCACTGACTCTACCAGGGACGGTGCCCCACTGGACCTGCTGGTTACAAACAGACGAGGGCTGGTGGGAGATATGGTGGTCAGAGGCTGGGGCACAGATACCAGGAAATGAGATACTTTCCAATAATTGGTGAAGGAAGGAGAGAGCTCTACCCTGAACTTTTGAAGGGTGGACTTTGGCTTATTCAGGACAGTGTTTTGAAGAGTACCTTGCAAAGCAGCCCATAAAATTAAAGGTGCCTGGGAAGGCTGGAATCTTGAAGGCAGAGGAGCAGATTGTGCCTGTCACGCTGAAAGATGAACTGGTGGGAGAGCAGATTGGACTGGCTGAGCAAGGAGTTTTCCCAGGAAGTCAGGGAAAAAGGAGTGTGTATGACCTTTGGAAAAAGGGACAGAAAAGTCAGGAAGTGTTCGGGGATGTTATTAGGTCATATAGAAAGAAAGTTTTTACACTACTTTCTTTAAGACATTTTTAGAAAAAGCACTACCATTTTATGTCTGACATTTTATTCACTTTCCATAAGTGAATCATTATTTTATTTGCTCTTTAGCAGTGACTATCAGTCTTATTTGATGTGACCTTATCCATGAGTTACAGCATATGCCTATGAGAGAAAAGAACGTAAGTCCATTATACTAACTACAAACAAAATAAGAAATAAAATACTTAAAAATTATTAAAACATAAATGCATTTCTAAGAGCAATAGGTGAGAGTTTCAGGGCTTTCCTGATGTTCAGAAACATGAGTGTGGGTTGCTAACATTTTTTTTCATGCATTTTAAGCCTATAAAGTCAAGACATTCTATTTTTGTGTAAAAAAAAAAAAAAAAAAAGAAAAAAAAAAGAAAAGAAAAGTCACGTTCTACTTATTTGAAAATTTATGCTTTATTTTCAAAACACCATATCTTTTCAGAGTTCAGGTTGGAAAAAGAAATTTCCTGTATTCAACACACTGTACCTAGCTTTTTAGACAATTATTTGGCTATCACCCTTTTTTTTTGTTATTTTAGTCTTTTCTAAACAGTTTCACTAACTTGAAAAGGTTTTGAATTCTATTTGAATGCCTAAAATATATTCCAGTATATATTGTTACAGAGCCTTGAATGACTTGTGAGTTGTCACTTATACTAGGTCTTCTCAACTATATAAAGAGGTAAATCTTACGAAATATTTCCACTGCAGGTTTAAGTTTGGTTTTACTGTGCTGCACTCTCTTCCAGTAGATAATCTGCATTGAACAATGGAAAATTTAGTGGCTTCCACATGGTGTCTGCTTCTCCACCATGGAAGTATACACTATAAAAAACTTATTAAAATTATCTACAATGACAGACAAAAATTTTTGTGATAAACCACTTACTACAATAGCATTACCAAAGCTAATAGGGCCACGGTGCTAGAGAAAGTCGACAATAGGCCACAGAAGATGATCATACTATGTCAACTCTGTAACAGGATTTTAGGCACTGCCTTAAAAATCAGGAGCCAATTTATTAAGTGGTGCAGGCAGAAATGTTTTTAACTCTGAAGCTCCTTTTTGAATTGTTGCTTGTTTTGCATGGGTAACAATACATATGAAATTAATTGATAAGCACTAGAATGTTTCGTAATTGCTAATAAGTATGCTACTCAATTTGGAAAAAAGGAAGGGTTTTGTATGTTCTTTTATGATTATACATTTCTATAGAATTTTACATTCTTCCTTCATTTAATCTTTTACAAGATTAATTCAAAGATAATACATCCTTTTATATAAGGTCACACTTTATATCAAGTGGACCATGACTGCTCAATATGCCTATTAAAATCATAGATTTTGTTCGTTACTGAGAAGAAGCACTCATTACTTTAATAGAAAGACATTCTCATTTTTTTCTCTATTAAAACCAAAACTAAACCTCCTTGTATATCTACAAAGAAGCTAGCAAGAAATTAACCTGTAAAACCGTAGAGAAATACTTTCTATTCATTCCACATACAACCTTCCATTAAAATTAGAAACAGCATTTCAGCTCCTGGATCCTAACACCGTATGTGGAGTGAAAATCTGAGAGGTATGTTCTGTATTCATTCTGAGTGCAAAATTGCTGCAGATGTCAGCAAAAGAAAACAAACGAGTTTAGGACTTACCCCGCTGGTATAGTAAGTCAGACTAATAAGTCATTTAGAAACAATCTCAGGCCCTTGAGCATCTGTGGAGTTAAGACAAGGGCAACTTTCTCGTAACCTTAGGAAAGAAAGTAACCCCTATCTTAAGCTTATGCAGATGCCTATATTTTCCTTCCCTTCCTATGCATAGTCACAGTTTCACTTTGGTTCAAATGCCACATATTTGTCTCAGAGGGATATAAATTGACTGAGCATACACAATATACCCATGAAATATCAGGCAATGGAACTGGAAAATGAGCATTCTTCTCTACTAGCTAAGTGACAGGTACCTTCAGTCCTTCAAGGCTCTCTAATATTTCCCAAATGACAGCACAAAATACAGCTAATGAGAATTAATATCTGTCATAACAGAAAAGACTCGTCTTTTTCTTCTCTCAGTGATGGAACTCTGAGGAGCATATCATTGTTTACAGACTACAAAAAAGCTTGGAAATAACTTGTAGGAATTCGTGTTTATGTGCACAAACAACTACAAACTTTAAGGATGAATATTCTGTAGCTGTTTTAGCCACATGTTTGATCATTGCAACAATCTCAAACTACAGAAACTCTTACAATTACTACTTGTTGGCCTTGATCAGTAATCTTTCCTAGCAACCAAACTGCTGATGTGTCAAATTTTCACTTTGACTTAAAAGTAGCATAAGAATTTTGATCTATCACTTGGACTGCTTCTTGGGGCAAGAAGTAAATCAAATGAGTATGGATATCTCTAGATAAAAGAGTGGCAATAATACAGTTTGGTAGGGAAATAAGTGTCAAAAATATGTCATTCACATGTGTTGAAAACTTCACCTCTGCATTTGAGAAGCATCCAAGCACAAAGTATAAAACTACTATAAATTTTTACTTCAACATTTAATATTATCAAGTCCACTGAGGTCTCCAAATGCTTTACTAAACATCAGATCCTGAATCAGGTCCTTAACTTCTGAACTTCCTTGAACTCTTCTCTTAAAAATACCCAATCCAAACCAAACCAATGAACAAACCCAAACCAGCCAATCAACTAACCAAAAAACCCCCTCTTAATGTATGCCTCTGCAAAACTGAATGAAAAACCAAATAGAAAAAAGCACTTCACCTGACACTGGAAAAGAAGAAGTTACTTAGCACTATAAAATCAAACATAGCAATAAGGCAGAGATGTAGTTACACAATACAATTGTAATTCTTCTGGACTGTGAAGTAAATAATCAGTCTGAGGTAAATGAATTTGTGGTTGTGGTTTGTTGCAGAAACCATAGACTATGGTTGCTTTAAATGCTATCATAAAGTTCATAGGCTTGCCAAGTAGGCTGCTGATACCAAGTAATTTGTCATAATGGTAATAAACATTTAATGCAACTTTTAAATTATCTCACATAACCAGATGAGTTGGGTTTGTATTTTAATATCTATTGTTCCTGTTGTTGTGTTCTGCAAAAGGAATGGGCCAAAGTTACATGTCCTTCGGCACTTTTATGATTTATTCGAGATAAAAAAAAGAAAAAAAATCTGTGAATGAAACAGCTTCTCAAAGATACAAGGAGGTGGTATTTTCTCTGCGTTATACTCATTTCAGAGGAAACACCTTTCTATGGGCAGCACTGGAAATAAACATATAGCTAATGAAAACCTCATGAATACCTATTGTGAGTTTTCCCTTTTTAAAGATATTATTCAGTATCATCTTTTTTTTCTTCTTCTTCTTCTTCTTCTTCTTCTTCTTCTTCTTCTTCTTCTTCTTCTTCTTCTTCTTCTTCTTCTTCTTCTTCTTCTTCTTCTTCCTCTGTTGTTTTAGAAAATGAATGTGGCAATGAATAAAACCATCTTCATCAGTTCTTAGTCCTTTCAAGGCCTCTAACTCTTCTGTTTCAGTTTATATTCAATTTCTACTTCTATTCAGCTAGCTAATAATTGTCTTTTGTTAAGCGACAATGTACTTTCAACCTATAGTCTGACAGACAGACTTTTGTTCATATATTTTAATCTGCCTTTAAAGCCGTGACTTCTAAATCTATGACTTTTGAAAATCCTTCTTGAAGGAAAATGAATTGTAAGTACGTGTTGTATTTTTGATAGATGTTATATGAGTACACGATACCTGCTAGAGGAATTTAAAACAACTTTAGTACTGGCCGTGTGGTTGTCTGAACACCTGAAGTAATTTGTTTTCTTTTTACTTTCCTAAAGAGTTTAGATTTCCTGTTTGGAAACTTCATTTGACTATTCTCTGCTCAGGATATGGTCACAAAGTATAAAAAACAACCTGTAATTATGTGAACAAGTCCAAGAAAGACTTCATCACTTTTTTCTTCATCTCAGCTTGCTCTTTTCTTTCTTTGTACTCCCATAGCATCCATTTGAATCACTTGGCAAACTCTGTGGAATGAAAATCAAAATTGACAGCATCTAGAAAAGAACACTCTATCCTTGCATACTTTCCATCCCAATGCTTATTTTAAATTATGAATACCAATATCAGGATATTAATATAAGTAGAAGCTTTAGTGATCCACATGTGTTTAGGAGAGACCCAAAAATCTTCCTAGCATTCAAGTACATTTGATATGAAATATCTTTTCTGCCCCACTCTTATTACAGTCTCTCAACATGGATAGGCTGTCTTAAAACCTGATTTCTTGCCATCAAATGTAGTCACTAATGTGATTTTTGGTTTGTATTAATCAGATTTGGTGTAGATTCTGTCTCAATATAATTTGAGTTTACAAATGCTCTTGAAATAGCTCACTGATATTATTAGAACTGAGAAGAATAGAATAAATCTACACAGGTGATGAAGTGCGAGCTGAAACAGACACAGGCTTTTGAAAAGATATATTTTTTAAAGACCCATAACTCTTTTCCATTTTTCTGGGCCACAGATTATGTTACATTCTGTTCTCACGTTTGCAGGTTAGAGGAAAGTAATGTAATTTTTTTTTCAACTGTACTGAAGGTGAACAGAATTCAAATGTATTGATGATAGCACATCTACAGCAGAAGTAGTGTCTTGGACCCTTTGCATTTAGAGATATACTTGCTGTATCTTCCTCTCTCAAGAAAGGATTTGCCTAATAGACTTCTTTTCTTCCCTCATTTCTGGGTTAGCAGTAGGACGAAAAAAAGACATAGATGGCCAAAAAGAAAGAGTCCACTTATGAGTTCACAAAGGACATCGTGTTTTGGGTGCCAGGAGCACTTCTGTTGGGAGACATCAGCTCTGTATTGCTTGGTTTAATGGTGCATTGGCATAGAACATACTCAGTCAAAATACTTCAAAAGAAGATATCTAAATAGGCTTAAGCTGCTAAAGAAAATTAAGTTTAGTATATGTAAGATGGGTGGGGTTTGGTTGTTGTTTTGTTTTGTGTTGGTTTGGTTTTTTTGTTCCTTTCTTATTTTGATGGGGTTTTTTTTCTGAACTGAGCACATAAGGGTGGACTCACCATTAAAACAAAGAATTACACCTCTGGGCTTCTGCGTCAGGTTCAGATTCTTACTTTGATATGCAGAGCCATGACTACTTTTAGAAGGGAAGTTCAGCAAAACTTTGGCAAGATAAAACAGGGTATGTTGATCAAGCGTTTTTCTTTCATTTACTAAACTTGCTAGCAGAAAATATTCATCGTCCTTTTGCTTAAAAACATTTGAAACAATGTCCCACAATGGAAAATGTTAAGCCTCCAGTTATTTGGAAGTAGCACTACTTGTTATGCATAGAATATACTCACACAGCTTCTTTTTTTGATTAAAATCTACATTAAATTAATTTATGTCATTGTTTTCTTACCAATTAAATCTCTAACTATAATTAGGCAAGCTGTGAACAAAAAGACCCTGGAATGATAATCGCATCAAACTAATTTTATTTAGTTTGAAGAACTAAATTCTGCTACTCTTTCTCTTTACATAACCTTTGTTATACGTCAGTCCCAGAGTGCATATCAAGAAAAGAAATAATATAATAAATTTTATATAACTTCATCTTGCATAGACGATGGGCCATAGGTCAAACTATCCTACCATTTAAAAGCATCTCCAACAATTAATGGGATGTTCTTGACTGGCACAATATTAATCTTCCACTACTTTTGCACTGGTGGCAATTAGCAAAATCAATACCCTAAGAAAAAAATTATTATTCCTCCCCACTCCTTTTCAGAAATTCATCAACAATTAGATCTATGGAAGAGATTGTTCTCTGTATGCATACAGTTTTAGAGCTAAATAAATTATTATTTATTTTGTAGGAAGCAATAAATATAGATTAATACCTAAAACTAACTGGCAAGCAAAGAGTTACTCTTTTGCAACTACTTATAATTCTGCAGATGCTTCTAGTAATTCATCAGTTAGGCTTCAGAAGTGGACTACTTGTCTGGGGGATATTAAAAAACTTCATTGTCAGCAAGCATCACAAGCCTCCTAGGAGAGAAATAACCCAGCAGCCGGGAGCAAATAAGCATGAGTTTGTTAAGCTGGGACAATATATTGAGTGGTTTATCTCCATTTTCCTTCTCTAACATGTAAGAGGTACTATGGAAGAAAACTAGATTTTATTGGACTGGGTTCACAAGCAGACGTAGATATCTGTGGCAAGAATTATGCTGACCTGAAACACCCATGGAGAGGAAATATGGTGGATGGTTTATACCTATATCTGGTGAGGATCAAGAAATAATTTCTTAACTCACCCTAATGGAATATGAACTCATTACTGGAGTTTTTCATAATATCATTTGCAATTTATTATGAAAATATTTTCCAAGGACATAGCCATGTAAGCCTAAATTCAGCCTTCCATTTGAGGAGGTCAAAATTACTCATGAAAAATGCTGTATCCACCAGGCATCAAGTCAGTGTCATCTTATCACATTCTCTCACTTTCCTTCTCCCTGCCTTATGAGTGCTGAATTCCTTCCTGGCAGTTGCAAAGAATCATCCAGCATGGTTGAGCATACTCCTGCCCAACAGGTGGCTAAATCATTTTGTGAAGCAGTAGATTTGAAATTTAGGCAAAAAAAGAACCTGAAGTGAAATGTCCTACTCTGCAGTTCTCTAAGACATTTTATTCTTCAGTAAATAAATAGAATAATTTTCTTATTCTGTGTTTTATATAATGACAGTAATCAATATATTTTCTAAACTGTTGTCTCATTCCTGATATATTAGATGAACTCTGAGTTAAGTGCAATGCCTAGCTTTTGGGTTCTGTCGGATGTAGGTAAAAGAGTTGCTAGATTGTTCAGTCATAGCTTCAGCACACACATCTAAACAGAGCCATAACTCTAAAGAAGAAAGAAGGACAGGAGAGAGGAGAGAAAGAGAGAGAGAACGAGAGAGAGTAAGAAAGAAAGAGAGAAAGAGAGAAAGAAAGAAAGAGGGAGAGAAAGAAAGAAAGTGGGAGAGAAAGAGACAGAGAAAAGAGAAAGCAAGAAAGCGAGAGAAAGCAAGAAAGTGAGAAAGTGAGAAAGCTAGAGAGACAAAAAGAAAAAGAAAGAAAGAGAGAGAAAGAGAGAGAAGGAAGGAAGGAAGGAAGGAAGGAAGGAAGGAAGGAAGGAAGGAAGAAAGGAAGGAAGGAAGGAAGGAAGGAAGGAAGGAAGGAAGGAAGGAAGGAGGGAAGGGAGGGCTTTTTATCTGATGAAAATTTCAGTGCTGTAGATAAAGGGTGTTAGATGGGAGCACTGTTCCTCCTCAGTTTTTATGCCTGAGTTTCTTTCACAAATAAGTTTGGAGTGAATTGGAGAATAGTACAATACCATGCACAGTGTGGAATTACATCCTAGAGACTGGCTCATTCATAAGAGCACTCCACACCTTTAGAAAAACACATCTTACGTGGGATTTTCAGGCTTGAAATCAGATGCTTGTGCCTGTGATCTCCAGTATCTTATCCGGTTTGGTATCTACAATATAAGTGTTACTCAGTAACTGTTAGCATACAATAAAAAAAAATACTTCGGAATTTTTAGGAATGCCAAACCAAATGCTATACCTTCATTTACTTTTTTACAGTATTAAATATTATCAAATGCAAAACGTTTTGGAGGTTATCGACTAACAAGGACAGCAGCACAAAATCTTAAGTTTGGTGGTCATTTATTACCAAGTGTTTAAAGAAATTTAATTTAATTCAGCTTAATAAAGTGAAAAAAAAAAAAATTCGCTCAGTGTTGAATTTACCTTCAAGGACAAGGCAGAAAGGGGGATAGAGGGATTGCCTTCCATGTAAAAAAAATTGACTGCAAAGACCTGTCTTTGAAAAACTGTGATGAATGAATCGACAGTTCTGGGTAAAATTTAGGGACCAAGACAGCAAAGGAAATTTCATGGCTGGTGTTTAGTACAGGTTATCTGACTAAGGGGAAACTGTTAACTGGAAGCATCTTGCTTGCAGACTCTGTTCCTGCTGAAAGGCTTCAATCAGCCTGACAAATACTGGAAAAGAGGCAAAGCAAAATGTTAGCAGTCTGGGGGATTCCTGGAGTATGCTGAGGATAATTTTTAATCCAGATGACAGACAACAAGATTAGAGGAGAGAATTTACTAGACTTGTTGCTTACCAACACACATGAACTAATTAAAGAGGCCAAGATTGATTGTGCCTGGGCTTAAAGTATCATGACTTACTGAAATTCACATTTGATGTAAATGGGCCAGGTGAAGACTAGGCAGGACACAGAATTTTCAAAGAACATTTTATCAATTGTTTAAGTAAAGGGAACCCCTGGAAAACTGACCTCAAGATAAAAAGGGCTGAACAGAGTAAGAACTTTGTTCTTAAAGCATGAGAACTCTCATTCTCATTCCCACATATTCCCAAACGTATGAATGAAACACATAGACAGAGGTAACTTGGACATATGTCCTGTGAAGCATGTAGGGATAGGAAAAGGAATGACAGCGCACAACTGGAGTTTAATTTGGCAAGGGATGCTAAGAATAATAATTAGAGTTTTGGTCAGAAAATGAAGATTAAAAAAAATATATCTGATTAATAGGATATGAGAACTTGTGATAATTGACAGGGAGAAGGCTGAAATACTCCACAATACTTTTTTTTCTGTTTCCAAAGGTTCTATTTCTTCCCACATCTTAAGTTCCTTAACATCAAGGTAGGGACAGGACAAGAAGCAAGTTCAGATTTGAGGCCATGTGAGTCTCCTGACCATGCACAAGTACATTACAAAGACTTGAGGATATTGTCTGATGTGTTTGCCAAGCCACACATTTGAAAAGTCATGACAATCATATGAAATCTATTATTTCTTGATAATATGTAAAAAATCCTAGAAGAATCTGGAAAATGTTTAACCTGCCTTACAACCTGTCAGCAAAATAGCTTGTCTCTCTCTGTTTCTGTCTTGAACAGTATTGAAGAAAATAATTATTTAGAGCTCAAGAAGGAATTTGTATTATCCAATACTGGTTTGCATCCTTCTGAAATGGTTTCCCTAAATACTTTAAGATTTGTTATAACTGACTGGAAAAATTATTATAGGTTTTTCAGGAGATACCAAAATCTCTCTACAGGAAAATGTAATCTCTTTTAATTAAAATTTTAAAAAGGAAAAAAAAAAGGTAAGAAATAGACAAATCTAGCAACCTGCTTTAAGCTTATCTAGATTGAAATATTCCACATATTCCAGTCAGACTGCTATGTTTGATTTTGGGTTTGTCATACCCATTCAATGTTTCCCTCTGCTGACAAAATGCTTGATAGAATCAGTGTTTCATTTGTGTCATACCTTTCTTCTTTTCTAAGGTCTAGTCACCCTGCAGCTAGAGTACAGCTACTGTGATATAATGCAGACTTCAGCACCCTGAACTACTGCAAGGCATTAGTGTACCCCAGAATTTATGAGCTGGCTGAGGAGCATCTGTTATAAAGAAGAATGCAGTTTTGTGGCACCCAAATGACAGCCAGATCACACCTAACACTGCAACTCCACTGAACAGTAAATAAAGCTGGATCATTCTGGGATACAGAGGTTTAAAGATACATTGAACAAGCTGAAATAAAGTATTTTTTATTTCAGGACTGTCAGTGTTTCCTCTCAGTGGACACAAAGGAAGGCAAAATTGGTTTGCATGTCTTTGATATCTCCAAATGTCTCTAGGATCCATACATTATAGAAAGTATGTGAAAATAATTAATAACTTTATTATCCACTTGCCCTAATATATGCCTAATTACAGATACTATGATGGGCTTTCAAACAAAAATATATTTTGGAATGAATAGGGAGAAAATAGGTGAGTACCCTAGTTATAAAAAAAATGTGCATTATTTTGAATTCTTTATGGGAAAAAATTGTATGTTTCAAAGCATGTTGAGCAATTAAATTTTTCCTGCAGGAGAGGATACACCCATCACAGAAGTTATCTACTGAGAATTTTTCATCCATTCAGATGAAGATCATATTTTAAATATACTCAGTAGCTCAGCTGTTTTAATACATGGATAAAATGAAGGCTGCCCTGCTAGTAAGTTTCTGCAGAGAATAAAAGGTTATTGGAAATCATTAAGATAAATGTGTCTACTGATAGAGTAAATCTTTATTTTAGTTTAGCATCTTAAAATTATTCTCAATTACTTTGCACACATAAATAACACATACAGAAAATAAATAAGAAAAAAAGACATATAGGCAAAGAAAAATATAGAATGAAAATAAGTAAAGCCGGTTTGAAGGGGAATTAAATATATATCTGCAGATGGACTACACTAAAACAATATGACTTGAGGTTTTGAACAAATATAATGATACATAGAAAGCAAAAAAACCCCAACCAAACCAACAAAACAACAACAAAAACAAAACAAAAACCAAAACCAAAAACAACCCCAACAAAATCATAGAGAAGAAATAAAACAGGTGTATTACACTTTTTGCAGGTAATTTTCCTTTAAACTGCTGAAATGGATTTAACATCTATTTGGAGATTCCTTTGGAATTAATAAATTATTTTACTTATTTATGTTAAAGTAAACTGGGATAGATAATTCTAAGAAAACCAACCCTTTTATACATATACAGTGTGTTTTCTAATGCTCTTCACGGCAGTTTTTTTTGGTTTTGTGCAGAAGACACCCCATGGACTACTCCAGATGACACTGAAAGGCAGGGACTCTTTCACTGTGATTTGACTGGCGTGGGACAGCTGTAGAAATGTGGTGGTATAGGTCTAGTTTGCTGCTGTTACAACAGGAATGAAAATGCTGAATTTAGTAACAAGGAAAATATTAATACAAATTCACATGTCACATTAATCCTTGACACAGTAACCCTAAATTTAGCACAAAAATCAGGAGTTGTGTCCCTATGTGCCACCTTTACAGGTGTAGGTTTGTCCTCTCAAGCAAAAGATGGAAAGAGTGTGCAGAGCTGAAGAAGAGCCATGAGCAAATTGAAAGCTGTCTGTTGCTCCAGAGACTGAGACAGGAAAGGGACCCTCATGGTTGGTGTCTGCTACAGGCCCTTGATAAATGGGAGCCTGTTGACAAAGCCTTCTTGCTTCAGCTGCAGAAGGCAGCAGGCTCCAGCCTCTTGTCCTGCTGGGAGACTTCAACCACCCAGACATCTGCTGGGAAAGTAGCACAAAGAGCTCTAGAGAACCCAGGAGACTCATGGAATGCGTGGTGGGTAACTTCTTAAGCCAGGTAATAGCTTAACCAGAGGGGATGTTATACTGGGTCTGTTGGTCACCAACACAGTGAGCTAATCAGGGACACCAAGACTGGAGGCAGTCTGGGCTCCAGTGACCATGAACTGGTAGAGTTTGCAGTCCTGAGGGATATGAGTCAGGCAAAGAGTAAAGTCAGGACCCTGAATTTAGGAAAACAAAATTCCAGCTGTCCAAGGAGATAATCAATGGGACCTCCTGAGAGTCTGCTCTCAGGAACAAGGGAGGAGTACAGACCCAGCAGGTCCTTAAGGACCTTTACTGTTGTTGCAGCAACCAGTGATCTGGACGCACAAGAAATAAGGCAAGAAAGGCAAGAGACTGGCATGGCTGAGTGGCGACCTGCTGGTCTAACTTTAGGGCAATCAGCCAACGCACAGGAGGTAGAAGCAAGGACAGGTATGCTGAGAAGAGTGTGGGGGTGATGCTTGGTTGTGTAGGGATGGAACAAGGAAACCCAAGAAGGAGCTGTAGCTGAAATTGGCAAGGAATACAAATAATAAGAAGGGTTTCTACATGTAGGTTAGACAGAAAAGGAAGATCAAAGAAAGTGTGTACACCCACCCATGCCCCACTCCCAAAAAAAGAAGGCTGTCAAACTGGGAACAACAGATGAGAAGGCTGAGGTACTCAGCAACATTTTTGCCTCAGTCTTCAACGGCAACATCTCTTCCCACACTTCTTGAGTGGGTGGATTGTGACACAGGAACTGACAGAACAAAGTCCTTCCCACTGGAAGTGAAAATCAGGTTAGTGTCCACTTGAGTGTGGATGCTGAAAGCATGGTGGCAGAGAGATTTTTCAGTATCTGCCTGTGTCCGTGAGCATTCTCACTTTCTCACGGAGCTAGCTGCAAAACAGCTAGAGAGCTTCTATAAATAATTCTTCTATCTTGCACCTGTGAGGTGTTTTTGCAGTTTGTAATTGTCAGTCTGAAGGATTGTTTATGAAATGTGTGTTTTTAGGATCTAGCCAATAGCCCTAGGG
The DNA here is from genome assembly GCA_013397845.1 of Melanocharis versteri. Taxonomy (NCBI): domain Eukaryota; kingdom Metazoa; phylum Chordata; class Aves; order Passeriformes; family Melanocharitidae; genus Melanocharis; species Melanocharis versteri. The sequence continues at coordinate 14,015 of VZTG01003066.1, forward strand.
GGTGGTTGACGAAGATCCAATTACTTTCTATAACCTAGGGTATAAAACCCTTCTGTATATAAATAAATAAAGGCATTTTTCTCTAGTTACTCCTGAGTTCGGTTCTCTCCTTCCTCCCCGGGCCGTGTCCGTCATTGTGACACCTGAGGAAGTTGATGGCACATGCATCTATGGGACCTGATGAGATGCATCCCAGAGTCTTGATAGAACTGACTAGTGTACTTGCCAAGCCACTCTTCATGACATTTGAAAATTTATGACAATCAGGTGGAATCCCAGTTGATTGGAAAAGGGAAACGTACCCATCTTCAAAAGGGGTAGAAAGGGGGACCCCGGGGAACTACCAACCTGTCAGTCTCACCTCTGTGCCTAGGAAGATCATGAACAGATCCTTCTAGAAACTATACTAAAGCACATGGAGAACAGGGAGGTGACTCGGGACAGTCAGCATGGCTTCACCAAGGTGAAGTCCTGCCTAACCAACCCAGTAGTCTTCTATAATGGAATGACTACTTCAGTGAGCAAGAGAAGGGCTACAGATTTCTGTAAGGTCTTTTACATGGTCCTACACAACGTCCGCTCTAACTCGAAGAAGGAGGGATTTGACAGCTGGACTGTTCAGTGGGTGAGGAATCGACTAGACAGCCACATCCAGAAGGTAATGATTAATGACTGTGTTCTGATGGGCCTTGTGAAAAAGGGTGACCCTCAGGGGCCTGTATTGAGACAAATGCTTATTAATGTCTTCATTAATGACACAGATAAAGAGACTGAGTCCACACTCAGCAAGTTTGCAGATGANCTATGAGGAAAGGCTGAGAGAGTTTGGGTAGTTCAGCCTAAAGAAAAGAAGGGTCTGGGTTGACCTTAGAGCAGCATTTAAGTACCTGAAGGGGGCTTAGAAGAACACTGGAGAGGGACTTTACAAGGGCATGAAGTGCTAGGACAAGGGAGGGATGGCTGTAAACTCAAAGAGGGTAGATTTACTCTTTACTTGCTGTTCTGTCTGTATTTTTCTCGACATTTAGACACTCCTACACTTCTGTACCATTATGCGACTTAATTTTCAATAGCAGTTGATAATCACAGTAAACCCTGTGTTTCTTCTTCAGAAATTTAAAATCATCTTGGTACGTTCTCTAGAAAATAATCTTCATTCCAAGTCCTTTTTTTGTTGTTTCTTTAATTCCTTATTTCTGGTTGGATTTGGAGCTTCTAGTATTCTTCTTACTGCTTGTTCTCTAAATGTCCCTTGGTTGGAATTACTATTAAACTTATGAGTAAGAAGTAATGAGGTACTCTAGGATGTGCTGAAAAAAATCCATTGACTTTGACAATTCCTAATTCTAATATATGACAATTATGCTTAACAAAGTTGAAAAATTTATTGTAATAAATTTTCTAATGCTTTACCCGGTCAAACTTTCATAGCTTCTGACATTCTACTTGGAAAAATATTAAATGGATTAATATATTCAACTATCAAAGAAGCGTTTTCTAGAACTCAAATATTTTAATTTTCCAACTGCTCAAAAACTAATAAATTCCCTCTGGTGCTTACAGTACACCTTGACTGCTATTAAGATTTCTAACTGTCTCTCCCTCATTTTCATGGCTAATTTATACATATTTATCCTTCTTAATTTTTTTCCTTTATGCTACCTTCTCCATCCTGATGATAATTTTATGTTGTTTGCTAACCTTCTTAGGGCTTAATTACCTCTCTCTTATAATGAGATGTCTAGGGTTGAAGAGATTTCCAGTAGTCAAGAGAGATAGAGAGCTAGAGGAAAAAGAATTCTTACGATATTATTCTAGGTTGTGATGTCCTTTTTATGAATATTACACACCATAATTATATTATCTAATAAGCTGTCTAAAGCAACAAAGTTTTGAAAGCATCTTGTCTTGCAGAAGAGCCAAAGCAAAGAAAGTTCAAAAGAATCATGTTTATCCCTGAATAGCAAATATGTGAAACTCGAAATTGAATGCCTAATTCAAGGTACTGTTCTGTGTCCCTGCTACAGAGCATTTTCCATTAACATACATCCCATCATTTTCTGACCGTACATAAAGAGATCTGCTACACAGTGAAACTTCTGCTAAGTAGCAAAGGAGTCATTATTTCTATCAAGTTTGTGACTTTATTTTGAGAGTTTTCTGGCATTTAGTTTGCAGATCTTTTTCCTGTAAGTCAATACAAAATTGATAAGTAGTAAGAATCATCTGATCCTGGAAAAAGAATGCAATAATTTACTAAATTCTAGCCAGAGAAGATCATGCTTGTTATAGAAAAGATGCTGTCACAATCTTTCTCAAGCATGATTTCACTCTATCTTCACAATATAAATTTGCTTTCAACTGGAAACTTAAAATTGACTAACAGAAATATAAATGAGAATGGCTAGTAAAATCAGTTATGCCATGCCGTGTGATTAAGAAAGGTATAATAAAACTAACTTTTGAACTGCTGATGAAGATATGTTTCTGTTTAAATCAGGAGGCATTGCCTCAAAACTTTATTTCCAAATGATATTAAAAATCTTTTTCTGCTTTTGTCTGTGTGTAAATGTAGTTAAACACCATTCAGAAAAAAAATTGCATTTTGGTATGCATGTACAAAATATCATCTTTCTATGTAACATTTTTCATTTGTGTGGATGAATTCACCCCTATCCATCCACACATTGTATTTGCATTGTTACATCTTTACTATCTATAGATCTGTGTAGGAGAGACATATCTACAAAAAGTAGGAAAACAAGCAAAGAGAAATAAGAATATGAAATACGAAGGCAAAGATTCACCTGCCTTTATCTTCTATAAATTATTTTATCTTAAAATAATTTGGGGTGGGGTTTATTTTTATTTTTCTGATTTAACTTTTATTTGAAGACCACTCTGAAATTGTCATGATCTGTGCTGTGGAACATTTTCTAGAGGTGTCTATGAAAGCAAACATCTTTGGGACTTGGAGTTCTTCTTGTTATTCTTCCTTCTCCTTCCTATCATCTACACATCATCAGCAAAGCACAGATATCCCCTATTTTTCTGATTTTGATCCATGTATTAATTTTTGGTGTTAAGAATGACTCCTACCTTCTCATGTCATTCTTGTTTAACTGAATATATCACAATGTATTTAAAATATCCAAAATGATCATTTCCAACATCATTCTTCCAGAACATTTTTTCTTGGTATTATTATTCTGCCAGTAAACAGAACCGATTAGCTTTTCCCTTCAATACCAATTTTATAAGGTTTAGTTCAAGGTAAATACTAAATACATAATTTTTAAGTTTAGTGAATTCTGTCAGTCATTCAGATTTGAATTTTGAAGTCTGGGGACTAGTGGGGATAAATATGTGTTAGCAACTAGAATCAGAACACAGTATTTCTCTATTTCAAAACAAAAGAGAATTTCTATTAAGGTCTTTCAGGGCAGAAAACTAGTTAATTAAATGTGCTACATTTCTTAATCATCAGTGCAAACTCTGTAAATTAGACAGAATAACTAAAAAGGAAATAAAAAAAATCGTTTCCATGGTTGGATAATACTTCGTGCTGCAAGTGGTGCGTGTGTAAGACTTTTATTAGACATTTAATATAGTTGAATCCTACTGTTCCATCTGATCATTGCAAGTTAAATAAAGGATATTAATGTTAAGACTGACTACTTAATTAGCACTATCTGCTTTATGATGAGATGCCAGCCTACCAGCAGCAAATGAGTTGTGAAGATGATATTCAAATAAAACAATTAGGTTGTCTCATAAAGCTTTGAGTCTGACACTTAGGTGACACTCTGAACATGCATAGGCAGAGCACACATAATGTGATCTAGCCATGAAATATATACTTAAACCAAAAATTGTTTTGGGAAACATGTTTGGGAATTTTTATGTTCCACCTCAAGGTGAATGAAACACATATTAGTGCTTAAATACAAAAAGAAAATTTGACTAACAGCGTATTGGGCTGAATTGTACCACATTAAGCTGTTTGACATCAAGATGTGTCACAGTTTCCTTATATACACTTCACAGAATCAATTACAGAATCATAGAATGGCTTGGTTAGGAAGGGACCTTAGAGATCATCTCATTCCAACTCCCCTGCCATGGGCAGGGACACCTTCCATTAGACTAGGCTGCCCAGAGCCCCACCCAGCCTGGCCTTGAACACTTCCAGGGATGGGGCATCCATCTTTCTCTGGGCAACCTGTGCCAGGGCCTCACCACCCTAACAGTAAAGGATTTCTCCCTGGTATCTAAGTCTATCCTCTTTCAGTTTAAAGCAACTGTCCCTTGTCCTATCACTGCATACCCTTGTAAAAACTCTTCAGCTTTCATGTAGGTCCCCTTTAGGTACTCCATTCTCCTTTAAGGCTGTATTTGAGTTTGGAGTTGCCCCAAACCAGGTGCTGGATTTTGTCCTTGTCCTTGTTGAACTTCATGAGGTTCACACGGGGCCAGCTCTTAAGCCTGTCAAGGTCCTTTTTTCTAATATCCCTCCAGCATATGAATTGCACCACACAGCTTGGTGTTTTCAGAAAACTTGCTGAGTGCACTGATCCCATTGTTCATGTTACTGAAAAAGAAGTTAAAGAGCCACTCCCAATACCAAACCCTGAGGAACACCACTTACCACGGATCTCCACCTGGACATTAAGCCATTGACAGCAGCTCTCAAAGTGCAACCATCCAGGCAATTATTTATCCACTGAGTCGTCCATCTGTCAAATCCATGCTTCTCCAGTTTAGAGATAAGGATATCATACTTGCAAGCAACACCAATCCTGAGATCAGTTTTATGGGGTACTTCAGCCCAACCATGGAACCATCCTCCCACCCAGGTCTGCTGCCTAATACTGGGCCCTGAGCTTGGGATTCTGAGTGCTCCCATTCTAGGATGACTACAAGGCAATGCTGACGAGTTTTATTATCTCAACACCGAAGGAAACCTCATTCCCTCGCAAGAATCTGTTCTGTCTCTGACATCCTCCTTTAGGATTAATCCCTTCTTGTAGCTTGGCCTTCTTACTGTCAGATTGTTTGTGCCAGACCACAAATTCCCACAACTGAGCAGGCACAATTAGAATTTCCCTTTCAAACTTCTTGGAGAGTGTTACAAGTGTTTAATACACACTACATCTTTTCAGAAAAAGAGCAGTCTGACAAATCAGGAGCCTGGCGTTTGGTGATTTTTGAAGAGTTTTGTGCAAAATTCACGGAAGCTGAAGAATCTCAGGATAAATACCTCTAAAGAAATGCTTAACTGACTTCGAAAAATCCTTCAGTAGCACAACCAGTTACTAACTCTGAGAAAAGATTTGTTTACCTAATGTAAGAATGGCAGAAGGAAACATCTTACCTCACTATAGCACCACCCATTGCGAATGGCAAAGAATGTGCAGTGCTGTAGTACAACGAAATATAAACCAGGGACACTGTATTTGATAAGACATTTTTCACCCTGGTAGGACACAGTTAACTGGCTGAAGAAATAGGAATAATTCTGCATCAGCAGTTTCTTCTGCATTTGAGATTTAAACTCAAACGATGGAAATTTATCAAAATTAAAATTTGATGCAATCTATCTTTTTTTATTTCAAAACCTGAACTATTAATCCTTTGGTATAATTAAAAACATTTCAACTAAATAAAAACATAACCTAAGTTCCACATTTATTTGGTCTGAATTGTCTATCCGCATTGAAGTCTCTCAAGATGCCACCACATCTTAGATCTTCACATCTCATATTCCTTTTAATTTGGCATTCCTAAAATTAGCGAAAAAAATCCTAAATTTAGTAAAAAAAGCACTAATTGAAAATATAATAAATTACATGAAAAAGACTACATTCATTGGTTCCACAGTGTGATCTTTCCTTTATACAATACATCAGTCAACCCTGCCCATTCCAACCCATTTAGATTCAGTTCAATTAAGCTTGAAAATCTGAATTAGGAAGTGGTAAAATATCTCATCCTACAATAAAGTTTTATTAGGATGAAAGTGCTATCCCAGGATGGTTTTTTCACCTCTCAGAGTTATTGGTAGTACATTTCAAAGTGACGTAAATGTTTGTTGGGGAAGTTTCCCATATAGGGTAGAATTTCCAAGAGTCCAACCACTGGGTATGTGCACAATCTGAGACAGTAACAGAAGGTTTTAACATGAGAAGACTGACGGATTCTTCTCTAAAAACCGTTAGAGTTAACAGCCTTCTTAGTGTCCTGTACTTTAAAAAAAAAAAGTTTTTATAGATGGTATTAATGCGGTGAAATACTCTGTTTCAAAAATAGGATGGAAGAAACATGAAGGTGGCATTGAGGAAATATTAAAGTGTCTTTTTTTAAATTCATTAAGCCTTGCAGTACACTTCTATTACTAAATTTCTTCTGTCTTTCATTCAGACATTTTCTAGTATTATTTACTGTGACAGATGCCCTGGACCCCTTAACCAAACAAGCAGCAGTTTGGTACAGGTTTCAAAGGAGGTAAAATCCCAAGCTATACCTGTGCAAAGCACGCCTCTAGGAAACTTGCAAAGGAGCAGGGTGACCCAGTGGGCATCCACGCTCATGAGCTTGGAGCACTGCTCATGAACTGAACACATGAACAGTGTGTGGCTTTTCCAAGACTCATTTATCAAGGAACAAAGGAAGTTACGGGCACAAGGAGTCTTGTGGATACTTCTCCCATTGCATGCAATTTAAATATGAGACATCCGTTTTGTTCTGCAAATATTCCTGCCTAAGTGAACATCTGCACTCTCTCTTCTAGGCAGTGTGGCTGCATGGTGGTATTCTCCCCTGGAGTTAGGATGCTTCTCAGGGTTCTCTTCCAGGTGGAGAGACTTCATAACAATGACAGATTTTTGGATGAGTCCAGTTTGATTTCTCTCTATATTGTAACAGTACTGCACGTCAGGTGACTCGCCCTTTGAGCAGGCGTGCCTCTTGAGGCAGGAGATTCCTTACTTGATTTTAAGAGATTCTTCCTTGCTCAAGACAGAGAGATCCTTGCTAAGTGACTGACAGCATACTGAATTCATGCTAAAGAAATTAATTCAGTCAATATTAATTATTTCAAACCTTGTATAGATAACTTCTCTAGACGTAAACTATTGTGCAAGTCTTTATATTTGTGTTGAGTGAAGTATCTTCCAGATGCAATACTTCAAAAATAATTTTTTAGACATTACATGCAGTATGTCCTATATTTCAGGTTGTCTGCCTTAGTGTTTTAGTTTTTTGTGAATTGATTTCTTTTATACTGTCAGATAGATACACAGAAGATAGACAAATAGATAAACTTGAGTTGAACATTCACAAGCATTTCAGAAAGTTTCCAGTTAAAAAAAACCAGTATGAATTCTGCTTGAATCATGTGCTATTAGCTATTCTGCTTTTTCAGTTTTCTGGCCTCGGTTATGATTGAGTAATGAATGTTATCAAATGTGAATTTATTAAAGTACTCACCTGTACAATAGTCTACAGCTTAAAACCACCCAATTATTATTATGTAGGTAATCACTTCAAGATTATTTTATTGTGTGGTTCTGATTACTTTACAGAACTCCTGTTATAAATTTCTGCAGACACACTTGTTCTTTGTACTACCATCCAAAGCACTGGTCGCCAAAACTGTGTAACTGTAGTTACCCATTTAGGCAAAAATCCCTCACGTAATACAGGTTTCAGGAAGACTAAAAAAAAAAAAAAATTCAGCGGGCCTGAATTTTGTGTACCCACGTTCTTGAATAATATCTTCTACCTAATTTAACTCCTGCAACTTAATTGATTCATTTATTAAGATTAGCCTAGTAGTGGACAGCTTATTTTGAACAAAAGTTCTTCAATGAATCCAAACCAATAATCAGACCAGAATGCTTCTGAATACTTCTGTGACCACAGATTTGCAAAATAAACACTGCATATCTGTTAATGTGGATTTAAACTGGACATTTGATACCTAGAGAAAAATAAGCGGGAAAGTGTATGAAGCAGTGGATACATTTCTGAGGAATGAAGTCAGTAGATTGCAAGTGACAGGTTCAATTACTGGTCTGTGGACCAGTGACACATCTGCCTTAAACTCTGAGAAATGGGCAGTGGAAAAGGGATGAATAACTCTTAAGATTTGGAGAAAATATGTAACCATTCAGGCAGAAAATTAGCAATTACATTTTGTGCCATCAGTAATAAGTATTTCAACAAAGATCTTAGGTTAACATCAGACTGTGTGACAGTATATCAACCATTACACCTGTGTTCAATCAGCAACCACATCCCTCAATGTGATATTGAGCTGCTTAGTTCAAATGCAGCTTGTTCAGTGATAAGTAAGATGGCTGACATCTGCTACAAAAGTATTCAAAAGCAATTTATTTCATAGTCTTGACCGTGACTGTTGAAAGATTTTATTCCACTTTTTAAAATATAAGCATTGATAATTTATCTCTTCATGCTCTTGTTCTGAAATTCCATCCTATTCCTCTCCACACACTGTCACATATGCCCCTCATAAACTACTACAAATACATAATTGTGTTACATATGCAAGCAATGTATTTGCCAGTAACAACTATGCAAGTGATAAATCAACCTACTGAATTCAGAAAAATAAAACTCTCTTTTCACCTCAATATGAAATCTAAAGTCATAATATGGAAGCTAAGTTCATTATCATTATTAGGCCACAAAAAACAAACCCCAAAAACTTAGCATCAAAAGCCAATTGAAGACTATCAGATCAATATAAAATAATACATTAAAATAAGACAGTTTTATAAATTCTAAAAATATGCCTCTGTTTTCACTTTCTAAGCTAAATATTTTTGAAGGAAAATTGCTGACAATGTTTTCATCAGTTTTCATTAGAAATGAGAATGTTTTCATCAGTTTTCACCACAAAAGAATTCTACCTATACTAAGGTATGTCCTACCTAATCTAAGGACAAAAATAGTTTTTCCATGCTGTTTGGTTTTCAACATTGTTTGTTTGGGTGCTCTTTTTTGGGGTTTGTTGGGGTTTTTTTCTTGGTGTGTACTTTGGATTTCTTTTGTTGTTGTTTTTTGTTTGTTATTAATTCCTACTCTTAAAGTCTTTCAGCACATGTTTTTATTGCAGGCAGAAGTGAGTTTGTACATCACACCCAGCTAAATCTAAAACACACTTGTTACTATACCTGTAGCACAGAGACAATTCCAACTATTTGTCTGTTGGGGTGGCCCAGACGGCCTTCTCTATGAAGTTGTATGACATAGATTGGAAAGATTATCCCCCTGAGGGATCCGACCTTGGAGAGGAGCCTGAAGGGTACCCCGCCCACGAATTGTCCATCTAGTGGGTTTCTCCTCCCTTGTTCCTCCTACTCCCCGCCTTTGTCACGCCCTGGTAACTCCCCTTATACATATGTAATAGTTGCCAGAGAATTCCATGTTCTCTGTTCTCCGATTTGTTAAGTTGTTGCTATCCGCCCCCTGAGATTCCTGATTGGTTCTTTCATATTACATGTATGTGTTCCATTGGTTTCTATGTAACCCCGCCTTTCTTGTAACTTGTTATAAACCCTTGTTTCCCGGGGTCTGGGCTCTTTGCCTGGATTTCCTCCTGTCTCCACGTCACCTGGCCAGCCAGTCAGGGGATTAAAGGACAAGGAATTGCATCCAGGCTCTGAGTCCTCCTTTACCCTTCACCCGCGTGCCTGCCTCCTGCTAGATCTGCGGTTTTGTCTATGGCTTCACAGCCTGGTGTGCCGAGACCCTAGAGCTTGTCTCGGGTCTCCTTGGGGAGCCAAGAGGTTGCGAGTTCCTCCCGTAGGAGTGACTCAAGACACACCTCATCTTGTCGCTCCTGGCTTGCCAGCCGGGCCTTGGAGAGCAAGCCGAGAGGCAGCGGCATTTGTCTATGGGACTTGGAACACTACTCAGGTATGCCAAGCCCCACACCATTATAGTTTAGTTGACAATAACCTTGCATTGAGGTATCCTTAAAGCATGTGGTGCAGACATACTCTCAGTATATTGCTCTCAGAATACATCTCAGTTTGTTTGGCATTACCTGGGGATCACAAAATAGAAAAAAAAAACCCAAATAAAAACCTAAAACAAATTAACACAACAAAATGTACACAATGACACGTATGGAACACATTTATTTCATGGAGAGGTGTAAAATACTCTAATCAGCAATCCTAATCCCAATATTTATGTTGCTCTTAGACTGTTCCACAATAAATGTTTTTACCCCCACACACACCATATTCCTTTGACTTAGAGGAAATACAAGAATTCCAAATGTTCTTTTCCTGTTCAGGCCTTGAAGATAAAATTAAATAACAGGTGCGATATTTCTTCCCTTGATTTGTACATACTCCTGTTGTTGTCATGTATGTGAAGCCACAAACCAACAACAATAACAAAATTATCTTTTTGCTGGTATAGCAATCCAGAACAGAATTATGAGCATTATGTCTCTCAAAAAGCTGAGTATGTTTTGACAAATACAGCTAGGTCTCTCATTTTATAAAGGAAATTTGGATTTTTAAAAAAATTTATTTATTTTTATGTCTCATAGCCTATCTCTACTTTTGTTTGCAAAGCTACATTGATCAATCCTCTAAGAAAAAATTTCCCACATGAACATTGTGATTTGTATAATAAATAACAATTTTATACATTTGTATTGAAGTAAATAAGGAACTGATTTTTGAACTAGTTTAAGTGTGCAATAACAACAGACAAAGATTTGGAAATAAAAGCTTTGGCTTTTATATGTAATCTTTCTAACACTGTATTCAATTAAAATTACATTTATATTAAAATGTGTGAATACAAAATGACAGAAGCTGTGATCGTTTGAAAAAAATCTTAGGAATGGACTTCTTCTAAGCTTACATTATTTGCCTTTCAGCTTTAGTTCATTTTAGAAACATAAAAATTATGGTTTTTCAATATCTTAATTTGTAGTATGTAGCAACTGCAAGAGAAATGCTGGTTAGAAAAAGTAGGTTGATGTTTACCAGCACTAGGATATTCTCTGTAAGAGGTGGGAACCAGTGGTCACATGGGATCCACCACTGGCAGCTTAGTTCCCAAACCACTTTGACATTAGCCTTGAGGCTTCTTTCTTTGTAGTCACTTATTCAGCTTTCTTTTTCTAGGTGTGATTGATCAGAGGCTCTTTCTTGGCTGGGAAAAAAACCCCTCTTTGAACTCTGCCCAAGAATGTGCAAAAGTAAATTGCATTCCTTTTTTGCTCACAATATGCAAAATTTCCCAATTTGTGGACAATAAATCCAAGAGTTTCAGCCAAATATAAGTTCATACTGAGGAGAAAGTCATGCTAAAGATAAGTTTTGTGAAGCCTTCACAGAAGTGAATCCATCAAACTGTTTCAATTCAGGCTTTCAGGCTTAGGGCACATTCACTCTTCCAAACAGTCTCCTGACTGGGAGAGGATTAAAGAAGTAGCCGCAACCTTCCTTTCCATTTTATCCACTCTTACTGTTCTTTGCCAAGTTAGAAGAAATTAAACTGTTGGTGTTCATATTTCTTCCTAGACACATATTGTCACTTATTATTAGATTTTAGTGCTTTGTGAAACTTTTGAAGTAATTTAGTTTTCTTACGGGAAAAAAACATTTATACAAAAGCTACTCTTGAATTATATAGTATTTGAAGAAACTACCTAAAGCATTACATATCAAATTGATAGTTAGTTCCCTTTGCTCACCATCAGAGACTAGAACAGCTGCCTCACTGGTCTGCAGATCCAAGCAGCTTTTAACTTCAGGACAAGAAAATTAAAACGATGAAGAGAAAGTAGTAGAAGGCCATTAAAATCCTCATACACTCTAAAAGTTTGTGCAAAAATTTTGGTGGTATAATGGCATTAACATTACATAGGTTGCTATCCAATTACCAGCAAAATACCAGTGTGTTGCACCATACACTTCTGATATACGCACAAGCCTCTCAAAACCTGCAGCAATGCTCTCTGGTAAACTGAGTTGATGACAGAGCCATCTGTTTTCTTCTGGGTCCCAACCTGCATTTCCCAGAGCAGCTAACACCAAGTGTCAACGTTCCAGCCCTTTTCAGGGCATCGCCTTGCACACAGATGGCCCTGAATGTGCCTGCAGACATATCTTCTTCTGTTCCTCTCTGTAACTTCCATAGAGTCTATGTTTTGACTTAATTTCAACTCATCTCAAAGCAGTTTCACTAATGCAACAAACTTTTTTTTTTTTAAATGCAAGTGGACTTCTGTCTGAAATTTATCTCAATTATCAGATGACCTTTCTACTCTCACTCCTACCATTCATAATTGTGGTAGTAAAACTTCTAAGTGTGGATAAAATCTTGGTTATTTACAGCCAGATGATAAAATGAAGAAGTTCTCACTTGATTAAACATACTTGAATAAGTGACCTAGAATAACACATCTGTCCTTTCACCTATCCTCTGTTGAAAAAATTGAAGGTCTACTTCAGGCATTTCTACATAATCAGTAGGTGCAGGATAGTGACCCATAAGTAAGTGAGCTATAAGCCTATAACAGCTTTTGCTAAGATATGTAAGATGCCTAGATAATGAATGATAATGGAGCGGAAGGACAGAAACACCACAACTAATGCAGTGCACCAAAATCCTACTTCAGCATGTGAATGTAAAGCTAAAACTGACAGCATAAACCAGATTTGTACAAGCATGAATAGCTGTTTAACCCTCTTGTAATACAGGTATGAGATATGAATCTCTAATGTATCTGCAGTTTCCCTCAAAAAGTTGTTCTTCCATATGAATATATCAATACATTGTTTTCTTCTATCAGACTTTATTTTCTGGAATCAAAGGTGACAATTCTAGAATATTAAAGGTAGTAATACAGGAGGTTTTTCTTTAAAGTTTGCTTTTTATTCTGCTTTTATTTAACTTTTTATTAAGTAAGACTGTGGAATATATTCTGTTTAGAGAATATATTCAAATTTTAGGGGAACTTTTTCCACCAAAGCAGTTTAGATCCACTGCATGAAGACTGCAGCAGACAGATCACATGCAGAACTGTGGTTTCAGAGTTGTCTGCAAATGTTCTCCATGAGGCCTTGCCAGCTGGTAAGATGTAATGGGAAAGTGTTGAGGTTTGGATTTTCTTCCTTTTTGTTTTTCCCGCTTAAAGCAATTTTCCCCCATAAATTGCTGAGAAACTGTAATGGCTGGGTACTTAAGAGAACAAAGGAAGGTGGCCAAGCTCAGGAGAGAAGAGTCTCCGATAACATGTCCCTTATCTGGGAGTTTCTCTCAGAGAGGGGGAGGGATACCATGAGAACTGGACGGGTAAAAGCTGAGGCTGGGGAGCNATTCTGCGGTTAGTGCCAGAGCTGTTGTTCGTTCGCCTTATTTTATATATACTAGTAAAGAACTGTTATTTCTATTCTAATATCTTTGCCTAAGAGCCCCTTGATTTTAAAAATTGTAATAATTCGGAGGGAAGGGGGTTTGCATTTTTTCCATTCCAGGGGAGGCTCCTGCCTTCCTGAGCAGACGCCTGTCTTTCAAACCAAGACAGAGCGAATGAACAGACAAGGAATGGAACAGACAGTTTTCCTTTATTCTTCATGGAAAAATCATAGATTGATAAAACACTTTGGTTTGACCTTAAAGGTCACCAAGATCCAACTCCCCTGGGACACCTTCCACTAGACTGCATTGGTCAGAATCCCACCCAGCCTGGCCCTGAACGCTTCCAGTGATGGGGCAGCTGCACCTCTGGGCAACTTGTGCCAGGGCTTTACTACTGTCACAATAAAGCATTTTTTCCTGATATTCAACCTAAACCTACTCTCTTTCACTTTAAAACCACTCCCCCTTGTCCTGTCACTACACGTGCTTGTCAAAAGTCCCCCTCCGGTTCTCCTGTAGGCCCCCTTCAGGTACTGGAAGGCTGTCCTAAGGTTTCCATAGAGCCTTCTCTCCTCCAGTCTTAACAATCCCTAAACTCACAACCTGTCATCATGGCAGAGGTGCTCCAGCCCCTCCTGATTATCTNTACTACTGTCACAATAAAGCATTTTTTCCTGATATTCAACCTAAACCTACTCTCTTTCACTTTAAAACCACTCCCCCTTGTCCTGTCACTACACGTGCTTGTCAAAAGTCCCCCTCCGGTTCTCCTGTAGGCCCCCTTCAGGTACTGGAAGGCTGTCCTAAGGTTTCCATAGAGCCTTCTCTCCTCCAGTCTTAACAATCCCTAAACTCACAACCTGTCATCATGGCAGAGGTGCTCCAGCCCCTCCTGATTATCTTATTGGCCTTCCTCTAGATTAGGTACAGCAGAACCATGTCCTTCTTATGCTGGAGACCCCAGAGCAGCGTGCAGTAATATAAAAAGATGTAATTCATCTGTGCAATGCAACAATAAATATAGATATAACATGGGCTTCTTAGTGTGAAACATCTACATATATATTTTTCCATACGTGTACTTATCCCTGACTAATAACCTCAAGCATTATTCTAAGAAATTTACAGGATTTTGCTACATATCTTGGCAACCAGCTTCATGGCATATATTACCAATTTCTTATAATTTCAATTTGTAAACATCACTAAAACCCACTTTCGTGATGATGAGCATGAGTACAATTTTGAAAAAGTGTATGTGACATGACTTTTATGAGTATTTTCATTCATTATATGTATTCTGTACATGAATTGTGAGATGTGATGCCAGCTCATATACGAGGATGCAGCTGAAACCTATAGCATATAAACACAGTGTAGTCAACAAAATCCAAAAGTTCTGTAAGAAGGATCTATGAAAGATTCCTGAAAATTTTTTTAACTAGTGAAGGTTTCTTGACACCTGCAAGAGCAGAAGACAAAGATAATTAACTGTTGGTTATGAAGTAACAATGCACACTCACAGAATTAAGCTTTTCCTCCTAGGATTGTCTGTTGCATGATTCCAGCCTCAGGAGAATTACAATAAGTAATGACTAATAAGTACGAATGGGCTGAAATTTTCTCTCAAATCTCTTCCTGTGTTGGAGCATAGAGGCTGCTTTTAAAGCAAGAACTCATGTTACTTATGTGTTTAATTGTTCTCAGGTGACCAAATCCTTTTAAGTGTAAGTAGCTTTTCTTGGCTTATCATGGCATCTCCATCACTAGTAATCTTTCAGATTCACAAGAATGACAGTTAATTTCTTTTCATTTACATTTCTCTGGCACATTACCATGTAATTTCCAGACAAGTCTGGGTGTTTCTTTCAGTAATGATAAATTTTAACTTTATAACATACCATTTGTAAGCAGGCACTAGAACATTTATTTTATTAAAAAAAGAAGAGGATTTTGTCCACCTCAACAATTCCCATGCTTATACTGAAGCCCCAGATTTTCCATGAAGCCCTATGCTTTTATTGTGGTACTTACTCTTTTCTGAAATAAGAAAGCATGATGTCTCATGAATACCTTTCCTCTATGACATCAATCAGTTATGCTCCCTGATTATATGCTCAGTGCTTTTTTTCACACTTTGCATTAAGTAGTCATTAATTCTCTAATTTTACTGTTCTTAATTTTGGATTTTATCCAGAAAGGCACTTCAACATGGGCTTATTTGCCTGACTTCAATGAAACTACTTATGCACTAGTTACGTCCTTGCTGGAACAGGATCTTCTGGCTATAAGCCTCCATTTTTAAGCCTGCTACAATTATGAATAATTTATCTCTTTTAATTTATCATTCACTTCTGGGACTCTGAATATGTAAAATACTTCACAGACTCCTGTCTATTTGAGAATAAACACAGGTTGCTTCTCCTTTTTTATAATACATGGATTTATTGGCTAGACAAAACAAAGTGTCATTTTCATTGAATTATTTAATAAAGGCATAAATAAATGAAAGGAAACATTTTTCTTTGATCATCAAGTGGATATGCAGCTCAAGAGACTAGAAACAGCCAAGCATAGATTTGAGTGTGACACATGATGTACTGACAGCAATTCATTATCATCTCAATAGCACCATTGTTACCATCTTAACTGCTTGCCACAAATTCAAAGAAAGTTGAAGGCCTTTACCCAATTTAGAGAGGACATATCAACATCAAAAACCCACCAAGACAACTGCTGATCATGTCAGGAGACAATCCAAGAGCTTAGCATTTCACTTTTCTATTCACTGCTTCTGAGTGTAGTCAACAACTATAAATGGAGTGAAAGAGAGAGGAGGAAAATAGGAGAAGGTAATATTTACTAGTTTAATCCTTAATCAGAAACTCATTGATGATACTTCAAAAATTTCCTATCTGAATTTATCACTGACTGAAAAATCAAAAAAGCTTATCTTTCCTTTTTTCTCGTTGAGAGAGGTGGTATGCCTTACTCTTTAACATAAGTTAACTTATGTTAACTGCAACCAGCACTGCTTGCATGGGACATATAAGTTAGATTCTAAACAAATGTTTTAGACACTCACATGCTGTAGGTCTCATCAACTTCTTAGAGAAGAAATGCTATATTTAAATATTTACCCTTCCTTTTGTGCATACAAAGTAGATTAGAGTCATTAAAGATTCTGCTCTCTTTTTAGTAAAAGTTGTGCTTGGAGAACATCTTGTGAAGAGAATGCACCTAGAGATCGTGATGGGCAGCTGGCATTCTAAAACGCCAGGTATTTAGTGCCTCATTCCTTTGTGTATTGTTTGAAGTCTATATGAAATCTTCTAGAAAGTAATGCAGATGTGTACAGAACCTTTCAGTTATGGTGATACAGTCTCCTCAAAAAGTCATTGCTGAATAAGGATGATTGAAGCCCCAGACATAACAATAGGTTTACTTTGCAGAGTTTTTCTGCTTTATTTGAACTTCAGTGGGGATTCACTGCACATGCAAGCTGATAACTCAGAGGAGCATTCACAGTGACGGAAGATTCACTGAAGTCTGACTGGTTTCCATGAGAATAAGAAAAACAATGCATTAACACGTAGTCCAGAATTCAGTACTTGTCACACAGATGAATTTGATATCCTTTGTCTACTGCTGCACAGATATGGTGTGTTTTAATTTTTGCATGTCTTATGTTCCTATAAAATCATGTGCTACAGAGACTGACTGAGTTTAACCTATCCCCAAAGATGTTGGGCATATAGTGTTCTATGTGTTAATATTTAAATTCAGGCTTATTCATTTCAGCAACACTACAGGCTCACTGGCTCTCTTTCCTTTCTACTTCTTTATCCATTTGTTTCTCAAATAACCTCTGCAAAATTCTCAAACAAGTAACTGATCATGTCCTCTGGTGAATTATCTATGAATTGCTTACATATTAATGTGCTTTGTAGACTAGCCATATACTATAATGATGGGAGGGATTTATCTTAGTATAAAGACTTCTGATTTATTTTTATTTATTTATTTACAATTAAATATTATCTCTATATCCCATTCTCAAATGCACAAAAACATCAATTTAGCAATTCATTATTAATTAAATATTTAACAAAACTTATTGTATAACATCATGCATTTGTACTCCAAATTAAGCATGTTTCTAGCCTGTATCTGCTGCAACAAATGGAAAAAGAGGCTATCCTTCAATTTTTTGAGTCTATTTATGAGAGGAAGATAAATGATATAAATATAATAAAATGATGATGCAGAAATAAATTATATCAGAAAATATTAACTCCCATTGCTTCTGTCCCCAAGAAGAGTGAGCTAATATTCGAAGTTACGACCATGCAGTTATAATTTAAAACCTACTGGATACACTTATTTCATTTTCTATAACTACAAATTAAAATTATATACAGATACATGCAAGGCTAATTTCATAAGAAAGTAGATGTCTAGTAATGGACATTTGAAATTTAAAATAATTTTAACTAGTCTCTCAAAAGAAGTTGTCAGCAGGGACAGTGTTATTACTGAATTAGATTTTTCCACATGGTTTTAGAGCTTTCATACCACGCAGAAAAGGCTTAATCTTTGTTACATCCATTATGGTTGGTAAATCAGCTCTTTAGAGACAGAGGTTTTCGTCACTTTGTGAAGTGAAAGATTTCAGTCTGGGCTTTGTTGCTGGACCTATAACATAAAGTTAATAGGTATAGAATGCATGAGGTGGGATTTATTTTCTCTGAAAGTCAATTTGTATAACTCCTGTAAAAGATAATCTAAGAATTTGGGAAACATCCTTTTATGAGACAGTTTGTGAAGGCATAAACTCTGTCTTGGGGAGATATCAGCTTATTGTAACTTCTGTTTCAGTTTATTACAAATTAATTTGTGAATAAAGAGCATTCTGAAGATTAAGTGCCTATTATACTTTTTAAGACATCAAAAATAGCATGAAAGCTCTTTGAAAATCTACTGTTCGTGCTGAGTAATTCTCAAAAGAGAAAGCCAAAGCTTTTGGGAGCTATTTAAGAATGTGCTTGGCTGTGTACTTTCTCTCCTTTTACAGCAGACTTTCTAAACCAGAATTATTCTTCCATTAGGAAAAAAGCATGTGAAGTTTATTGAATTATACTATATTTCCTCTTTTTTTCTATTCATGTTCAGTCTTTTAAAATGTTAGGTCTTACTGTAAATTTAGTTTGAGAGTCAATATGAAGTAATTTGACTGTAGTTTTCATATTTTATGTAAGAGTTAGACCCTTGCTTCTTACTCTATGCTTGGCAACATTGGAAGTATAAGGTGCTTATTCAGGGACTGATAATTCAACCCAATGTTTCTAAGTCTCATTTTCAGTTATGAATTTTTACTAAATTTAGAGTAGATTGTAAGAATGTTCTTATTTAAAGATGTTTAATATCTGCTATTCTTGAAAGGGATGCTTGATTCTGTACAGGTCATCAAACATGTTTGGTCTCAGAAACAGGCAGTATCAAAAAGAGAAAATGGTATGTATAGCAAAGAAAGAATAATATGGAATGACCTGGTTCCAACCAGCTGAGTTGAAAGAGACCCAGAAGGATCATTGAGTCCAGCTCATGACCCTGCAAGGACCACGTGCCTGAGAGTATTGCACAAATGCTTCTTGAACAGGCTTGATCCTGTGACCACTGCCCTGGGGAGCCTGTTCCAGCGCCCAACCACCCTCTGGGGGAACAAGCTTTTCCTGATATCCAACCAAAACCTCCCCTGGGTCAATTTCAGGCCATTCCCTTGGATGCTGTCACAGGTCAACAGAGTGGAGAGATCAGTGCCTGCCTCGCCTCCTACAAGAAGGAAGCCATAGACTGGAACGAGGAAATATGATCCTTGTATAGGTGCCTCCTGATAACTTTGTACGCGTTACTGTGGTTTGTGATTTGGGATCTAAAGACAACTGAACATAAGCACTGGCCAGAGGTTTTGCTGAATATGTGCTTAGAAGTGACTAGAGGACATAAGTGGCAGAAAATTTGTATAATGCTGACCAAATACTCTTGTACGCAGTAGATATTCTGAGAATACCCATTTTTAATCTGGATATATTCCACTGATTTCTTGGCAGTGGTAGCCGTGGTGGCAACATTCTCCTCAAGGGAGAGAGTGTCAGCACAGACTAGTTCACAGGCCTCAAGAATCTCTGAGTACAAGAATGTGCTCTGTGTCATTCGGTGTTCTGTATCACAGAAGACTTCTCTGGTTGCTCTGGAGAGGTGATGCAATACTGAACATCAGAGAACATGCTTCTGTCACCAACCACATTCACCTTTCCACACCGCTTTTTATGTTCCAGCTGTAGTTTGCCTCAGCCTCTCAGATCCCCAGGTAACCTCCATGAAACAGAGGTGAAAGTTGTGATGGCCTCTGACCTCCCTTTAGGGGATTTCCTAGATTCAGGTTGCCCTGTTTGCCCTAAGAAAACCCAGTGAACTCTGAACTGATGGACAGATAGCAGGCATTACTGAATTCACTACTAGCTCCCTAATACCTCCTGGAACCATTTTCTTTACTTTCATGCTGATGTTTTACACCGTGTTTCTTTTGTGATTGTAATTCATCTGTTTTACTAAGGCTAATGTCTCTGCTCATCTGCAATAACAGTCCAAAGTAATTCTGCATTTGCGTAACTGGTAATTGGTACAGGCACTTTTCTCATCATAGGGCTGGAAATTACTCAGAATTCAAAAATCTGCCTTATTTGATTTAGCAGAAAAAAGTTCAGGAATTGTAGCTGATGGGAGCAGCTATATCTGAATGAAAGACAGTGGGAAAGAACTGCATATTCTTCCTTCACCTATCATTTTAGAGGTCTAGCCAAATAAAGCTAAAAAGAGATGGAGAAAGTGACCTTTCTTATGCAGATCCCAACTATCATGACAGTTTAAATGAATTAGTGACTACTGCACTTCTGTTATGTTGTTTTAAACATGTTAGTTTATACAGTGATCAGCTAATTAAAAACAGCTTCCCTTTTTCCACTTCACCTTACATATATGAATAATATAATACATCTCAAGTGTCTTATAGCAGAGCTGTTTTGCCAAGTATGATTCTACATCTAAGTTTAAATTCTTCAGAGAGATAAAGCTTTTTAACTTAAACCCTATGTTTAAGGATTAGAAAAGGTGTATCTTGCTGATTTACTACTGATACATGGCATAAATTATTTCTTTTCCTATTAAGATTGTTTAATTCTACTTCATGGCTGAAGACCTGCTCAGCATCAAAACTCCAAAATCACCTCCATCAAAAGCCTGTATTATCTTTAAATCAGTATGTTGAATCAGTAGGTAAAACATAAAACTCATCCAAAGAGAGAAATACGGAATTACATTAAACAGAAGTGGAATTTTCCAACTTGATTTCAAAATGAAAAAGCATGGCTGAAAATACTTTTGATGGTTACTTAAAGTTTGCTGAAACCTTTTCAGTTTCACAAGTGTCCTCACCTTCCAGCTAGAAAGCAATCAATTACCATTCTTTCTGAAATGAAACAGAAACTTTATTGTCTTTAGCAAGAAAATATTTCATTACAGATTTCTGTATCATTTAGGGGCTTTAACACTTTATCCATGCAGCCTTTGAACAAATGGAGTAAAATCTCCTAATATTTAGAAGTGATGGATGCTTTTCTTCTTGAAATTCTGTAAACTATTATATATAAAGGATAACAATGAACATTAACAATGGGAAAATATGAACAAAATAAATATGTGAGCAATTTAGGTCTGAACAGAAAATTTTTGTTTTAAGCATTTTTAAACAAAAAAAGTTCCTGAATCTTATTCATTTGTTTATTCTGCAGGGTTGGGGTTTTTTGGTGTTTTGAATAATTTCAACAAAGGTGCATAATCACATTATCCTTTTACTCTACACTTTTACATTACAGTCATTAAATGAAAAGGCAGAACACTTCTCTCGAATTGATAATGTATGAAAGTATATCAAGTCTCAGAGAAGAGCATACTGAACAATTGTAACATTCTGTAAAAAAATACATTGTTTTATATCAAATTTGATATGGATTGACCAGGTGGACCTGACTTCATTCAGTGTGAAACCCCCATTTCATCCTCTAGAAGGTAGAAAGGAATTAAATGAGAGAATGGTTCATTTTTTTTTCCTGATAGAAAGCATGAAGTGATTATTTTACTCTTACTATTCAGAAAGAGCTTTTGTATCAAAAAATTTCGCTGTAAAAAGTGTGGCTAAGTATGGGCAATTTTTCCGTCTCTATTCAAGTTTCATTCTCTTGCTTTCACTTCCACTCTCACTTGTGCTAGGGCCAATTAATCCCCTTGAACACAATTTCTTTCTGAGTTTCATTAAAACATATTGGTGTGAACTGAGAACTTGGCATGCAACAAGCACTTTTCCACATCTGTCATAATTTTATGTCCATCTGAATTGATATGATTATTTCACATTTAATATTTTTCATGTTAAATGGATAATTCATATCCTCAGTTCATTTTTTCTAAGAACTTGTGGTAAAATATACATAAATTGATAAATGCTCTGATATTAGGAGTGTTGAATATTCAGAATACCTGCTGATTACGTCTTTCATGTGACTGGTTAAAACTTTTATTTCTTTTCTTTACCATGCTGATTGTGAATTGTTACTATTTGCTTCATCAGAATTAGGTAAGTTGAGAGTGATATGATATCAACAGAAAAATGTATTTTAAATATGTATTAAACTTTATTTAGTCTCAAGTTTAAATCACTCAAGTTACAGAAGTTTAAGATATAAACATAAAAATAACATCTACATAAGAGAATTAATTTCTTTGGAAGCTAATTCTACAATAGAATTTCATGCTTGAAACAAAGAAGACATAAATTGCCGAATCAACTTTTCTCAAGCTAGACTAGCGAAGAAAAATTTGTATCTTGGATTTGTGATTTTGTTTTATCCATCTCAGAACACTGTATGATCAGAGGGAAGCAGTAACTCAATAGCAAGGAAACAGCAAAGGAGAAGCGTGAAAAAAATTACGTATTCCAATGAAGGCCTGAGAGAATGCAGTATCAGTTTTAGAATATTAGAGAAAATATCAGTTTCAGAAGTAGTTTGATTAATTCCTCTGAAACCGAGTCTTCTATTAAATATGAAACTGCCTGAAACACAAAACCACTTCTGACCACATGACAAATCTATATGTGTGAATGCCTACTGAGCTCTACAGAGTGTCATAAAAGTTATGATATAATGTTGAATAATATTGAGAATTACCTTTCATGTATTCTTCATAATAACATTTGCCACTCATACAATTTCTAAGAATGCACAAAAGTTATTCTAATACTAATTACAGTCTTAACCACTACAAAACCTTAGCCAGTAACCTTAAGTACGAAAATAAAACTTGATAAATGTATATTAAAGTTTGGTGGTCATCTCTGAATAATACAAAATGGGAAGTAATTTGGAGACTGAAGTACAAAAATAGCTTGGAGGGGAGAAGTCAGGTTTTAACTGATTGTGCATATTAGCCTGAATGACTATTCGACTTTAAATGTTTAAGTCTACATTTGATTTGCTATTACTCTAAGTAAACAAAGTTTTCTGATTTCATAAAAATAGTAGAGGTTTAATTTTCACTCTCCCACAAGCAAACAGAAAGGAAAGGAAGAAGTCAAACACAAGACAACAAAAATAGATCAATCAAAACATGAGCAAATTTTGTTTTAAAATTCAAGAACTTAATAAAAGACAATTGTTAGAAAAGACACATCATTTTGCATGGCAGATTGCAGTCTTCAGTCTTGCACATCTATTATCTGCAAAAAAAACCCCAAAATATGCAGGATTCTTCAGAATCTCTTGCACAATGTAATTGGTGTTTAAAATTGCCTCAACTTAAGGTAAGAAAGTATTCTTAAGACCTTGCACATGCTGATTGTCATGCTGATTCCAGGCCAAATCAATACAGAAAAAAGGCTCACAGTAAGGAGCAAAATTGCTGTGTTCCCCCCACCCATAAAAGATTAAGACTAGTACAGAATAGTATTTTCCTACTCTTTTCAGTGTCATAAGGTGAAGTCTCTGACAGCTATGATTCTATTTCGTCCCTGGGGATTATTTGGCCTACAGAAACAAGGTTTTAATATTTTTTTCTTTACGACTCCCATGATGTGTTCTAATGAAACTGTCAGAGTAGTCACAGGATGGCCTGAGCTAGAAATATTAAAAGTGAGTTCACTGAAGTTTTCTTAAAGGTTTACAAATCATGACATTTCAGAAAATATATTAAAAATGTAACTTACCAAATAGCTATATTAAAAAATTATATTGTTTATAATTAAGTGTATTATAAGCCAGTTGTTACAGTGACATTTAAAGAGATTTAACAGCTAAGTGTAGTTATAACATTCACTTCAGTTTGGGATGAAAGAAATTTAAACAAAATCAATAATTACTTACATCATGTAGAAAATTCTTCTATGGAATTGACTAGACAAAAATGTACATTCTTTTAAAATAAACAAAAAATGGCATTTCCTTTCAGGGACATGTTTTTTAAACAGCATGACTGAATCAAGACAGTCATTTGTCTTCCAAACCTGATCAGGTTTTGCTTAAACAAAATTATGGATGTACATACACTTTTAAATTTCTATCCAGATGAAGAGAAATTCTGTCTACCAACTTCTATATATAGGTCTCAATGCATTAGAAGGACTCCTGCAAGGTTCATCTTCTTGGTCAATTCTAAAGAAATACAAAGTAAAGAGAAGAGTATTACTTCAAAAATAATAGTACTGCCTCAGTATACTAACCAGTGGAGATCCACAATATCTCTTCACTGTATATATACAACACTCTATTACGAGTAGATACCTGACTTAAAAGTCATTTCACATGTAGATTTGACAGATTTTTATATGTGGCTCTGATATGAGGTCCTTAACAAAACTTAACTACAATTATAATGAGATTCTGTACCTACAAAATATAGTAAGGTAATTAAAAAACAAAGATGCTAGAAGAAGAGGAACTTCGTTTTTGCGATGTTGGTTTTTTGATTACAATACCTATAAATATGTTCTTAATTTTAAAGGAAAGAAGAAGAAATCATGGCATGGGGATTCAGACCTACCTTACATTTGTTTTCTTTTTATTTTTCCAAATGATAAATTTCTTTTTTTTATAGCGTTTAATCTTCAGCACTTTGATCCTAATTTGTTTTTAGACTCAGCTACAATAGTCTCATAGGTAAAGCTTTAAATTGTCTCAACGGACATGAGTGAACCCACACCTTCCAAGTCATTCTTGAGAAGTCAACACTGAATTTTCACATTACTGCCAGGAGGGAGACCACAGATGAAGATTTATTTTTTGTTTCTTATTGCCTGAGCTTTAAATATTGCTCTGGACCCTTACTTTACTAATTGTTCCACCTCTCAGTCTAAAAGTTTCAGGTAGCTCAGGAAAAGAATATTATTATCTCCAATTTGAGACAATATATTTCAATTTCAAAACAGCTCGAACCGAAGAGCAAAATAGCACCATTTTTGTGCTTACTTTCAAAGATTTGGGGTTATTTCCACTTTTTGCTTTCTTGTTAGTTTAATTTTTTGTTCTGACCTGGTATTTAGCATATCTTTACAAATGAGAAGCTGTCATAATATGTGCAGTTGAAGATGGATTTAAAACCATTAAAAATATACATGCTGTGTGTGGCATACCGTCTGTGATCTATGTCATGTGTCACACTCCTGTGTAACAGCAGTCATGGAACTTAAGAAAATATTTTCTATCCACTGTTCTTTTTCTAGCTACTATCACTTCACTAGATGAATCAGTGCATAACTTTTCAACACCTTTATTTTGCCCCAGAAAATTGTGCATGCAGATTTGGGTTCCTGTCCTGGTTTGACACTGGCCCAATGCCAGGCACCAACAAGAGCTGCTTGCTCACCTTTCCCTACCACAGCTGGGCAGAGGAGAAAAAAAACATTAACGAAGGGTTCGTGAGTTGAGATAAGGACCAGGAGAAAACACTTCAAGGGCAAAACAGGCTCAGCTTAAAGTTGCAAAGTGAATTTATTACTAATAGAATCAGAGAAGGATAATGAGAAGTAAAATAACCCCTCAAAACACTTTTTTCCCCCCAGCCCCTCCCTCCTTTCCACTGAAAGTGCAGGAGAAAGGGTGTGGGGGTTTCGGTCAGTTCGTCACCTGAGGTTTTTTTCCACTGCCCTGGGAGAGGAGTCCTTCTCCTGTGAGACCGTGTGGTCTTTCCCACGGGAGACAGTTCTTCATTAACTTCTCCAGTGTGGATCCACTCTCATGAGCAGCAATTCTTCTGAAACTGCTGCAACATGAATTCTCCCCACG
Source organism: Melanocharis versteri (assembly GCA_013397845.1). Taxonomy (NCBI): domain Eukaryota; kingdom Metazoa; phylum Chordata; class Aves; order Passeriformes; family Melanocharitidae; genus Melanocharis; species Melanocharis versteri. The sequence continues at coordinate 39,823 of VZTG01003066.1, forward strand.
GGCACACAGTCCTCCCACAATTGCTGCAGCGTGGGTCACCCTTCCATGGGGTGCAGTCCTCCAAGCACAGGCTGCTCCAGCCTGGAAGCAGAGCCCCCTCTCTCCACTGGGTCTCCCACTGGATCACAGCCTCCTCCAGGCATCCACACACTCCAGCATGAGCACCTCCTCCATGGGCTGCGGGTGGATCTCTGCATCCCCCGTGGATCCCCACGGGCTGCGCGTGGATCTCTGCATCCCCCGTGGATCCCCACGGGCTGCGGGTGGATCTCTGCATCCCCCGTGGATCCCCACGGGCTGCGGATGGATCTCTGCATCCCCCGTGGATCCCTGTGAGCTGCGGGTGGATCTCTGCATCCCTCGTGGGTCCCCACGGGCTGCAGGGGCACAGCTGCCTCACCAGGGTCTCACCACGGCCTGCAGAGGAATCTCAGCTCCAGCACCTGGAGCACCTCCTCCTCCTGCTTCTCCACTGACCTTGGTGTGTCCATGTTGTTTTCCTCACATGTTCTCACCTCCCCCTCTTCTCTGACTAGAAGAACATCCGTGTCCCACTTTGTTTTGATTTTCTTCTTAAATATGTTATCACAGAGACATTACCAGCCTCTCTAATTGGCCCAGCCTTGGCCAGCAGCATGTCCATCCTCAGAGCCATCAGGGATCGGCTCTGCTGGACATGGTGGAAGCTTCTGGCAGCTTCTCACAGAAGCCACCTCTGTGGCCCCCCTGCTACCAAAAACCAGGTCATGCAAAACGAATACAGTTCCATTGAAAGAAGCCATATGAAGTCAAGTTAGTATTTTAAATAAAGTGGTTCTTAAAGACTTTCTCAGGGGTTGACTCAGCACACTGTAATGCTAGACTATTATTTTAATCCATTTTCAAGATGCTGTCCAGGATTACCAGATGAAAACTACCTGCAGATTGGATTTTGTGATTGAAACATTTAATATATGATACAGAATCACTGAAATCATATCTTAAGATCATGAAATCAGATCTAAAGCCTACTGAAGTCAGTAAGAGTTATTTTTACAACTTTTGTAGCTGGCTTAGTTATAATAGATACTTTTTACATGAACAGGCCACGTTTTTTGAGATTAAGATACTATTTTTCTTAGATGATTTATATTTCTAATTTCTGAATTGTGGTAGTCATCTTTCAGGCTCACTGCTAAAGTCATCCGTTTGTCCTCTCTACTTTGTGCTGGCAAAATTGTACCATTCTAAAACATTTCTAATAATATGTACCATCACATAAGAAGACAACTGAATTGACTTAACCTAATTAGCAAACCTTCAGTTCTCTCACTCTACTACTTTTCATGGAACTAAATTTGAGTTCATCTACTTAATAAAAATGAACAATCTGTGACTCTTTCTTAATGGTTCTAAAAAGTATTTATGTAGAAGTGGAGCAATGTGAAGACATGGCATTCGTAAGACTAACTAAAATTCTGTAAAAACAGTGCATGTCAGTGTAGCTGAAAATTAGAGAAAATTCTTTGCTTTACAAGTATATGTGTTATATATAAATTATAAGTATTTTAGATCCAATAAAGTGACATGGCTAATAATAAGACAAAACCAGGGATGATGGGAAAATGTTTTATTTTTTGCTAGATATGCTTTAAATGTTAATGTAATTTAATTTATTTTTAATCTTATGTAATTCTCTGTCCTTTATTACACTCTGTGAATAGGAAAGATGTGTTCCAGATATGATTTCAACATCTGGAAAATTTATGGGATCTTCTGAAAATTTCTTGTAGAGGCAGATATGCTTGGATTAGAAGAGCCACTGCAAATTGAAGCAGTTCAAAAGATTATTTTGTGAATATTTGATGTTGCTTCCTTATTGATGGCCCATTACAGCTATGTCTTTTGTTTCCTCTGTTGCCTCTCACCCATATGCACATCTCAACCCCTGAATGTCTGGCAATTACAGCAGCAAAGCTGCTAATTGTATTTGTGTATAGTAAGGAGGGACAATACTAGCTGCATGTTTGTTGTTTTGTTCAATATTCCAAACTCTTTAGAACAATGGGAATACAAGGAAAGAAAGAATGCATAATTTTTATTATTTTGTTTTCAGAACTTACTAAACTGTGTGAGCAAAAACTAACCAATTTGTAATACTTATTTGGTATAGATAGTCTAAAGAGTTACCTAGCCTAAAGTCTAAATATATTTTGAAAAAACAATTCATCTTTAGCAGCCCTTAATATCTTGCAGGTCCTTTCTTTTGACTGGCTTACCAATATTTTTAGCCCACATTCTCCTTGGAATCTGTAGAATACACTTTCTTAGTACTGCATCCTAGAAGGAAGGAAGGAAGGAAGGAAGGAAGGAAGGAAGGAAGGAAGGAAGGATTAAAGAGAGAGAAAGAAAGAGAGAAAGAAAGAGAAAGAAGGAGAGAAAGAAAGAGAGAAAGAAATAGAAAGAAAGAAAAAGAAAAGAAAGAAAAAGAAAGAAAGAAAAAGAAAGAGAAAGAAAAAGAGAGAGAGAAAGAGAAAGAAAGAAAAAGAAAGAAAGAAAGAAAAAGGAAAGAAAGACAAAGAAAGAGAGAGAAAGATAAGAAAGAAAGAAAAATAAGAAAGAAAGAAAAAGAAAAAAGAAAAAGATAGAAAGAAAAAGAAAGAAATGCATTCTGCGCTGATCAGTTTATGAAGCATTGAAAAAGTCTGGTGAAGAGATGCAAATGAAGCATGGCAGGGCTAATTGTGGGCAAAGGGAGAGTTCTGGAAAGGTCACAGTACCAGCCTGAGTTGGGATGGGGCCTGGAAATAGAAAAGGAAAGACAAATCAATCACAAATAAATTTCCCGTGTCTTCAAGACAGCAGCAGACAGATGGTCACTGGCTTGTAAGTATCCCAGTTCTGTGTGCTGCCTTGGTGGCAAATAAACAGAAAAAGAACATTTCATTGAGACTTTCTGTGAAAACCCAACCCATCAAATATGCAGAAAAGACATCTTTAGCTAAAATTTAGAGAGTTATTTATTTCATTAATGTGAATATTGATATTTTTCTGATATTTTCAAATTCCTTAATGGATCATGCCAGTCTAGTTTCATGAAAAGACATTACGTACGTATTAATGTTCAAATATTCACTGGCACCACCAGGCACTCTAGACATGGACCTTGAAAGCTCAACATTCACTCCTCATCCACAAGTTGTTATTTATTTGTTGAGCAATGTCTGGTACTATCATGATCTTCCCTCCCTGAGCTTGTTCTTGCACACGTATTAATCTATTTCTCAGGGAAAGTAATGCACTTCAAACTGCAACAAGAAACACAGATGTCTCTCACAAATTGTACGCAGCCAATCCTGTAGTTTCTTTGATATTCTTTTGTTCAGATTAAAATTATTTGTTGAAGAATTGTAGGACATTTGTTGCAGACTGTGCTTGAATCTATTACACAGAGAATTCTGGGGATGAGTTGAGGTATAATGTTATGTTTTCTCCTACCTGTAATTTTTTAATCAAAAAGAAGAATACACAGAGAAAGCCACACTTTTGTATGGGAAGAGTCAAGTGGATTATCTTCTGCTCGCTTTTATCTAATGATATTAGAGGGCCACAACAGTGTTTTGTGGCAGCATATTAAGAACTAGTTGTAGCTGAAGTGCCAACATATGATGCTTGTAAAAATATTTCACCACAGTTTAGACCATAAATAACACTTGTGGCATTCTTGGCTTTATTTAGCTAAGTTTTCCATGTTCTAGCCTTTAATGCCTGGGACAAAAACTTCACTTGATCTTCAAATCTATGCTTTGATTTTTATCTCTCAGACTGCATCAGCACCACTGCTTTGTCAAAGTGCTATCACAGATTCCTAGGAAACACAAGCATTCCTTGACCATGAGGAACTAAACACACGATGTGAAAATACCATCTCTTTCATCAGCATGACATAATTGTTGTTGTCAAATTGTTGTTAAACTGAGGTCTTGAAATTTGCACAGTACATGTGCTATTCTTACTACTATGGAACATATTTCAAATTTTAGTTAAATTCAACTTGGTAATAGAATTTTGAGAAAGCCTTCAGGAATGCATGGTTTTTACTCAAGAAAGGTGTGTTGTGAAGAGGACATTCCTTCACAAGTGTCTGAGACACTGTTTTGCACTGAGGCAGTGTCAATTATTTTGGCTTCTTAGAAAGGAAGACATAGATATTCAAACCTAGCTAACTAGCTAGGATGGAAGTTATAGGAAAGGTAATAGCAATCTCGCATACCTTCTGCTTCTGTGTGTGCTGACTGTTGCAATATCAGATGAGCCCCTCCTCACAGACCCTGATGTGCTGTGCGGAGTTCCCATTCATGATGAGACCCACCAGCTCCAGGTTTTCATGTACTTCTATAGAGTTTTTCTCACAATGCAGAAGCATTACTCACTGATAACAGTGAGTAATTAGGTTAGCCTAAACACTCTTCTTTCTCTTTGTCTGCACATCCAAATTACCAGTTTTTCTGCAATTTTACCCCTTTTAAACTGTGGGTCCAGCTCTGCACTAACTGATCCATCCGGACTATGTTAATAGTCACTTCAATATAATAAAAGGACTAAAATATCCCAAGCTGGATTAAAAGTGCTCCAAGGATGAAAAACATCATTTCATGGGTGGTTTTGCATACTTTCAAGAAAAGAAACGACCCTTCCAATGTATCACAAAGTCTTGCAATAAACCCCATCAATGTCTAAAGTATGAACCCAGCTAAGGGTAGATCTGGTATATCTTGAATTAGCAAGACATTGAGAGCATTTTTTTCTATATGGACAAGGGAAAGATCATGATGAAATTATGGAATTCATTAAAAATTTAGTCAACAAGTAATTTTCAAAGGCTGAGTACAAAAAGGGACATTTCATAGGACTCCACCAGTACACACTTTGCTTTCCACTCAAGAAGTAAACGGAGATTAAAAGTGAAGAAGTTAATTTAGGACAAGTGCAAAACACATCTCAGAAGAGAATCCAAATTCACAAATCAAAAAATAGAACAGCTGGGTAGTAAAGCACTAGAGAAGTGTATTTAAAGAGCCAGGAGCAGGAGTCATAGTAGATCAAAGACTGAAGGCATTTTTCTGGTGGTGTTGCAGAATAAACAAGTTTCATTAACATATATATACAGCAAAACTCTTATTATTGTCAGAGCAGACCCAAAAACAGGAAGGAAAACTTATGATGGGAAGAGTGTAGCAGGCAATAGCCCAAGGAGGCTGAGTAAAGACATAATATTTACAGAACACTATTCTTTTAAAGGGATGTAAACAAAACCCTGACGCTTCTTCCTTTTCTTTTTCCCTTCTCTTTTTGTTTATCTTATTCAATATAGCAGGGCTGGAATTACAGTACTGTATTTGGACACCATAGCTTAGTGTCACTTAAGCTTAAGTCCAAAGAAATGAGACACATATACAAAGAGGGTTGTAAATAAACTGTGAGGAAACATTAAACGAGGTTAAAAAAAAAAAGTTAAAAAAAATCATAAAAAAATAAGAAAGCCTGTAAAGCCTATAAAGGGTGGCAGAGTGTCATCATTTTCTATATAGAAGTATAAAGATTTCTATTTTATAGAAGTTTTTATGTGAAGAATGTAAATATTAATTGCTCTTTCTGTCCACTAAAGGTACACGCACTTACAGTAATGGTTACAGGGAACAGGGAAGAAATGGAATTGTAGCTCCAGTTATGCTATGCTATGTTATCAGAATGCCAGGGAATTAAGAAATCCCATGCTCCTGTTACTCAAGAGGAAAGTTGTATGTGAGTACACTGTAAACGAAGGGCCCGTCCTTCGAAATGCATTGGTCAGGTGCATGACTGCTGAGCAGGGACCACTGATTAGATAATTTGAGTCACTTTACATACCCTTTTTCACTTTCTTTTCTCTCCTAGATTGTTCTTCTTTACTGCTGTTATCCCACTGTCTCGCTTGCCCTGTTGTTATATCCAAACTTAGGTATTTACATTATGGTTGTTTTAGCAATCCACTTCAGCCAGGATTTGCAAAGCCACTTTTGTTTTTTTGGGTTCTCTTGGGGTTATTTAGTTGGTTGGTTTGATTTTTCTTTTATTTTCCTTATCTACATTGTGTGGCCATTTCTCATAGCTTTAAATCATCCAGGTTAGTCATCCATATGGATGTTATCTTCTTTTTTATTTCAGGAAGGATTTGTCTTGTTAGCATAGATATATAGTCAAAATAGACCTTCGTTCACATAGCAGCCAACTTATTTGATAATAAATATTTTCTTTAAGATGTAGATAAATCTTTCTGACAAAGAGTTAGACAACAATGCAGCTGGCTACAGAGGGAGTTTGCTGAACTGATCTAACTGAAAATTATTCAAGTATTTAAAAATGTTTATTGTTTCATACTTATCTTACTTTCAAAAAGGATAAAAAATCCTTTCAAGACTATAACTCCATGGTTAGAATTATACAATCTAACATTTGATACAGAAAAGCAGCTTTATTCTATTTAATTACCAAGAATCTTTTCCAATACTACTTTTTCCCCTTTAAATTCTTCAAAATGGATTTTTGAAGAAAAGTTTAATTTTTCCCTGAACTGTGCAAAGAGATACAATTGATATAATTTTCACTGAGCATAGCTATGTTTACAATATATGCATAAAGAGAAAAAATCCTACTTTTTAGGGCACATATTAGAGTGCAATAAAATAATAAGGAAACAAGCTGTAAGAAACACAGATGGTACGTCTTGTTCAGATCACCTTATTTACTGCATAGGCCATAATTTAGTTACTGGAACAGATGTGCCTGCTGCACATAGCATAACCCCCATTTCCCCTCATCCATTAATACTGTCAAGTGGCCAGATGAATAACAGACACCTGAGTTTTTTTCTAGAACTGATAGAAACTAAAAAAATGTAATTTACTGTGGCTAGTCAACTTATTTAAAATATGGAGTTAGTTATAATAGCTTGACCAAGTGCTACTGAACATCCTACACTTCATATTTGTTAGTTGGTCTGTACCAGCTGGGACAAGCAAATTCGCTTGCAACTGCCTGTACAGTGTACCAAGCTGCCTCCAAATTCTGCTCACTGTGATGATGGGAAACAGATGGCTCAAAGTTTTCAGTTAAAATTGTTTTGACAGAAAACTGGTTTTCAGCAGAGTAATTCTTGTTTGTGTGAAAAATGTCTGCTTCCTGTGGAAAATCTCATCATTTTGTCTATAAAAAACAGCTCTCCAAACATGATGATACAGAATATTTTCCAAGAGAAGTCCACAAGCCTGAGACATGGGATTTATTGTGAAAATGTTTTGTATGCTCAAACTTCTGTTTGGGCCAGATCTCCCAGATGGATTATATCTTCTATGATGCAATAAAATTTCATCAAGTCTTCACTGGGTGAAAGTGAAAGGTCTTTAGAATGACATGAAACAAAACATTTGCTGAGGGTCTTCAGCTGATAGGAAATAATGTATGCAAAAAATACTTCAACAGCACTTTTCATAAATTGGTTGAGCACTTGCAAATCAACATTCCTCCCCCTGCTATTCCCCCATACACTGGGTTTTTTTTCCCAAAGTTTTCCTTGTGTGGCCCATATTCCAGAAATATACATTTACCAGTTGAACAGAAACATTGGTTCCTTCTTTAGAAAGAGCCTTCTGTCTTATCTCCTACGCACATTTGCATTTCTTTTGTTTTAAAAGACTGTGACTTCAGTTCTTACATAAGCATGTGATTCGTAGATGGATGAGAAGTAGGATCTATAAAATTAGACATATTATCATTCTGCTTTAGTTTCCTGAATTCAAGCCTTATTCCAAAGACTTTCATTCTACGTGTTTTTTCTACTCTTTCTCCTTACATTCTCAACAGCCTTCTCTTGTTGCACTGATATAGTCAGCAGGTTTGATATTTGAACCATAGATGACAGTAAACAATGATTATTTATTATTTGCTTTTGATTTAAAAAAACAAATTGGACATTTATTTTCAGCTAGTATATTCTTAAGTAAATTATTTAAGAGATATTGCTAAGAAAAGGTGAGAAACAGCACAATCTGGTAGCTCTCCTACATAGTCAAAGAAGATTCCTTTCTTTTCTGATTTATGTGACCTGTTTCACCAAGACTTCAACAGCAACATTTCCCCAGAATGTTTTAGTGACATTCTACCATATGTAAAAGGAAGTAAACACTTTTATTCCTACAAGATAATAAACTCGCTAAAATATTCTATTTAGAATTGTATTTCCTCTAAAACTAAATTTTCTAAAGAAACAGAGAATGAAAAATCAATAATCTTCCCAACACATGTTTCTTCATGAACTTTCAGTAACCTATGGACAGGTAGATATGAAATATCTTAGGAGTTAGGTTAGCATTAATATTTTTTCATAAGATAACATATTAGGATATTAAGAAAAAAATTGAGAACAGTTGGAATACACTTAGACTGTTTTCATTTCACTATACATACAAGGAATAGCAATTGTGCATTTAAAAATCTTTTTAAAGACTTTGCTTGTCTGGTTTGCTTGTTTCGGTCAAATACATGAATTTCATGTCCAATGTTTTTAGTCAACCAGAAATAGATGTATTCAACACTGATAGTAAGTTGTCACTGAAAGACAGGGTGTAGGGGGACAATACCAAAACCAACTGCAGTGGGTTGACCCTGGCTGGGTGCCAGGTGCCCACTAAGCCGCTCTATCACTCCCTTTCCCACTGAGACAGGGGGGAAAATAAGATGGAGAACAACCATCAGGGTGAGATAAGGCAGTTTTATTGCAGCAAGAGAAAGAAATAAGCAGAGATCTGCATGCGCATGAGCTAAGGAGAAAAAAAGTCAGTCCCTACTTCCCATCAGCAGCGATGTTTGGACACTTCCTGGGAAGCAGGGCTTCAGGACGCATGACAGTTCCTCCAGAAGACAAACATTGAAAACTCACAAATGCCCCCCCTTCCTCCTCTCTCCCTTAGCTTATATATCTGAGCTAATGTCACATGGTATGGAATATCCCTTTGGCTAATTTGGGTCAGCTGGACTGGTTGTGTCCTCTCCTAGGATTTTGCCCACTCCCATCCCTTTGGTGGGGGAAGGAGTGTCAGCGGGACAGTGCTGCTCAGCCGTAGCCAAAACACTGCTCTGTTATCAACACCCTTCCAGCTACTAATGCAAAACACAGCACTGTGAGGGCTGTGAACTTTACCTCGGTCAGACCCAATACACCACCAGAACAAAACAAAGTCAAAACCAGAAAAACCTCATGTTATTACTCTTAGGGTAAATTTTTAAAGTTCAGCCCTTACCACCGGAGATTTTAAGACAAACTCAGACTGTTATTTTCTCATCTACTTTCTTCAATTATTTATTTCATGAGCAAATAGATCTGCATAAATTAGGCTAGTTGTCAAGTACTTTACAAGCAGAAAATCAAAATCATCATTTGTTGAATATGATTTATATCACACTGGTCAGTATGTAAGTCACAATTCAACCATATAAAGGTAAAGCATGATACTTTCATCTTTGCAGCAAGTTCACTGTGCTATCAGTTTTGCAAAATGTCTTGTTCATCCTATGTCAATTGATGTTACTTCATTCCAGTAAAACAGTTATCAGGATTAACTGCATTGTAGGTCAAATTCTCTTGGAAAAAAAAAAAAAAGCTATCTACTGGTTTTGCTTTATTTCTCCAGGAAAATTGTGGATTAGATAATATCCATGGCTAGGTGGCAGGACCAGTAGGATGAACAACTCAATTACAGAATCACAGAATTAACTAGGTTGGAAAAGACCTTTGAGGTTCTTAAGTCCAACCTATGACCTAACACCTCCTCATCAACTAAACCATGGCACTGAGTGCCATGTCCAGTCTTTTTTTAAACATGTCCAGGGACAATGACTCCACCACCTCCCTGGGCAGACGACTCCATTGCCCAATCACTCTTTCAGTGAAGAATTTTTTCCTGATGTCTAACCTAAATTTCCCCTGGTGCAGCTGAAGACTGTGTCCTCTCATTCTGTCAGTGGTTGCTTGGGAGAAGAAATTGACTCCCACCTGGCTACAACCACCTTTCAGGCAGTTGTAGAGAGTGATAAGGTCTCCCCTGAGCCTCCTTTTCTCCAGGCTAAACAATCCCAGCTCCCTCAGTCATTCCTTATCGGGCTTGTGTTCCAGGCCCTTCACCAACCTTGTTGCCCTCCTTTGGACACATTCAGGCATCTCAACATCCTTCCTGAGCTGAGGGGCCCAGAACTGGACACAGCACTCAAGGTGCGGCCTCACCAGTGCCAAGTACAGGGGAAGAATGTCTTCCCCGGTCCTTCTGGCCACACTATTCCTGATACAGGCCAGGATGCTGTTGGCATTCTTGGCCACCTGGGCACACTGCTGGCTCATGTTCAGTCGGCTGACAACCGATACCCCCAGGTCCCTTTCTGCCTGGGCATTGTCCAGCCACACTGTCCCCAGCCTGCAGTGCTACAGGGGGTTGTTGTGGCCAAAATGCAGGACTCAGCACTTGGACTTACGGAACTTCATCTTATTGGACTCTGCCCATCTATCCAACCATTCCAGGTCTCTCTGCAGAGTCCTCTTACCTTCCAACAGATCGACACATGCTCCCAGCTTAGCGTCGTCTGCAAATTTATTAATGATAGACTCAATACCCTCATCCATGTTGTCAATAAAATATTAAACAGAACTGGCCCTAGCGCTGATCCCTGAGGAACACTACTAGTGACTGGCCGCCAACTGGATGCAGCACCGTTCACCACCACTCTCTGGACCCGGCCATCCAGCTGGTTCCTAACCCAGCAAAGAGTGCTCCTGTCCAAACCATGGGCTGCAGCTTTTCCAGGAGTATGCTGTGGGAGACAGTGTCAAAGGCTTTTCTGAAGTCCAGGTAGACAACATCCACAGCCTTTCCCACATCCACCAGGCAGATCACTTGGTCATAAAAGGAGATTAGGCTGGTCAAACATGACCTGCCCCTCCTGAACCCATGCTGGCTGGGTCTGATCTCCCAGCCATCCTGTAGGTGCCGTGTGATGGCACTCAAGATGATCTCTTCCATAATCTTACTGAGTACTGAGGTCAGGCTGACAGGCCTGTAGTTTCCAGATCCTCCTTCTGGCCCTTCTTGTGGGTGGGTGTCACATTGGCCATCTTCCAGTCGTCTGGGAGCTCCTGGGTGAGCCAGGACTGATGGTAAATGATGGAGAGTGGCTTCACAATCTCATCTGCCCATAGATTTGTGAGCATCTAAGCGGCTCAGCAGGTCTCTGGCTGCTTCCTCCTGGGTAACAGGGAGGCTATTCTGCTCCCTGACACCATCTACAAGGCCAGGAGGAGAGTTGTCCCGAGTACAACCTGTCTTTCTGTTGAAAATTGAGGGAAAGAAGGTAAGTACCTCTACCTTTTCCTCATCTTTAATTACTAAATTGCCTTCTACATCTAATAGAGAATGGAGGTTGGCCTTGCCCTTCCTTTTGCCATTGATGTATTCATAAATTCTTTTTTTTGTCCTTCACAGAAGTGGCCAGATTGAGTTCTAACTGGGTTTTTACCTCTCTAATTTTTTTCCTACATGGCCTAGCAACTCTCTTAAGCATTTCCTGAGATACTTGACCCTCCTTCCTAAGGTGATAGACCCTCTTTTTTTTCCTTACCTCCTTCAAAAGCTGCTTGCCCATCTAGGATGCTCATTTTCCTCGTCGGCTTTTCTTTTGGCACATAGGGACACTTGGTGCCTTCAAGATTTCTGTTTTGAGGCACGCCCATCCTTCCTGGACTGCTTTGTTTTTAAGGGCTGCTTCCCAAGGTACTCTCCAAATAAGTCTCTTGAATAGGCCAAAGTCTGCCCTCCGGAAGTCCAGTGTGGAAGCTTTATTTGATGCTCCTCATCGTTTCATCAAATTTTGAAAACTCTAGAATTTCATGTTCACTGCGCCCCAGACAGCCTCCAACCACCATATCTCCCACCAGCCCTTCCCTGTTTGCAAACAGCAGGTCTAACATATTCCCTGCCCTGGTAGGCTCGCTCGCCAGCTGTTAACACTGTGTGGGTGGTTGATGGAGAAGCAGCTGCTTATTCCAGGGGGTGCCCATAGCTATGGGACCCCCGGTGGTGCTTCTTTGGCACCTCGCAAGCCAGCCCCCTCACCCGTGCGTTAGAATACACGCAGACACTTCCACACTGAGCCGGCCGGGCTCAGGCGATGCTAGAGACAGATAAGATGAGGCGGCCCTCTGTTCATGGCATCAAGAGTTTATTTGACCCTCAATGAGTCCAAGACGAGAAGGGGTCCACTTCCGTTCCACACAGAGTTATCAAGGGTATCGGAGGGAGGCAGGGCATACAGGGTCGCCCAGTGGGAATACAGAGGGGGCCGGGTCACTTCCAATTAAGGGATACCAGGGGGCGTCTGGCTGCTGCCCAATCACACAGACCCGAGCTCCCTAGGGTCACATGATCAATGGACGAGGCTTTTCCCACTGGGAACAGGTACACCTTTAAGCTCTGAAACTTGTCCACCAGCGGCTTTTGTTTATATCTGGGGTTTTAGGCCCTGCAACCTCGGCTGCTGCTGGTGCAGGCGATGCAGCAAGCTGTGACAAGAAGTTGTCCTCCACACACTCTAAGAACCTCCTAGACTGCCTCTTCTCTTCTGTGTTGAGTTCCCAGCAGATAACAGGTAGGTTAAAGTCACCTGCAAGAACAAGGGCTGGTAATCTTGAAACATCTTCCAGCTGCTTGTAGAATAAGTCATCCACCTCTTCATTCTGGTTGGGCGGTCTATAACAGACTCCCACTAGGATGTTAGCCTTGTCGGCCTTCCCCCTGATTCTTACGCATAGGCACTGGACTGTATCATCATTAACCTCAATTTCCATGGCGTTGAGAGCCTCCCTAATATAAAGAGTCACCCTTCCATATCTTCTCCCTCTCCTGTCTCTTCTGAAGAGCTTGTATCCATCCATTGCAGTGCTCCAACTATGTGAGCCATCCCACCATGTTTCTGTGACGGTGATTATGTCATAGCTCTCTTGCTGTAGAATGGCTTCCAGCTCCTTGTTTGTTACCCATGCTGCGTGCATTAGTGTATACACACTTCAGCTGGGCTGCTGATTTCACTCCTGACTCTAACTCACCACACCTGGGCTTGTTTCTGGAGAGCCTAGTTGCATCCCCTTCCTCCTTTGAACCTAGTTTAAAGCCCTCTCAATAAGCCCTGCCAACTCATGGGCTAGGATCCTTTTGCCCTCAAGAAATAGATGGAGCCCATCTGGTTCCAGCAGGTCAGGTGCCGTGAACCTGGTGCACCCATTTCCACCCATGAGGGACCCATTTCCACTCCTCTTCATCTACTAGATCTCTTCTTCCTGGCTGATGGTAAGAGACATGGGAGTCCTCTGATGCCTGGTGGGCTTCTCTCAGGGATGGAAGGATGAAACTCCACCAGTCTATTTCCCTTTTGCTTTCCCTAATACTCCTTAGTCTTTCTACTTCCTCCTTAAGCTCAGCCACCAGACAGAGGAGATCATTCACCTGTTTGCGCTGCAGGCAGGTGTCTTTTGCACCGTCCCCTAGTACCACTGACAGTAGTACTTACAGGAAGGGGTCTGGACAGATGTGTCCTCCTTAGGGGGTTCTGTTCAGTTTGGTACACTTTTGCTAGCTCTAGCTTTTGATCATTTGGAGACCATTGCTGAAAAAGACCCCAAAACCCACCAACCAAACAAAACCTCAATACAAAATAAAAACCCTACAACAAGACGATGACTGCAACCCTGTTTGCCCTGCCTGCGTTTTTTTGGAGACCATTGCTGAAAAAGACCCCAAAACCCACCAACCAAACAAAACCTCAATACAAAATAAAAACCCTACAACAAGACGATGACTGCAACCCTGTTTGCCCTGCCTGCGTGGACCGCCTGCCACGCTCTCAAAGATGTGCCACGTCCCTATTTGCCTGCTCTGGGCCACCACACTCTCTAGGCCCTTCTTTTAATCGCACCTCTCATGGCCACAGGAAGCCCCTCCCTGTGCCTCAATGGCTGATGAGAGCTCTTAATTCACTATGACTAAATTATCACCCTTTCAAATATGAAAAGATGTGGTGTGAGGGTTTAGTTTGGAAGACATTACAAATATAATTTGTGAGGCCTCAGTACACAGTCCATGCAGCCTTTTAGACCTTTATAGTTTTACACAAAGTTATGAAGATTCAGGGATACAACACAGAGAAAAGTAAGATCATATCTTCCTCATACTAATAATCGTAATTTGCTAATTGCACTCATATCTACGGTGGCGGTTGGTTTGTTTGCTTGTTTGTTTTGTTGTTTTTGTTTGGTTTTTGACAGTTCACAGTTGTAGAGCCTAGAAAATTAGGGGAATTATACAGTGTGTATAGTACAGTTTATATAGTGGTGAGTTTATCCCTTCAGAAAGAAAACTGAATTTATACATTGGCTTCTTGCTGGATTACCATATAGTGGTGTTTTACAAGAGTTCAGTTTCAATCTTCCTGAAAGATGAAATTAGAATAGTCTGTAATAATGAAAATATTGGCACAAAAAATTACTTATTCAATCTAAAATGCCTTTGGAGATTGTCTTACAGCTATATTTTTAAACTATATGCACGGCAATCTGTTCTTCTGTCTAATGCAATTTTGATCAATATAAGTAGAAAACAGAACAGAAAGAGTCTAAGAGATTGATGGGCAGCAAGAACAACATCCTGAGTGGCAAAAATCTTGCCACAAGCCTCAATGCCTATGGGTCTTGGAAGCTTGCCCACAGTCACTTCTTTGAATTAGAAAAAAATTAATTAGAACATGTTGTTAGTCTACTGGCAGGTAGACACAGGTCGATATTCCATTCCTGTGCCTGCTTGCTTTTTCCAGCTCCAGTTTGCATATCTAATCGATCTCTTTGCCTGTATGATTGATCAAAAGGGAGTGCGATGCAAAAGGAGATGCCAGAGAGATATGCAAACCCATGTGTTATGAGAGGTGGAAGCTAATGTCACATCATGCAGTAATTTTCTGGCACCTTTTTCTTGCTGGGCTGCATTACAAAAAATATATGTCTTGCTAATACATTTCTGTTCTGCCTTCTGTTAATTGTTGCATAACTTTACCATCCAGCACTCTCTGATGAGCTGTCTCCTTTGTTTCAGGGGCAGTGACAATACAAGTAGCTCAGCAGTGATAATAAAGACATGACCTAGATTGCCATTAAAATGCCCATCCTCACACAGTTCTACAGACTGTGTTTCACACGTGTCTGAAAGCAGAAAGACAGTTAGTAAAGGAATTGCAACAATAACACCTTTCTTCTTATGCGACAATCAGAAATGCCCCCTCATGTCTTTAAATCACAGTGTAAATAAAATCTTGTTATTTCAAAAAAAGACTGCAGTAGAAAGTGTCAAATAAAAAGTGAATAAGGGCCACCTAGACTCTACCCAATACTCTCCAAAGCCCATGTGAGTCGTGGATAAGCACTTGCCTGTCCTACAGATAATTTTTTTTTTTTTTAACGAGAAACCTTCTTTAATTTGTCATTAAAAATCTCTGCATTAAAGATGCACAAATAATTATTTTAGAATCTGACTATTTCCAAACTTATAAATTTATGCATTATCTATTTTACCTTCTGTTGTCTCCTTTTTTCCTAAAAGTATGTTTTTTATACTCTCACCACAAATCATCTCTTCACAATTTGAAAAAAGGCAGTCAAAGTAAACATGGTTCATACTGCTTTTCTGATAATGAGTGGTCTCTTCACCCAAGATGGCAGCCAAAAATTGACTTTTCTTTGCATTTATTCTTTTTTTAACAAAAACAGGAAAAGTCATCTCAGAAACAATTCTCATGTGAGAAGGGCTGTCACATATTCTGGAAAATAAATCTTGTTTGAAGTTTTTACTCATTTAGCAGTAGGTAATGATATATGTTTAAAATAATTGCACCCTTCATTAATTGATATCAAAACTTTTGAAATTTTATATAATGCCTTCTGTCACAGATATTTTGAGCCATGGAAGAACCTTAAAATTTGTCAACTTTTCCACTAAAACATATATTTTAAAATTCTTTTCACATGATGCTTCACTGAACTGCAAGGAATGCTGTACTGAAGGAGTGTGAGGAGCAGCAGTGGCGACAGTAGCAGAAAGCAATTTGAGGAATACACAAGTATATGAAGAAGTAAACAGGCACTCTTCCCTAAGCTGGCCAGACTAGACTTATTTATTGCTCAAGCCAGCAAGGGACTCAGCCTGCACTGATCAGTTCAGCTGATTTAAACAGGACGATCACAAAAAAAACCCAAACAACAAATCATGTCCTCTGCTTCTCCAGAGCTTCTGGAACCAATATGGACATACAGACAAAGCACCTGTCAGGGCATGCAACCACCTAAGTTTCAGGCTGCAGGATGTGCCTGGAGATGGATGGTAACAGGAACACCTTTGGGAGGTACGCTCAGGTAGATAAACTGTTCTGGTTGGTTGCTGAGCTTTGGGAGAAGGAAGGCAGACTGAGGAATATTTCAGAGTCTGAGAAGGAGATAGATCAATGGAGACATGGTCTGACATTTCTGGTACACACAAGTCAATTCTGCATGAGTAGTCCAGTATCTGTTTTGTGTCAGAATGAAGATGGTGTTACTAAGGGTTAAGGAGAAGTAGAAGTGAATTAGTTTGTGGAGCTGCCAGAGTAATACCTCCTTACCCTCTCCATCCCTTACCCTTACCCTCTTACACCTTTACAGAATAGATATTAGGCTCTGTGAATGGTCGAAGAAGGTCATGACAAGGTAGAAAAGGAAGAATCTGTGTAAGTACTTTCACCAAGGCCAGATTAACCAGCCCATTTTGCCAAGAGCTGCATTAAGACTAGCACTAAGAAGAAAGGTCATATTATACTCGTAGGTGGCTCCCACCTGAGCAGAATGGAGGCGTCCACCTGCAGACTGGGGTATATTTTCAGGGAACTCTTCTGTCTCCCTGGGACCCAAATCAAGGTTGTCACCAGACAACTGATGAGCACAGTACAGTATTTCGATTATGACACACTCTTGCTCTATTACATGGGTACAAATTACATAGCAATAAGAAATCTAAGGTCAACCAAAAGAGATTCCAGAGCCCTGGGACCAATGATTCCAGAGCACAGGTGGTTTTTTCCTTAATCCTCCCATTAATGGGTAGAGACATTGGAAGATACAGGTGTGCATCAAAACCCAGCTCCAGGACTGGTGCCTCTTCCAGAACTTTGATTTTTATATTGATAGAAGAGACTTTCATGTGCAAAGTGTCCTGGAGCCTAGTGGGATTCTTCTGTCCCAATGGGGTAAATGTGCCTTTGCTTGTAAGCTGGCAGGACTGATTAACTGGAATTCAAACTGCAATTTATGGGGAAAATTAATAACATCAGGAGAGCTAAAGATAACCCAAAATTTGGTATGGCATCACCTCAGGGTGACAATGCTAATGGGAGCATTTATACTTTTCCAGGGAACACCTAAAACAGTCATACACTGAAACATATAATATGAGATTCAAACAAAAGGACTGGAAGTGTTGGTCTGTTTAAAAATCTGTTATTTCATTGGTATTAGTGAGCACTGGTAGAATAAGTACCGTGACTGGAGTACTGGAATGGAGAGCTGCTCGAGAGGGATAGGCAGCACAGGCAAGGTAGAAGAATTCCACTATATGCAAGGGAGAGTTTTGACTGTACAGCCCCCACAGTTAAGGGTTATGTGGTTGAAAGCCTCTGGATGAGGAATACAGGATGGAAAACAATGCAGATGTTCTAGTGTGTGTCTGTGACTGATAACCAGGCCAGCACTGTTGAAGTATTCTATAGGCAATTACAAGAAATTTTTGCATTGGTAACCCTTGTCCTTTCTGGGAGTTTTCAACTTCCAAGACATCAGCTGGAAATACTGTACTGCTATGATAAGCAAGTCTGGAAAACTCCTGAAATTCATTCAAGATAATTTATTATCACAAGTATTAGATGAGGCAACTAGAAAATATGATCTTCCCAACTTGTTATTTGTGAAAAGAGAAGGATTCATGGGAGGTGTGCTGGTAGGTTGGCAGTCTTGGCCACAGTGATCAATAGGGGGTTGAGTTTAAAAATTTTTGTTGTAAGGGGGAAAAAGATCAGCAGAGTTGCTATCCTAGATTTCAAGAGAGGAAACATTAAGCTATTCAGGCAGCTACTTAGCGGTGTCCTCTAGGAATCTGTTTATGAGGGCTTGGGAGTCCATATGTACTGATCAGCTTTTAAGAACCAGTTTTTAAAAGCAGAGGAGCAGACAACTTCCTCATGTTGCAAATCAAGCAAGCAAGGCAAAAAACCAGCTTTGCTGAAAGAGGAACTCCTCTTGGAACTCCTGAGGAAATAGAAATTGTATGATTTCTGAAATAGAGGTCAGGCTTTGCAAGAGGATTACAGATCCCCTCAGGGAGAAGTCAAGAACACAAAAGCAATGAAATAACTTTTTATCATATTCCAATCAAATATAACAAGAAAGTTCTTCTCTAACTACTTATTTTGATAGTACTAAATAACCACCTGAATTAAATTTGAGTTTTAAACACATCCATAATGCCAGTATGGCCCTTTTACCAATCTGGGTTTTTCACAGAAGTTCATAAACATTAATATTTGTCAACCAACAAGAACAGCTGTAACACTCAAAACCTGCTTTTGATTGTATTTTGTTGTCCTTTCTCTATATTTGACTTTTACTCATCATTTACTCATCTTCCTAGTCATCTTTCAAAATTATTAGATTTAGGTTTTTGATATCTAGTGAGAAATATTAATAATCCTTCTTGTAAATATACCACACGGTTACACTACACTTACTTAATATTAGCATACACACCTAATGAATAATTTTTATGAATTAATGCTGAAAGTATGAATAGAATTAGAGGCCAAAAAGATGCTAAAACTGCAAGATACAGTTATGAACACTGACATTTTGATTAAGAAGTATGCAGGGAATTCTGAATCACAAAATTTAAAGTCTGAGTATGTTAGAATTCTTGGCATTCTCAAGGACAGTATGTAACACATTTCGTATTTTGTTCTACTTCTGTCAGATTCGACCTAATTTTTCAGTGCAAATTCATCCACCACATAACAAACAGAAAGAAAATCATTACCATCATTATTTTTCCTGAGGCTACCAAAAGCACATTCAAAGTATGATGTGGTTTGGAAAATGAAAGGGAAGTATGAGATAAAAATAAGATTAATAATCCAATGTTATGACATAAGTCACTATTACTATGATATAATTGGCAAAAAGACCTTTATAAATTATAAAATATACTTTCATCTCTTGAAATATCTCAGATTTCCCCAATCACTCTGTTCAAATCCAACTCAAAAAAAAAAAAAAAAGTGTTGATTTTTTTAAGTCTGAGAAATTTGGGCTGGGGGGTTTCTTTAAATTAAATATACCAGTTAAAAATAATTCTTTAGGTATGATATTTGTATAGCTTATTCATCTAGGTATCAGTATTAAATTAATTTTCAGAGAGTTTATCTTTAAAGCCAGTTAGGGACTACAGAGGAACACTGAAAACCAACATGATGACTCATTTTTAAAATTTTATTTCAAGTTATCTGATTAGTGAAATAATAGTTAATTATTGATTGGAATTCTAGCTTATCGAGTGTTACCACAAATTTTATGAAACATCAAAGGAATTCTAAAGCAAGTTTTGCCCTGACAGAATATTCTTCTCTGTGTGGAGATGGTATTAGGATGACAGACGTGTTGCAGGATACTCTGCCATTCCTGTGTGTAGATTTTTCTCGACGTCCTAAAGTCTAAAGCCTTACATATAGGATATTGTCTGCTCTAAGGATGAAAAAAAATTGAAGGAAATAGGAAAATCACAGAATCACAGAATGTGCTGAGTTGGAAGGGATAAATGAGGATCATTGAGTCCAACTCTTGGCCCCTAGAGGACCTCTCCAGGAGCCCTGTGTGCCTGAGAGTGTTGTCCAAGTACTTCTTGGACTCTGTCAGGCTGGTGCGGTGACCACTGCCCTGGGGAGCCTGTTCCAGTGTCTGTTCCAGTGCCCAAACACCCTCTGAGTGAAAAGTCTTTTCCTGATATCCCACCTAAACCTCCCCTGATGCAATTTCAGGCCATTCCCTCAGGTCCTATCAGTGGGCACCAGAGAAAAGACTTCAGTGTGTGCCCCTCCTCCTCACCCCATGAGGAATTTGCAGACTGTGATGAGGTCTCACCTTAATCTCCTCTTCTCCATGCTGAACTGACCTCAGCTGTGATCTCAGCCACTCCTCATACGGCTTCCCCTCCAGACCCTTCACCATCCTCATTATTCTCCTTTGGACACTCTCTGATTGCCTAATATCTTTCTTGTCTTTGGTGCCCAAAACTGCCCGCAGCACGTGACGTGAGGCTGCCCCAGTGCAGAGCAGAGCGGGACAATGCCCTCCCTTGCCCAGTTGGTGATGCTGGGCCTGATGCTGCCCAGGACAGGGCTGTCGCTCCTGGCTGCCAGGGCACTGCTGGCTCATGTTCAACTTGCCATCAACCAGGACCCCCAGGTCTCTTTGTATGGCACTGCTCTCCAGCACCTCATTCCCCAGTCTGTCTGTGCATTGAGGTTTGCCATGTCCCAGATGTGGAATCTGGCACTTGCCCTTGTTAAACTTCATACAGTTGGTGATTCCCCACGTCTCTATTTTGCTGAGATCCCTCTGCAGGGCCTCCCTGTCTTCAAGAGAGTCACAGCTTCTCCCAGTTTTGTATTTGTCTGTGAACTTGCTAAACTTGTGGGTAAAAGACTCTAAATAATAATAATAATAATAATAATAATAAGAAGAAGAAGAAGAAGAAGAAGAAGCAGAAGAAGAAGAAGAAGAAGAAGAAGAAGAAGAAGAAGAAGAAGAAGAAGAGGAAGAAGAAGGCATTGTGGTAAGCATCATGTGGAAATTCAATAGGAATGCTATTGTGAAAAATAATAGATACAACTAAATTGTATCTAAACAAAATTCTGAGTAAATAAACATGAAAGTCAAAATAAAAGAACTCTTAAAATGAATGTTATTTTGCTCTGGAAATTTGGTCCAGCTCATTTTTAGACACAGTATTATACATAGGTTGGTCATGGATTTGCCAGAGACAACAAAAGGGTTATAAGTCCTTATAAACCTGACTGTACAGTCCAGTCTCTCTCAAGCTCTATGATGACAGTTTAGCCACAGATCTACACTATACATCATTCATTTTCTCCATCACAATGACTCAGGCCAGAATTACATCTCATTTTCTGAAAAAAATTCACTACAAGTGGAAAAAAATTAATTTATTTTTGGGTGGTTTTAGGGACACATATGTGAGTCCTAATAAAGTTTAAACTGTTTTTGCTACAGTCTGTGGGTTTCTCATGGATTCTTTCTTCTTTCACCTTTCCAAACCTCCCCTCATCCCACCAATGTAGGGGTATTGAGTGAGTGGCTGTGTGGTGCTTAGTTTCTGACCGGGGTTAAATCACAACATCCAAGGAGGGAAAGATACAGGAGTCACTATTTTCTGTGGCTGTCAAAATCTCTTGTGGAGGAGCAGAATTAATTTGTTTCATGGCACATGTTTGAGCTTACAACCATTTGCCGCATCTGTCTGTCCCATTCATAAAAAAGCCCCATCTGTCTCACTGTAATTTTTTTTTTGTTTCCTTCATTTTCAGATAAAAAAAGCATTTTCACACTACTCCTTCTTTCTTTCTACCTTATATTTGGTATCTTAACAGTAATAGCATTCCCACATACATCTTTAGCAGCAAGAGATTATTGTAGGAAGGGAAGGTGGGAAATATATTACCCGTTATTCTTTCAGAAGAAAAAGTAGGAAGAGACACAGAAAATGAACAGTGAATGCAATAAAGATGAATTAATCAGGTTACAAAAAGAAAGGAAGCAAAATTCTAAAATAGTACTAGCCACTTGTCAGCAATAGCCATATCAATAAATGCTGCCTAGACAAAGTGAGGATTCCTGGATTTTTTTAACCCTTTCAAAGACTGCCTGAAATGTATTTTGGTAGCTGACTTAAATGCATTTCTCTCAATTTCTTTCTTGGTTTTGGTAAAGCCATGTTACTCTCTTTTCTGTCATTTAGACTCCCCTATGTTTGCCCTGAGGGCTGAATAATTACCACCAGCCCTACAAGGAGAATCTCTCTCTATTTTGCATAGAACTCTCTGTCCCTTGGAACAGAAGGAAAAGGAAGAAAAAAGAGCACTGTTAAGAATGAAGATGTGACTGATTTTCCTGTTTTCAGGGTGACACAGAGGAAAGAGCTGCCTTTCTCTTGGTACCAAGTAATGCCTGCGCCCCTGGCTGGGAAGGGATTCTGCAACGTGCAGGAGCATCAGATAATTTTCATTTGTGGCTGTACTCTGTGTCTAACACAAAGTAGGATAAGCAGTGTGGGGACTTCAAGGTTTTACAGAAAATGAAGGACCCTTGACTTGTGATGACAATGTATGTATGGGCATGTATGCAAAAAGCAGACATTTATTTCTCTTAGCAAGTTTCAGTAGCCCTTTGGCCTCTGAAAGACTCTTTTTAGGTGCCAAAAGCATAGTAAGCTTGGACAACCAACATAAGGATCTATTCTTCGATTTTCCATAATTTCTCAGTGATATTACCTAAAAGCATAATAATACATATACAATACTGCTGTGTCTTTCTAGGAAGCCACATAAATGTCAAATTCAGTGGAGATGAAGGCTGGAATGAAAAGTGAAAAATAAACATTAGCAATAGTTTATGGAATAGGATTAAGAAGAAAGTAATGAAAGCAATCCTTAATGTGTGTCTTAGGTCTGTTCAACTTACAAATATCAGATTCTACTTTTCACCTTAGAAAATATTGAAAGCAAAAGTCATTAGCCGAGGCAAATCTTGGGAAAGGAAAATAGATATTAATTTTTATTAATTTTACTGCAGTAAGATCCTGAAAGTAAGATGTTTTAGTTCGGTGTTTTACAACTGACACCAATAGCAGAGAAATTTTGAAAGGAAAGGATGTGTATTTCCCACATGAATGACTTAAGAGTGAAAATATTGTTAGAGTTATGAAAGAAGTTATTCAGTACAATGACAATATTTTAGCCAGGTAGCAAACCCTGTAATCTTGCCTTTTTGTTTGAGGAGATTTTTATTTGTTTCAGGAGAAAAAGTAGGAAGAGACAGGACCCCAACCAGACAAGACATTTAGCCCCAACTGAGACAGGTTTTTGCTGCCTGAGGTTTTTTTGTTATGTCCTCACAGAGAGAAAATGTGATCTTTGTGACTTTAAAACATATGGATTTTCTATACAGTTTTTAAAACCTACTGTTCTCCTGTACTCAAAATGTTTCCAATATCAACTTGAAGGAAAGTGAAATGAATTTACCTGAAATTCTTCCTGCACTGGCAAAATTAACTGCTCTCTGTACTGAACACTTGTCTCTGTGTATCCATGAAACCAGAAAGAAACCAAGCTAGAATGTCAAGACCATGAGTCCACTGTGACTGTTGTCCATAAATAGCAGTTTCCATTGTTTAGTGATCCTTTTGCACCTATCTTCTTATTATAATAAACTATTCAGAAGTAATATTTGTCTTTCCAGTTAAAAGTAAATGAAAGTATCAAGAGTCTGAAAGTAAAATGGCTGATGATAACCTACAGCCAGTGTCATAGTGGCTAGCAGCAGTCATCAGAACCTCTTCCAAAATGAAGACTGTTACTGGCTTCCAAATCACACAGAGCAGCTGCAGGTGTATACTGCTGTCCTTAGGCTTGCCTGAGACAATATTTTAGAGCTCTAAGATGTCCCAGTATGCTCCTGTGTTCTGGCTTTCAGTTGCAGGTCATCCAAAAGAGATATAGTGCTTTAATGTTTACCAATTATTTTATAACTGTTTGCAAGAATCCAGGTTTAAGTAAAAGCAAATTAATTACTTTCCTCACCAAAGTTACAAATATTTTAAAATAAACAGGTGACATAAAAGACGACAAAGTAATTTCCTCTGTTTACTCCAATGTCAGATCTGAAAGAACACTCTCTCTTCCTGTATCATCCGGATGGGAAGCTGTAGATAAATTACCTGAGTGTAGTTTTTTTGTACCTCTTCAATACCAGCTCTGTTATCACTAAAGAGGGCAACTAACTGAGGAAGAATGCTATTCTTTATATTCACAACCTTGTTTGGGATTTATTCCAGGTTTCATTTAGATTCTAATCTTCCCAGACTCATTTTCTTTTCAAGATTATTGATATTTAGTTTATTTCAGTGGACCGTTTCAGCCCTGTCATCTTGGATTATGTATAGACAGTTTATCTACTCATATCTGTCATCTTAACAAGTGTTTTACTCTAGAAGTGCCTACAACTCTTCTTTCCCTGTTATTGTAATATGACAATCCTGATTGAAGCCTCTCCTTATACCAATTTACATAAATGTGCAAATCAACCACAATACCTTCTCTGCTAATTATTAATTAAGACCAGACAGAAGAGTTATTCACCACTCTGGAGCAATAAGCTCTTTGAAATCTTTAACCCATCCTGTCTTTCAAGAAAATGAAATGCAAAAAGTACATCTTGGCAAATTTCGATTTCCCACTGAAATAATGTCTGAAATCCTCAAGCCTAGAGGATGAGGCAGCAGAAATCTCATAAACTCTTTAAGATTTCTCTTTACCAGGGCTTTTTACACATATTTCTATACTGACTGTAAAACCGAATGAAGGACTCCAAAGATTGTTGGAAAATAATCTTTGTATGGAGTGGAAAAAAACTACTACTGCAGTGGTATATAATATATATAAGATAATATTCTTTCTCATATCATGGGAAAAGAAGGAAATCAGGCAGGTTACAAAAGGAAACAGAGTGTGGGTTCCTTCAACTTTGAATCTTCCAGCTTCTCTGCCCACACTGAGTATGGGACAAGAAAGGTCAGCAAAATAATGGAAGACAGCAAATGCTGTGTCCCAGATATTGAGATAAATTCTGTAACACCCAAAAATATACATCATATACCAGTTTCTGGAAGTGTTTTTCACCCTGTCCCTATTCCCTAAGAGAAATATCCCATTCTTCCTTTGGATGTTTTGCTGAGAGCCTGACAGCCTTGAATCCGCTGGTCTGCTTCAGCAGATGTTATGTGACAGAAGGAGATGCTGTGATTGGCCTAAAGCACGCTTTCTCGTGCTAAGCCTGATATTGAACTTCTGATGTTTACATCAACTTGTATTTCATGCTGGCAGAAATAAAACATTCTATACCAACTACCAAATTAAATTTTACAAAGAGGATTCTGGGGAAAAAAAAAAAAAAACAAACTGGTGAAACTTGAAAGAAAATTGAGCTTAGAAATGGATTAACATTTAAAGAAAATTCAAACTTCCTTGCAAAACTTTTAGTTAAGATAATTAATTTCCTAGTACATATGTAATACATGATTAATTGTAGTTATCTCATCTAAAATGTATATGCAATATACAGTAAAACTAAGCAGATTGACAGCTTCAAGATTATGCTTACTTTAATGTACACTTCATCTTATGTTTTAAATGACTCAGTAATAGGATCCATAAGTTCTGTTTGTGCCTGCTTTATTAATGTGTCATAGGTTTAAATGGGCAACATTTTTTAAGAAGAAATGTGGTCACGTGTAGATTATAGCATAAGACTTGTTAACCAGACTTTGAGAAAAATCGTGCAAGTTAAAACTGGACAGTACATTCCAGTAACTTTACTTTTGTTAACAAAATTTTAGCCAACACAATATAGGCTTCAGCCAGGTTAGGATTTGCTGTCAGTAAAAGGTCAAGGTAAATTCATGTAGTAGAAGGACCAGAGGCTGCAGTGTATGGGTGCCTCTCCAAGTAAGCTTGAATTCACCAGTTTATTTAACCAAAAGACTGCAGAATTACTTCTAACTTGGCTTACTTCTCATTAAAAGGACATTTTGTCTACGAAGGAAAGAATTTTCTATCTCTTTTTTGTTGGGAAAACAAAAATTCCAAGTCAGCTTGTGAATTCTGCTTTGAATATTTTAACCTGAAAAATGTAATAACTCACACCTAGAGATAATCAATACTCAGTAAAAAATACTACTCAGTAGGATTGGTTTGCTCTTTGTGCTCTTGCTGTTTCATTTTTCGAGCCATCTGGTGAAGAGTGGAAATTCAGTGACACTGCAAGC
The DNA here is from genome assembly GCA_013397845.1 of Melanocharis versteri. NCBI lineage: Eukaryota > Metazoa > Chordata > Aves > Passeriformes > Melanocharitidae > Melanocharis > Melanocharis versteri. Next base: position 66,117 of record VZTG01003066.1, read on the forward strand.
AGAGGTCATTTTCTGCCTTAAGAAGTTCCTTGTTAAGTTTCAATTATTTTGCCAGTTTGTACAACAGTCTTTCAGTCTTCCTTACATTCCTAGCACATGTAGGTGGCTAATGTCTCTTCACATATGTTTCACAGCGGGTTGTGAACTATTAGAGCACTTAACAACTAAAAGTTCTTTTCCAGTAGAGCATGTAAATGTGACCCCTGTTGGGTGATGTTCCTATGGTACCTGATAAGAATCACTTAATCAAGTATTGCATTGATAGAGGTGAACAGCAGAGGAAACTGTTCTTATCAAATTGCATTACAAGCTATAATAACAGAGCAAAAGTAAACCACACCGTATGCGCATTTAAATTAAGCTACCTGTAGGACTGGCCACAATACCTACTTCTTGGGTACTTTTTTTTTTGTGTGTGTGTGTTTTAGGGTTGAGATTTCTGTTTGTCTGGATTTTTTTAAAAAAAGAAAACCAAAAAAGAAAAAGAAAACCAAACCCCCAGCTTATTTTGTTTGCAGGTTGTGTGCAGGAGGATAACGAAAGTGGCAGGGTGAATATGCCTCTTTCCTAGCTAGAACTCCTGTCTTGGGTGTGGGAAAGACACAGTCAATGTTCTGCCTGAGACATTGCAGCGACTAGTTTTTCCATATCTCCAATAATGAGGCCATACATCAATACCAGGAATCTTGTGGGCTCTTTCCGTGTGACTTTGATCTGAAAGGTCAGTCTATTCATGTCAGACACCATCATAACAATAATTTCTCAAATATGTACTGGTGAAAAGTTCCTTGCTAATTCAAACACTTGTGTTAAAATTGAGCCTACAGTTGTGAAATATATGTGAAATCTTTGTCATATGTGCATCTACCCTTTCACAGATTTGCATTTCTTCCCACATAAAAAAAATCCCATTACTTTACATTTTACACGAGTTTAATTTTGATCTTCTGTCCTTTGTAAAACATTGATTTTTTGATTGCAAAGGCATGAGCATGTTTACTCTGTGGCTTTGAGAGGTTTAAGAGGTACTTGTCAACAAAGTCCTGTGTCATATGCTTCAATTACACATTAAGACCATCACCAAAGTAAGAAAGAAAAAGAAAGAATCCATGTAAACTCTTAAAATCATCACAAAAGTGATATCATCAATAAAATAGAACACAATATAATGAGGTCAGGAAAATTTATGAAGAGAACCAACCCATATTGAAACAAACCAACCAATAACAAAAGTAAACAAACTGACAAAAATCCCCAAGATATTTTCCTGTAAAATTAAGGTAACAAGGATGTATCCTGCAAATAGAGGTAAAAATTCTCAGTATGGGAGGAGCAGTACAGTGCCTTGAGAATGCTGCACTATTCTTTGGCTATTTTCTACCACATATTTACTTAGACATGTAACAGACTTACCTCTCCTAGTTTCCCAAAAACTTTTGTACCTGATTAAGTGTTACAAAAATCCCTCCAGGTAAGTTCTGGAAAGCAGAAAAATCAAGCATTGTATTTCTTCTTTACATTATACATGAAAGTAAGGAATACAACTAGCTCCTTCGTATACTTCAGAGTTTTCATCTGCTAATTTGTGAGCAAACAGGTATGTTCGTACAAAAATACCAAAGCGTCTCTCTCCTTTTTACTAATGTTTAACTGAAATATCAAGCTAGACATTAAATTCTGTATAGAGTTTGGTCTTAAACTAAAAAAAGACCCTGTATTTTTTTCTCTATAAACCTATTTTAATTATCTCATATAAATGCAAAATATATTTCCTTAGATACACTAATAGTAGAATAACATTTGAAATTATTAGCATATTTTAACCAGAATTTAGAATAAAGAGCATCTTGTGCTGTGCTACCATTTATCCACCTCATAATACTATGCTAAACAGCATGTTTTCCCCAGAAAGATATTGATCCCTAAGCACTAATATCTGCTAAAAAGGGGGCAGGGTGGCAGAGAAATGGGTGTGTTGATGTAAACATATAGCAGTAAATTTATATTACAAATATAAGATTTCTTCTGGATATGTTGTTTATCTCTACTTTTGTTTCTCAAAACAAACAATCAAAAAAAACCCACCAAAAAAACCACTAGAAAAACAGGTTTCATCTAGGTTAGTAAATTATTTTTAGAGAACACAGAAGTCTTTAAAAGGCTAAAATACAAAATTAAGGGGATCAGGCAAAACACCAAATTTGGAGACTAAGTTGTCTTACACTGTCACTAAAAATATATGTTCAAACACTCAAATATGAAAACGTGGAAACAACTGGATTCCTGAGGTTGTTGCTTCCCATATTTCACCCTAAAGTTGTGGTACTATGGAAGTTAGATTCATGAAACAAATTAATGATTCTTCTTTACTTATTTTACACTCCATTCCCCTGACTGAATGAGCTACATAATTTTGATGTTAATCTTGGTAAAGGGGGACAGAAAGGAAACTGGACAGAAAGGAAAAACACCTTAACAAACCCCAAAATATGATGCAAGTTTTCTCAAAAAACCCCAAAACTTAAAAGCAGACAAATAAAATGATGAAAACTCCTTACAGTGCTGGAAGTTCTATCAGATTTTTATATTCCCTAGTAAGTCTAATTCTATTCACCCTTCACATATTATCCTGTGAAAAAATTTTGATCTTGAAACTTCACTTTCTGAAGCTTGTCTTTGCCTTCTAAAGAACTCTGAGATTGAACAAAAGCAGAGCTTTGTATAACCTATCTTAGAAAAATAGAGTCATCTACAAATCTTCTTCTTCCTTTCTGAATTTATTTCTGTTCCTTATTCTCCAGATACTAAAGAATTAAATATTATTTATTTCTATTGAGCAAATTACCTTTCACATACAAATAAATTTTGATCTCTGAATAATTTCTTCCTCAAAACTGTTGATTCTTGATTTTGTTGTAGAAAACCACTAGAAAACAAAGGCTCTATTAGTAATTCAGATGTAGATCAAAGAAATATTTTCCCCACTTGTCCTAATTTTTCTTCCCCTTCACAGCTGGTTCAACATTGTCTGGGTTCAATATTAGAAGCATAAATTATTAATAGTGAGGTTAAAGATAGGAAATGGTAATTTCTATTCTTCCTAATGAAAATGTGTCTATCACTGCTCTTGAATCCCAGGAGTAACTTTCAAATAGATAAAGATACACTGGCTATTGCTGATTTAGGATTTGTTTGGTTTGTTTGTTCATTTTACTTTTTTAAGTATCCAGTCTAGATATATCGATCCTTAGATGGCTGCAGGGTATAACTTGTACTACTCAGTACTTCTTCTCTTTCCTTTTTGTTAGGCTGCCTTAAAGTTTTTAAAATTCCACTGGTCAGCCTTGGTTTGAACTTTTGTCATTCACATTCACAGTTTATAAAGATGGTGAAAGTCTATTCTTATGCTACCAATATTTGATTCTTCAGTAAGATTCAACCTTTATTTCAGAAATCTCATTTTGATCACAAATGATGCTATTTTTTAAAAATATTGTAAATTGTAGATACACTGACAGGAATAATATTGAAAAAAAATAGCATACTTTAGCACCAATTAAGATGAAGATACTTCTTATCTAGACTATTGACACCATTTATTGCAGTAAGTAAGTGAAAACGAGAGTGGTATGAGAACTGCTATGAATAATCATTAAGAGTACTGTTCGGAGTACTGTTGTTTGTTTGGGTTCTTGGTGGGTTTTTTTTCTATGCCTATTTTCTTATGAAGTTTCTGCCATCTTATTTTTTCTTAAATTCTTTTTCTTTGGTTTAGGAGACACCATTGAAAGGTTATTTACCTGTTACATTTGCTACCTAAAATAGATACCTTATTTATTGTTTTTTTCCCTACTGATTTAGATTATTACAGTTCAACAGTCAAATGAATAATATGATAGCAACATCAGAATGGGTGCTGGTGTTGTAAATATGTGTTTCAGTGATAAATAAGCAGCCTGAAGGAATTGGAGGCTCTGTCTTCTTACTGATATCTTAATGTCATTTTGGTGAATTGACTCCTTCTGCTGTAGTGATTTGGAGCTATTCATTGTGGTTTAAAGGACATGAGCATTGAAAGCAATCCTTACAAATCTACTCATTAATTTTGTTTCGTTTGCTATAAAAAGCTATAAAAAGTTATAAAATAAGCCCGAGTCACCCAACAATACTATAATTCCTTTGTTTCCGATTTATTCTACATGTCTTTCTCTGGAAAGCTTACTAGCTCTTAGACTAAGAATATTTCTTAAGGCATCAGAAATTCTTATTGTCTTGTTGATTTTATTTCTCAAATTAAATTATTTTTTGATGGTCTAAAGACTATTTTGTCAGCTTTTGCTTATAGTGTAAGTGACAATTATGATGAAACTCAACAAAAGCCTTTGAATCTAGTGTGTTTTCTTTAGTTAGACAAGAAAAGCCACTCCATAATTACTGAGGGACTGGAGATAAGGAATATAATTGATATTAAGAACTTCATATCCAATTAACTTTGATAGTTTTGGTCTTCCAACCAAGGTACTATTTGCCCCTTTCCTTTAATGTATAAGCTAAATACTTCACTTTTAGAAAGAGATGTTTAAATTAAAATAATATTTCCATAGTCAAGGTTTGGGGGAAGGGGAAGAAAATGGAAAAGAAACAGGAATTAAAAAATCATTCTGTGTTTTATAGACAATCTTAAGCAAAATATAGAATAAACTGTACTGAACTTGAAGATTCCTTTTCCCCGATGCTGTTATGCATTTCTCTTTGGTCTTTTTTTCTTAGTTGTTTGCTTCCAGCAATGAACAGGATGATTTGTGGTAAATGCTGCCAAACTTAGGGACAGAAACGGCAGGTTGTTATTTATTCATTTCACATAATTATGGATTGGGGTTTTTTTGTCATTATCATTCTTGAGGAAAAGCTTCCCAAAATTAAAAAAAAAAGGCCCAAACACCTAGTGTAATTTTTTGAAACTGCCTGATCATCTCAATAAGCTGCTCTTTTGATAATACTTTAGCTAATGATCTTTTAATATTTCTGATATTTCCTTAGGTAATATTTAGCTCATGAATGCACGGTCTCATAACAAACATGCAGGACATATGCCAGAAAACAGTGAATTTTTTATTCATTTTAATAATTGTACAGAATAGATTTTTAGCTACTTTTAATGATTAGGAAGCATTCCAATGTTTAAATATTAATTCTTTGCTCTTTAGAAACCATTTTCTGATCTATCCTTTGCTTTCTATCATAGTTCAACAGGTATAAAAATGAGTTTCTGAAACATCTAAATGCTAAAATTCTCACAGATTTGTAATGTTTCATTTCATAAGTCATCAACCCAAGGAGGAATTCAATTTTCCTAGCATTACATTTTCTGTAGGAGTTACATTTTCGGTCCCATTTTCCTTCCATTGGCTAGGATATTTAAGAACTGCAGCTCCCAGAACCCACATCATCAAAAGAGACATACAGAACAAGAACGATCTCATCACAATGATGTTTTGTCTGGATACAGTGAATTAGTTAGCTGCTAATTATGGAAAAATGCTAATTGAATACTGCACAAGTTTTAAATGAAGTGTTTTGATACAGTTTATTAAGCCAAAAGGAATATTTTAAACTATTTGTCCTATAGAATGTTAAAGTACTGGGATATCCAGAGATGCTGAAATTCATATACCTCCACTCACTTTAGATACTTTTGAGATGGACAGCCTTATCCAGGAGCAAAAGACACAAATGAACTTGTCTACATTATCTCAAAAGGTGCTGTCAATTAACTAGTGCTAGAATATATTTCTCTCCAAAACAGAATATTTTCTTCTTTTAAAAGTTTTATTTGAAGTGTCCTCTGATGATTTTCACAAGTTTCTGTGATTTACAAGTCTTTAAGAAATAGTTTAAAATTTGCCCTATTTTTCTGTCTGTGCATGTTAAGACTGCTTGCAATTAATTACTTTTGTTCCTTACTTGTTTTAAAATGTAGGCTATTAATAAACCGTCCTGTTCTAGACTGTAATTTTATGTGACATTGGAGTATGGTTTATTCATAGCTGCCCGTAGGATTAGGTGTTTATAATAAAAGCAGTAACCTTGTTTATTTGTACTTCAAATGCTGCAACTGAGATTATGTAAATGTACTTTGTTACTGTTTTATACGTGCTGCACAGAGACATTTTTGAAGCTGTTTATAAAGTGGTGTTACTGTGTTTTAAAGCTGCTGTTCTTAAAGAAAATGTCATTTAAACCTTTCTCTGGAGATAAGTGCGTAGTTCAGATCCTGTGCACAAGCGTTCGACAAAAGCATCAAACCTATTTCCTACACTCTTTACTGGCTTGCAGCAATATTATTTGGTGAGTTGATATTTACTGGCCACCAGGCATGAACCAAGCTGCTCTCTTACTCTCCTGTCTCAGCAGGACAGGGGGAGAAAATGTACTAGACAGCTCGTAGGTCAAGATAAGGGCAGGAAAATCAATCAACAAGTACCAACATGAGCAAAAAAAAACGAACTCAAACTGGGGAAGATTAATTTAATTCATTGCTAATTGAAAACAATGTAGAATAGAAATAAGGGTGTGAGAAATTGAAACAAAACTAAATACTTCTTTACCCCAACACTCCTTCTTCCTGTGCTCTACTTCATTTTTAAAACTTCTACTTTCTCCACACTCTGAGAAGTACAGGAGAATGGGGAATAGGAATTGTGGTCAGTCCATAACAGGTCCTCTGTTCCACTTCTTCCCCACGTGCTCCAGCATGATTCAGCATGGGATGCCCCTTATGGACCAAAATCCTTCAAGAACTGCTCCTGTGTGGATCCTTTCCGTGGGCTGCAATTTTTAGAAAAAGAATTCTGCAGTGTGGGACTCCCATGGTCTACAATTCCTGCTCTGTCATTAACTTTCCATGGGCTTCAGTGTGAATATCTGCTCCAACATAGTTTTCCATTAACTGCAGGGAAATTTCTGCTCTGGAGATGGAGCAACTCCTCCCCTCTTAATTCAATAACCTTAATGTTGTTTCTTTCACATCTTCCTTATCCTTTTGTCTCACAGATGGTGTGCATTCTTTTTTTACCGAATATTTTTTTAATCAAATATTTTATTACAGAGGTGCCACGAACATGGCTGACTGGCTCAGTTTGAGCAGTGTCATATCCATTTTGGAGCTGTCTCAAACTGGTTCTTTCTGACATAAAAACAGCTCCTAGTGTCTTCTCATAGAAGCCACTTCTGCAGATCCCACACTACAGAAACCTTCCATGTAACCCAAAGCATATTATTGATTCAAAGTCTGTGCTTTCACTTTGTTTTTCTTCTCTTTTTTATAAAGGCATCAAGGATATAAAATTTACATGACTGCTCTGTTCTTAGGCACGAGAAAATACCAGTATCCTAGGTGTTAAACTCATCCTTGCAAGTAGAAGAACTTCTTAAAAATTATTTTATAAATTATTTTTTCTCCGTAGTAAAAGAAAAAAATAAAGAAAGAAAAGGTGAAATTTTATACTCTTTGACAGAACCAGATGAAGAAATTTTTTGTCAAGTCTCCTAATTCTGGAAACAGTCCAAAGAAAAAAACTAACAATAGGGGGATACAGTAGGAAAACAATTAAACATATAATTTATATGCTCATTTCTTGGATATCACTGCAATTACCTGAAGTACTCTGCAGATTTAAAATAAAGTCTTGGAATCACCTTAGCATGTAAAAATGATTGTGATATGACAAAAAAAGATAAACGAGTAAGATGTCCTGAAGTATTTGGTGATGGAAGGGAACTTAATAACATTAATGGCAAAGACTGAAATATTCTGGCAAGATGCTATTTTGATAAGGAGGAAATAGCCTCACATCATTTCCATTTAGGCTAGTCTGGGATTCAGACTATTATTAACTCAAAGAAAATTTTATGTTGACAGACTTTACCGTACACACACACACACACACATGCACATACACAAGAAGACTGTAAAAAATACATAACTACCTTCCCCATTTTCTGCTAAAACTCAATGAAAAATAAGTAAAAACCACTCTTATATTAGGGAAACATCTCTCAACAAGTACTTTACTTCCAAAAAAAGAAAACTTTCCAAATTCCTAGAGCTATGTTGTAATCTAGCATATGAGGAGAAATAAGAAGCAAATAGAGAGCAACTTGGCAGACAAAAGACGACCCTTTTGAAAACGGAGAAATAATTTAAATCTGTATGTTAATCAGTGAAAACCTATTAAAACACCAAACAGTCTGTTAAACCAGCAAACAGGCAGAGAAGCAGAACCATACATTTAGTCAATACATACAGTACTTTTCCAGATTTAGATATTGTATTTGAGGTGACTAAATGCATCCATTTTTCTTCCCTTGTGCGAGGTGACATTTCTTCAGCAGCATGATTTCTCCACGGAAACCCAAGTTTTGAAGTTTTCCATTTGTTTGTGTAGAATTTCTCTACTTGTTGTGACATATTCATGCATATAGTCAATCCACTGGGATAAAAAAGGAACCACTTATGTCATTCCTTCATCACTAAAAGAAAATAGAATTGGTTGCATGCATTTTTAACTTTCACAGCAATATTTTTACAGTTGAGGTCGTCTCTATTCTTCAGACCCTGTCTTTGCTCTTTAAATCACATAACTAGGAGCGCTTATGGTTCTTACTTCACAGCATTCTTAATTTAATTTAAAGATGTAACATCAATATACGGATAAAGAATTTGTGAAGCTGCAATGTGATGTACTGCAACTCTGGATGTTAGCAGTGTCTGAGGTTTTTTCTATATTCTATCCTTGTACTGAAATTCTTATGGCAAATTGCCAGCTGTTAAAGACTTGGGTATGTTGCTTTGGCTTAAAAATTAAATATTCTGTCTGATCTTTGGCACAACACATACCTCTGACACCTTTATTCATTATTTGCTGAGAATGTTTTTTAATCATCATTCTTATTTTAAATGGAGACAAAATTTCAGTGGCTCTGGTCTCCTAGCAACACAGTTTATTGTCACTGACTCTTGTAATTTCGAAAGATCTGTGTGCAGAAGGGCTTTCATAGTTTTTAGTTCTCTGTATAGCCTCACAGATGTAATACTTTGATATCCCATGCCTGACCTGATTTATTTTACTGTAACCAACAACATATCAAGCACCAGAATAAGTTAAAATGACCATCATCTAAAGTCATAGCAAACAAAGTTCTAAGTGGAGAAGAAATATTTTATTTTTTTATAAAGACTGCATTTAAGGTATGTATTTTGATTAATTTGTGCTCTAAAATTTATCCTGTCGGATAAATGAGATTGGAGACTCATGTGAAAATCCACTTAGCTGTCGTCTATTTTCAGATATAAATTCAGCTCAAAATATTTCACAGTTTACAATCTTTTAAGTAAAAATTACCTTTTTGGATTTGTTATTATGTGAAAAGTATCAACACTTTTCAGTAATTAGGGGTGGTGTGCTAGTTTCATCTGGAGTTGATTTAGTTTTCTTCACAATGGCTGGTATAGGGCTGTGTTTTGGATTTGTGCTGAACCCAGAGTTGATAATTCAGCAATGTTTTTGTTATTGCTGAGCAGGGATTGCACAGAGCCAAGGCCTTTTCTGCTTTTCACACTGGCACACTGGTGACAATGTAGGGGGTGCTTGGAAGGTCGGGAGAAGACACAACTGGGACAGGTGACCCAAACTGACCGACGGGATAGTCCGGACCGTGTGGTATCATGCTCAGTGTGTAAAGTGGGGGCAAGAAGAAGAAAGAGGGGGACATTTGGAGTGATGGAGTTTGTCTTCCCAAGTCACTCCTACGTGTTATGTGGTCCTGCTCTGCTGGGGATGGCTGAGCTCCTGCCCACCCCTGGGAAGCTGTGAATTCATTCCTTGTTTTGCTTTGCTTGTGTGCACAGCCTTTGTTTTCCCTATTAAACTGTCTGTATCTTCATCCTGGAGTTTTTTAACTTTCACCTTTCCAATTCTCTTTCCAATCCTACTGGTGGGGCAGTGAGTGGGTGGCTGTCTGGGGCTGGGCCACTGGCTGGGGTTAAACCACAACAGATGGGATTAGAATAAGAGTTTATCAGAAGTGATTTGATTGAGTTTTTTGCCCCTGGAACAGACACTACTAGTTTGTATAATTGCTGTAGCCATCAAACATGGATTTAACACAAATGCAAATCTTAATGAAATCTGGGCCTTGATCTCCAGTACTTATATTTCTTAAGAAATTTTTCGAAGTATGGAGTAAAAAATATTTAAGAGGAAAAACATAATATATTATTAACTTGTTCATGAATTACTCGAATTATTTTGCAAATGCAGAACTATGCCTCTAAACTTAAAAGAGACAGTGTAGATTACAGAATTTTCTGTCATTCCACAATTTGTGTGAGCTAACTGAACTGTACCCTCGTTTAAAAGAAGGAAATGTATAGTAATAAAGTGAAAAATTGCATTGTTAATGTGAATAAACAAATGAACTGTCTTTCCATAAGGAGAGCATTACTTTGGAAAGGCTGGACAGTAAACCATAATCTTTCAAGAACTGACGTTATGCTTTAGATATAGTTATAAATCGTGTTTCTTTTTCATTCCAAATTATATCATAAAAGACATGCAGAAGGCTTTGAAACAAACGTAGATAAAAAGCATTTAAAGGGAGGATCTATGAAATGACTGCAACTTTCCCAAAATTAGGACATACTCTTTTCCTATCACAGACAAAGCAGTACAGTAGCATTAGGATATCAAACTAGTCAGGAGATGACAGTTTAGAAGAATGCTGCAAAGTGAGAGTTAATCTACACAGTAAAAAGAGAAATTGTAAGGAAATAGTGAAGTACAAAACATTCAATTCAGAAGGTATTCAGATGGCAAGAAAGAAAAAAAAACAGCTGAAATACACTCTACTGTCCTTCACCACATGTAAGCAAAGAAACGGTTTTGAAACTACCTAAAAGAGCAGAATAATAACCAGGACGTGGGAGCTGACACACAGGGGGAAAAAAAGAGAAAAACATACACACACAAAATAAAAACCCCAACATCAAAAAAACACGCAAACAAACAAACAAAAAAATAATAAAATCACAAAAACCCCAACAAAGTCCATGTTAATTATGGTATCACAACTATCACTTGGGACGAATGTAACGCAATTCAAAGCACACTGGTCTTTTTGACTTATTTGCTGTCAGTGGATGCTAATCAGAGGATTCTCTCTCTTCAAATCAGAGCTGTACTAATGTACAGGCAAGAATAAGCCAGAGACAGCTGTCTGAGCATTAATAGCAATGTCCACCTTAGTGTCCGGCCAGCAAACGGAGATGAGAAATAAAACCTATTATGGAATGTTAACTGCTGTGTTTACAAAAGTCTGTATCAATGCCACTAGACAAAAAATATAAATATTCATAATGAGTGCTACTGGTTATCTAGAAAAATTAAAACAAGAAAAATTAACTGGGGGGAAAAAAGGAAGTTTCTGGAAATCACATTTCATAGAGAATTTTCCATGTAAACAAAATTTTTAACAATAAAATAAAGGCATTATTTGTGGTGGTAATTTGTCATCAAAATTCTTCCCCACGGTCCCAAAAACAAATAAAATTTACTAGCCTGGGATGTAGATTCAGGACTCTGTTTTCCTTGTGATATGAGAGAAAAGCAAATAAGATATCTGAAATCTAGCTTTTCCAATCTTGAGTTAGTGTCAGATTTCCAGCATGAAAACACACCTGTTTTCTGAGACTGAAACAAATTTTGGGGCAAGTTTTTCTTTTCAGATAGGATTCTGAAAGATTGTTCTTTACTGTCTTCTGATTTGGGTGTGGAAAGACTAATTTCAGTATCTGGTATGCTTCATGAATCAGAATTGTTGACTCCAGTGAGTCAACTAACTTCAAATAGTTTAATGTCAAATCATAATTTATGCAAAAAATGGCATAATATCAACAACTGGGAGCAATCAGCTGCAACCCACACAGTGAGAAAGGGATGTATGGATGTGTTAGGGAAACTAATGGCTTTAGTAAGATCATATTTGCTACTGGTGTTATTAAAGTTGTAATCTATTTGTAAATGAATGTCGTTGCTCCTTACTCCATTTAGGCTGGTGTACTAATTTTGCTTGGGGCAGAGTTAAATTTCTTCATAGTAGCTTGTATGATGGTTTTTTCTATATTTGCAGTGAGAACAGTGGTGTTAACACACCAGTGGTTTAGGTGCTGCTCAACAGTGCTTACACAACATAAAGGCATTTTCTGCTCCTCAGACTGCCCAACCAGCAAGACGGCTGGGAGAGAGGACAGCTGGCACTATTGACCCCAGCTGTGCAAAGACATATCTCATACCATATGGCATCACTCACAGTGGTAAAAGCTGGGGTAATGAGTGACAAATGTGGAAGTTGAGTTATGGTGCTTGTCTTAGAGTAAGTAGGAAAGACATGAGGAAGACTAAGACTCACCTGGAATTAAATCTTATCAAGGATGTCAAGGACAAAAAATGGCTTCTTCAAACACATAAATAACAAGAGGGAAACAAAGGATAACATGGGACTATCACCAAACGGAGAGGGGACCCTGGTAACAGAGGGCACAAAGAAGGCAGGGTTACTGAATTCTTTCTTTGCATTGGTCTTCACTGACAAGACCAGCACTCAGAAATCTCTGACCCAGCAGACTAGGGAAAAGAAACGGTGGAAGGAAAACTTTCCCTTGGTCAGGAAGGATTGGGTTAAAAAACACCTGGGAAAATTTGACATCCACAAGTCCATAGGCCCTGATTCTCAGCATCCACAAGTGCTCAGCATCCATGTGCTCACCATGATGAGGCTGCTTCCGACCATCTCTGAAAGGTCGTGGCCTTCGGGAGAGGTTCCTGAGGACTGCAAGAGATCAAACATCACCCCTGTCTTCAAAAAGGGCAAGGAAGACCCAGGGAACAGCTGGCCAGTCAGCCTCACCTCAGTCCCTGGAAAGGTGATGGAGTGCCTCATTCTGGAGGCCATCTCACCCATGGAGATGACAAGATGGTGATCAGGAGTGGTCAGCATGGATTCACTAAAGGTAAATCATGCTCGACCAACCTGACGGCCTTCTTCAATGAGACACCTGGATGGATGAATGGGGAGCAGTGGGTATTTTCAAACGCGTCTTTAGCAAGGCTTTTGACACTCTCTCTCACAACTCCTCATAGGCAAACTCAGGAAGTGTGGACTGGATGAGTGAACAGTGGAGTGAATTGATAACTGGCTGAATGGCAGATTCCAGAAGGTTCTAATACGAGGCACAGGGCCTAGTTGGAGGCCTGTCAATAGTGGTGTTCCCAAGGATCAACCTTGGCCACGGTGTTGTTTAACTTATCCATCAATAACTTGGATGAAGGGACAGGTGCCCTCTCAGCATGTTCGCTGATGACACAAAGCTGGGAGGAGTGGCTGATACCCCAGAGAGCTGTGCAGCCCTTCAGAATGACCTCAGCAGCTTGGAGACATGGACAGAGAGCTAGCTAAATTTTAACAAAGGCAAGGGCAGGGTCCTGCACCTGGGGAAGAACAATCCCAGGCACCAGGAGAGGCTGGGGATTGACCTGTTGGAAAGCAGCTCTGCACTGAAGGGCTTGGGGGTCCTGGTGGACAACAAGCTGCCCATGAGCCAGCAGTGCCCTGGGGACCATGAAGATGAAAGGGCTGGGGCTGTTCAGTCTTGAGAAGAGAGGACTGAGAGGGGACCTCACCAATGTATGTGATTATCTGAAGAGGGGGATATTTCCAGGCTTTTCTCAGTGATGCCCAGCAACAGGAAAAGAGGCAACAAGCAGAAGCTGATGCACAGGGAGTTCCACTTGAACATGAGGAAGAACTTCACTGTGTGGGTGCCTGAGCACAGGAATAGATTGCCTGGACAGAGTCTCCCTCACTGGAGCTCTTCCAGAACCTAGATACAATCCTGTGCCATGTGCTCTGGGATGATCCTGCTTGAGCAGGGAGGCTGGACCAGATGACCCCACTGTGGTTTCTTCCAGATTTACCCATGCTGTGACTCCCTGACTTTGTCATGGACCCCTGCCCTTCTGGAGATGGCTTACTTCCTGCCTTTTTGATCAGAGGAGTGAACACATTCCCTGTTTTTTTTAAATACACATACAGATTTTGGATTATTTATTAAATTGTCTTTATCTTAATCTACAAATTTTCTCACTTACACTCTTCTGGCCCTCTCCCCCATTCCTCTACAGGAAAGTGAGCAATCAGCTTTGTGGGGCTTAAACCACGATACGTGGTGTTCCATCCTCATCTGATTAATTGATTTACTCACTTTAAGTCTCCTGAAAATCTTTCTGTGCAATGGAATGGCTCCTGAATGAAGAGGCAGCCAGTTTTAGCCCAGAGGGTAGATCGAATTGAGTCCACTGAAATCACAAAAGGGCTTTGACATTGATTTTGAGGGGGAGCTGGAATGTCACTCTTTTTAGCAAACAGCTTATCACTGTCTTTTCCTTCTAATTACTCAGTCAAACAGAAAAAAAACCAAAAAGCTTTCTCCCAGAATGCCATTTTCTTTGGAGCAAATTTTTTTTTTTTTTTAAGAAACTATAATCAAGATTTGTGCATCCTGATGCCAAGCTGTAAAAAATGTCTTTCTAAACAGTCAATTGCTTTCCCTACATGTGGTTTGCTTCTGGTTTAAGTTGTTTTCTTTTTTTCTCCTTTTCAGTGTAGCTGTGCAGTGTACTCATTCCCCAAAGATTTAAATTATAAAATACAACTAGATATTGTTTTATAAAATGAAATAACCAGCAATATATTTGCCATGTATAAAATAATTTTCTTTTTTTTCTGAAATTATTTTTGCGAACTCAGGACAGACAATGTAGGAACTCAGAGTAAAAAATGCACTAAGAATTTAAGATGTCTAAGTATTACTCAGATCTTGAGATTTCTTCCTTTATCATTCCTCAATTTAACTCAGAAGCCAAATAAATGTTGGCTCAATTTTTTTGTTTGAACTGTATATGAACTGCAGCTTATTTTTATGTGACAGAGCACTGCATATTTTGTTCAAAAAAAGTATTTGCACAAGCTTCGGAATTTCTCTAGAAACCTGTTCTCATGTACCAGTTACGACGTAAACCTGTGAACAGCTCCACTAAAAATCATGACATTACTCATCCACCTAAAAGAAAGTGAAATTCAGTTTCTTCATTAATTAGAAAATTAATCTTCAGGGTTCATAGTTAATGTTATTTAAATATATGCAAGAAATTCACTATAGTGTATGTGGCTAGAGTGTGAAGTTCTATTTAAGCGCATTATGATAAAGTGCAATTTCTTTGCCCACAAAATGTTTTCTGTTTCTTGCTTTGCTTTTCTTTGCTAGCTATTATACAGCAATGAGTCTCACCCATCATGCTATTATTATATGCTAATTGCAATCAAGCTTTTTGGAGCTGTGTGAAGATGATGGTGTATTTGCATTAAAAAAAGATTTTGTGATAAATTGCTTTTGAATATTGTACATTGTCATATGACAAATCCTCCAACTACCTGTTAAAAGAGCAACGTGAACTTCCTAGTTACATTATTGAAAAAAAGCTAAACAGCATAACAAATCAATGTAAAATAGTTTGGAAGGTATTTTTAATCACACTTTTAAAATTGAATCAATAGCATGCAAATAAGCAGATGATCAAGAAGTAAAAGTAACATAACAAGATTTTTTTTCTATTAATATATTTAACATTTTCTACTCTGTGACCCTTACCTGATACGATTCATTGTAAAATTTGAAATTTCAGTCCACCACTTTTATAAATCTGTTATTGACAAAAGAAGATTGGCAAGAGTGCATTAAAATGATATTTCAGAAACTGAAGAAAAATAACATGCATGCAAACAGTCGTAAGGGAAACTGATCAGAGTCAGAGTGGTGAGGCAATTTCCAGTGTAACAGAGAAAGGAAAATATGTTTATCTTGAAGGTTCGTTGTTAGCTGTCAAATTCTTTCTGTCTAAAATTCATTTTAAATACTAAGCATTCTAAAATGTCATTTGCTTTAGCACATGAAGATCTGTAAAAGAACAATAATATTAGCTTTCACAATCACAGCTGGGGGCACTACATCTAACTAATTTTTATACTTTCAAATGTACATGTCAGTAAACATGAAGTGAAAGTTATTAGAAGCAACATTTTATTTTCAGTAGTAGCCATAACAACTGGAAAAGTGGAGGGCAGTGAGTGGTGTTTCTGTAATTAACCCATCAGAATCATGGCAGAAATCAGTTCTTTTATTTTCACTTTTTGTTTTTGTTTGTTTGTTTCCTGTCATTTCTGCCTGGTTACTGCCAAGAAAATGTCTGCTTCTTAATCAGGTGGGGTAGAAGAGGAGTTTTTTTCTCTCCAATTCCTTTGACATTATCTAGATTACCTGATTGATGCAGCTTATAGCAAAAGATGTAAATTTGCCTTGGCTAGTTGGACAAAAAAATAAACCTAATTTCTTCTTAAAGCAGGGAATATAGGCAAAATCCTTGTAAATTCTCAAAATCTGGCAGCAAGGCTCTTTTAATCAAGGTACTATGGTTATATTAATGTGGGGAGGAAAAAAGGAGTTTTGTGCTTGTCATACTTGCAGAAAGACACAGAAATCATAAGCCTTGAGAAAGGTCTGTGAATGCATTGTTTTTATTATACAAAGGCAGCCAATTTAAAACCTACATTTTTGAACCTTTTTTTCTGGTGTGGTTGAGCTTCGGGTTTTGTCTGATTTACATGGACATTGTTATTCTAAGACAGCTCTTTTTAATCCTGTTTTCTATCTCCAAGAGTTATCACAGGAAAAAACTGATCAGTACATGTAGTTTGAACCAAATCAGGATCAGATCTGTTTATTGATTTATTAATGACATGCAATTAAGTGGCAATCACTGAACTATGCATTCAGGATCAATATCAATGATACATCGGGTATACCACAACACTAGACTGTAACAAACCATCTAAAAATTTCTGCGCGCTTTTTTGTGGCTAATCCTTAAATAGTCTAATTACACACATGTATTCACACACACAATTGATCGTGGGGGCTTTCTTCCCAACCAATTTCACCTCTTCCCACCAAAACTAATCCACCCATTCCTGGAAGCATTACACCATGTGCAGCTACAGGTATTTTCACGCCAACATTATCCTCTGCTGCAACAGATTTCCCTGTTTTTTCATATGTCTTTGCAAGCTAAATCTCCTGTGTAAATCCTCACTTTTCACTCTGGCTGATGGCCTTCTTACTCTCTACTATGATCTGTTCAGGAAAAACCTTCTGTCAGGCAATTTTGATCTTTTCATCATGCTTGTTTTGTCCACTTGCAGTCTTAGTGCCAGATGTGTGCTACATGAGAATGCTGAAAACAAGTAAGCCCTGCTCAAATTTTAAAAAATGAAATTGAAAATAAAATAAAATAAAACAAAACAAAATAAAATAAAAGAAATTGGTATTTTTTTATTTCAAAAGGACAATATTAGTTTTTGAACTCGTTAGCATGAGAATTAATACTAATTTTTTTTCTCTTTTACAATGTCTTTACATGATTTGGATTGTAAAGTTGATTTTAGACAGGTGAATTTGAAATTATCTTATTTAAATTAATGTTTTTATAGAGGCAGAAGATCTGTCTTTGGGGATATGAAGGGTTTTTATGGATATCAGGTAGCGACAAAGAAGCAGAATGACTTTATGTCTGGCCCATTTTAGCAGCATGGTTGCATAAAATTGCATGGGGGATAGAATTTGATATGCATGATTATAGCAATAATAGATATCATCATTATTTAATGTAGACATTTTCATTATAAATCAAAGGAATAAATACAATGTTATGTATAACGTACAGATCTTCTACAGCAATAAATGGTAGACTTTCTTTTAATTGTTTTCATCTTGTCTTTACAAATATATGACCTAAATCTGAACGTTAAAAAAAAAATACAAGGAAAACATTTGTTTATTTACTTGGAACAATCAAATATTTTTTAAGACATATATATAAAATATGGATTTATTTATAATAAAATTTTAATAAAATCTGTGTGCATAGAAGAGGTCATATTTAGAAATATGCTCTCTATAGAAAAACAAAACTCGTTCATAACTAAAAATCTTGTCTCAACAAATTGACAGAAATGAGATAGTTTGTGTTTGCAGGAAAATATGCAAGGCAAATTGACACAATGGAAATGTCTACTATATATAGAGGACTAAGCTGTAGCTGAAGTTTTAAAAAATAAATCTAGATATTTTCAGGCCCTTTTTCTGTCTGACTCTATCGAGAGACTTCATAAACCAGTATATTTTATAATTGCATATAGAAATTTTTTTTGTTCTTAAATCTCTCTTTTTTATGCTAATTTTTTTTGTAAAAACTATTTTTATATACAATAACAAATTAAAATTGAGTTGTCTTTCATGTGTCACTTAAATTGAACTTGAAGTATGTCTTTGAATGGGGTCCAAAATCACAAATTTGAGAAATTCAGATGTCAGTTTTACCTTTATTCTTAGTGCTTCACACCACTGTTGCTGAGCTCAATACGCAGTTTTTTCACTTGTGTTGTCAAAGTCTTTCATCCTACTTCCTTTTCTCACAGGCATCTTTCCTCAAAGATCAATATTTTTCATTTTCTTCTGGCTTCTAAATGTCTTTTTGCCTTGCCCATGTGTAGAAGCTGAGTCAAAAGTGTATTTTCTGACTACCTCAGGTAGGCTAATAAAGAATGTTACTGTCTACTTCTACGTGTAGTAATTTCCAAGTTTTAATGCATTTTATTGAGTGAAAAATTCATACTATACCAAGCACAGGGTAGGAAGACCAAGAAGTAAAGTTGTTATAGCATTAAATTCCAGTTTCACTCATTTAGATCTAGTAGATCCACTACAATCAGTTGTCTGTCCTCATTTATTTTATTTTCTTCACTTTTTATCTTCCACTTTAGTAAAAGTTGCGCAGTAGGGGAAAGGGCATTGTTTCTTTTTTCTGTCAAGTACAAAAAATGAGAAGATTACTTGAGGGTCTGTTCATCAAAGTCTAATTTATCAAGAGGTGTAAGACAAATCACTTTCTGGATCCATAATTCCTTCATTACCAGCATAAAAATATATCTATACAAATAATCCAGATGCTGCTATGAAAAGAACACAAAATTTCTACATACAAAGTAAAAAATAGGGAGAAATACAGTTCCTAATCCTGAACATTATGAGACCAATGCTCACAACTTACCTAAATATTCTAATTTTGCTTGATCATATTCATCATTCAGACACAAGAATTTACTCTGGCAGATGACAGTCCCTCTTCCGTAAAGTCCCTTCTCAAATCAAAGAAATCCTTCGAACTTCAATCAATCACAACCCATATTGATCTATACACTTTTCACATACTAGAGACTTTATAGTTGAACCCAGACAAGAAGACCGGGGTAGGAAAATTTTGTGGTTTAATTAAAATCTAACTGCTTAGACAGAGCTTCTGGGAAATGACTGGCAAAAAAGTACTCCCAGCCTTTATCAGGCATAGGAAAGACATGTATCTTGCTGCTACTATTTCCATTGTGGACCCTTCAATTTTTTGTGCCTCATCAGTGCTTTAAGCCCTGGCCCGCATCCCTGCCATGCACTGGTACATGCACACGCTCCTACACGCACTCATATACAGACACCTGCACAAACACCTGTCTATCTGCTGGCTGTCTGAATCCAAAAAATACCTGGAACCTTAGAGCTAAATTCTTCACTAGAGCCATCTAGACCAAAGCTCTGGTTATAGAGGACAATTAATTGAGGTATGTTTTGAATTCATTCTTAATTCATTGAAATAAATCTATTACTTTGAAGTCCTAATTTGTTTGACTCAGATCTTCAAGGAGCTTTGTCACTTCAGCTGCCCTGGATGAGAGTCTCATATTTTTTCAGTCTACCAGAAGTGCAGCAATAGGTGTGCTTCTCTCCACAGTGAGTGATGAATCACCCTGGCCTCTGAAGATAATATGGAACCAGAGCACAGCTTCACAGCAGCAACATTTCAGGCAGTCAGTACGGTTCCTGCCACTTGAGGCCAAAAAGCTGCAAAGTGTGTTTTCTCTCCTCCATTCAGAAAAATTTTTGATTGTCGATCTTGCTCAGGAGGACGTGCCTAATCATTTTCCTTTCCAGGGCTGTCATTCATTATTAAGCTTTAAGGGTTAAGCAGTAATTCTCAATGAATATGTGCTTTCTTTTCATTTCACTTTCCTTCCTTTTCTGGCAACTAAACTCATCAAAATGGTGGTACTTCATTCAAGTCCATGTCCAAGGCACACTAGAAACTGAAAGAAAAAATCATGGACTGTAATGAAAGTGTATTTTTTTTTTCTTACAACAAAGTAGACAGTTATTTTCTGAAAATTAAGTCTAATTAAGTCTATTAAAGAAGTCTTTCTATGTCTAAATGACTTGCGTTCATGCTCCTTTGGAAATATACTGCTTTGTTCTCTTCTGAGATTAGGAATGCTACTAATATTCTTCAGAAATAGAACAATAGAAGATGGGAATTTGTGGCATTTGGCAATGAATTATAAAGCCCGTATGTTCTTGTTTCTGAGAATACAAAACAAACTCCATCACTCATTTAGGGCACAGCAAGGAACTCAATTAGAAAAGAAAAAGGAAAAGGGCCTGCAACAGCAATATTGGTCTGGCCATTTCTTTTTTCAGCAAAAAATGGCAATAATTTATAAGGATGGGCTGTATATGAACATAAGAAATGCCATATCAGTGCAAATAGATGTTCTACCCAGGACAATAATGTTCTCTCAATGACAGCAGATGCCAGATGTTTCAGAAAAAAGAACTAAGCCCCTACAAGGCAACTCATTCTGAAAAATGATTTTTTGATTTATGTAGCCTGAAAATGTATATTGCTTTCAGTGCACTCCATCTTAAATTTTGTTGCTGTGCCGAGCCAGCAGCCATACTGTTCTGAATATTGCTGCAGTTTGTTACAGAACATGCATATTTTGATCTTGCTATTTCTTGTTAGTTTCTTTAACATGATAGCAAATTGTTGAAATTCAAAACAAATCTTTTGATATGTGTATATGAGACATAGCATTATCACAGAAATGTCTGCCAGATTTTTGCAGACTGTGATATTGGAAACTCTGGTGATTTATATAATCTGAAAAGGACAGAAAAAATAGCCATTTTTATCCCTTAGTATTGCTAACAGCATTCAGGAGAAAAAAAATTATATAAAAGTAACACAAAATGGAGAAGGTCTACCTTGATGTGAGATAGAATTTTAAATTTTTTAAATAAAGATTCTATATAGATGGTTTATAAGCCAAAAATACAAACATCTTTTGTTCAAGATGCATGTGGGTGAATACAAGATGATAAAGTATCATCTTTTCTTAAATATGACTTATTAATAGTCCAAAAATGAGTACTAATATACAGTATTATAAATATAAGCTATAAATTATAAATATAGCTATAAATTTTGGTGGAACTACAGATTAAATTTTTTATAAATAAGTGTCATGTTGTATTTTTCATACAGCTCAAATTCTCAAATTTCTGCATCTCAAAACCTCATGTAGTTTTCTTCCACTGGAGAAAACCCAACTTTGTTCTGTTCACATATACGGAAATTTTCTTAAATTATCTGCAGGATTTTATGAGTATCAGTCCTATTAAGACTTCAAAATAACATTGTGATATACTTTTCTGTTACTTGTACCACATTTCTAGGGCAGTTCTTTGAGAATTCCTTCAAGCTTGGAGCAATTGGAAAGTATAATAGACTGGATTTAAGTGCAAGACACATATTAATAAAAATTAACTGAACAGGAACTGGCAATTCTTTTGTAACTTAATAGCTTAAGTACACCGCCAGTTGGATTATATGAATTTATATATACAAAATACATTTTTGGACTGTTTTTTGGTTAGTTGGTTGGTTGGTTGGTTAGTTGGTTGGTTGGTTGGTTGGTTGGTTGGTTGGTTGGTTGGTTGGTTAGTTGGTTGGTTGGTTGGTTGGTTGGGCTTTTTTTAAGGCAATCTGTTGCAAAAGCCAACCAATACAAGACTTACTAGCGAAAAAATGAGCTTACAATCCTGCTCCTTCCAGAACTGCAAATTGAGACTTTCCCCACTGTTATTTCAGTTTACTGGTGTTAGCTTGGCCAATCTTTCTATCATTCTACCTGAAAGCACAATATAAAAATTCCAAAACATATGAATTGCCTTTGAAAGCTTCTTGCTTTCAAACCACTGGTTGAAGTAATGTAATCACAAAGTTACCAGAGGCAGTAGCATAATGGTGGCTATTTGACATATCAACCAGCCCACTTCTGAGAACGGAAGTACTTATTTTTTGCGGGATGATGATGATGTTAAGTCCTTGATTGTGTTTTGTACTTATTTATAAGACATCCTATATGATTCACCTTGTATACTTTATAAATCTCATTTTCCTGAGCTGAATTTTATGGTGATTTAGTATCTTTTTTTCTCAGTAGGAAATACACTGAGGTGAATTAAATTAACAGTCTTCAAGGAGGTTGTAATTGGAATTCTTGCAGTAGGGAAGGAGTATTATTTTTCCTTTGTGTCTGTTGTTCATAGGATGAAAATTATGGCCTTAAATGGAAGCAAAGGAGATTTCAGGCCAGACATAATGAAAAAAATTTCCAATGACCAGAAAGTTAAGCACTTGATTAGGTCACCTGGGAAGAGTGTGAACAGTCTACCAGTGGAAGATCTTAAGGCTTGAGGCAAAGTTCTCAGGAATTTTTTAGTTTGCTCACAGTCCAAGGTCACTATTTCTGTTCTGACTTCTCAAATTATTTTCCCATTGGTCTTTTTAACACATGTCAAACAGCGATTTTAAGGTCTGAAAAAAATGTTGTGTTTTTTGGTTTTTTTTAATAAAGATACAAAATTTTAAAAGAATAGAAAGCATCCAATTTATTTACAAGTAATTTTTATGTAATCACTGTGTACATCATTGAATAATATTAGTAGTTATAGCAATTTTTACAAAAAGAACCAATATTTATATATAGTTACATTAAGAGGCTCATATGAGATTATTAGAGCAAAAGTTATTTGGTCATAATTTTGAATTCTGTGTTTTGCAGAATTGTGTTAAAAAAAATAGATATATAAACATTGAATAGAACTATAAAGTGCCCAGGGTACTGGAATAACATGAAAAGTTTAGAACAGCTTAAGTTTTTTGTCAAGGGAAAAGGCACTAATCAGTCTTCTCAAGGTGTTAATGAGTCACGTGACTGATTCATTTTTGTAGAGAACCATGGTTATTAAGGACTTAAAAAAAAAGAAAGAAAAACAAACAGGTAAAGAAAGAGATTTTAAAATATAATATAATTGATGTAAAAGATGGAAAAAGGAAATATGAATATTAAGCCAGTAAGCAAAAGCTATCACTCTTCCCATGTTTCCAAATTGTTTTCCAGATCTTGAGATCCAGAGTTTATCCTTTAGAACCTCTGAGAAAATAGAATTGAAGTTTTTATAATGTATTTGATGAGATTTCAAATTGTGATTTTAATTCCTCATGCCAGAAATAACACATTACTTTTCCGAGTAGTAAAAGACGTAGTAAAGCAAAGCAAGACAGGAAAACAAGTCATGGCTACCTTTGCTGGGGAAGTAGAGAAACTGCATTTGAAACAGAGGAAATGTCAAAATATAATGAGTATAGAAGGAATGAACAGACATGGGCACAATGAAGAATCCTCAGGAATAATTTACAGCTCTATAAACTTTTAAACTGACCATTGTTGTCAGCTGTGTCAGATATATGCTATTTCCTAGGTTATTTTTGTCTGATTAAAAAAAAAAGTACTGAGAGTAAAATAAAAATTGCACCAGAGAAAAAAATGGAAAAACAAAATTTAAAGTTAAAAAAAATCATACATTGCTTTGTTACAAATTATTCTTAAAACAAGTAGGCCATAGACATACTGTATCTCCATTTCAGTTCCATTTGTGATTCTCTCTTTCAGGCCAGATGGTGTTTGAATCAAGTATT
Organism: Melanocharis versteri; assembly: GCA_013397845.1. Classification (NCBI taxonomy): domain Eukaryota; kingdom Metazoa; phylum Chordata; class Aves; order Passeriformes; family Melanocharitidae; genus Melanocharis; species Melanocharis versteri. The sequence goes on from VZTG01003066.1 coordinate 90,215, forward strand.
TATCTCACAAGTAAACTAAATTAGCAAGTTTTGCATTTTTGACTTTACAATCCCTAAAGTTTGAAGAACAACAAATACATCATCAATTTGAATTCAACTCTGAATCTTGTGTTTACTGTAGCTGGCCTTCAGGGGACAGAGCAGAAACTGGGCGTGGGGGCGTCATTTTTATTTATTTAATATATTTTCTTGGTATCGCTATTCTTTCTCACCTGTTAAAAGCAAAGTACAAATCACCCCCACCCCTACAATTATGAAATATAGAAGTGGTTTGTAGAAAACATAAAGGTATACAAATACACACATGGATGCAAAATATATCCATATAAATATCTGTCTTTCTGTCTCCATAAATAATTTGCAACCACAAATAACCTCTTTTCCCAGAGGAATTTGGGGAATTAAAGGAAAACTACTTAATTATTGTCTTAGATACAACCAGGCTTCAACTCTGGTCCTCTTCATGTAACGAGTGCCACAGTTTGGCTTATATAATTTGTGCCTTAAAGCTATGCCTCAGATGGCACTATCTTTTGATTTTTTTAATTTTTTTAAGTAAAAATAATGAGCAACTGCTTTCCTGTAACAGCTGTAATTTCATGATGATATTGTAATATGTTCATGACTTTCTCAGTCCCCTGATGTAACAGTCCATCCAACTAGCTCACACTCCACTACCCTCCAGACAAGTTCATATTAACAAGCTTGTCTATTGATCTTTTGAATGCAAAAGTACTACAGATGATATTGCTCAGATTCCCTTATGCAACATTCTAACATTGTATCCTACATTCTAATGCTGAAGTTCTGAACCTAATCTTATAACCTATCTAACAGTGATTTTCATTGATTGTATTCCAAGAACAGACAAGAGCTCAGCTCCAAAAGGCTAGAAAACAAAGTCAGAGTGGGGATATAATTACTTGCTATAAATAAACTAGGGGGTAAATGCTGGGAAAAGACAAAAACTAATTAAGCCGAGGGACAATGCTGGCACAAGACCACATGGGTATAAAACTGTCATGAATAAATTTAGAATTGAAATTATTTTAAAGTTTCTAACCATTGAAAGACTAAGATTAAGGACCAGCCTTTCAATTAGAGTAACAGAGAAAAAAAGTCTAGCTAATTTTAAAATGGTGCTAAGGGAGAGAAATACTGTCTAGTTGCCTGCATTAACAGGAACCTAAATCCAGTGTACAAGTAACCTTCTCCCAGTTATCTGCCTCTAAAGTCTCTGATTTTATACATCAGTACTCATTCTGTTCGTCAGTTGGTGACAGTTTCAAAGGATATATCCACTCAAAGTTAGGCAGTCAACTAAATTCTGGCTCTTAGAAAAAAAAATTCATGTAGATTCCTCAGAAAGTGAAAAATCAGTCCTGTTTTTCTTGAAATCATAAACAAATTGACAACTGAACTCAATAATGCAGAGGTAAGTGTGAAATGCTGGTCATCTTTCATTGTATGTACACAATCTTATGTTTATAAAAGGATGGGATTTGAAGAAAAAAGTTAGTTATACTTCCTATATTGACACTGATCATCACTCTGAAATATTACTGTTATTGTAGTATTCAAAAAACTAGGAAACCTTAATTTTTGTTGATTTTTTAATTGATGGATTAATCCAGGGATAATGACTATCTGAAATTTAATCTAGACACAATTGATTAAGCATTTGCCAAACAATTCTTAGAAAGGAGGGCAGTTATAGTATCGAAAGGGTGCATTGCACAACTTCCAGAAAGAAAGAGTGAGATAAATGAATAGGAAGAAAAAAAAAGTCAGAAATTTTTGGACACATACAAGCAACTCTGGTATCATTCTTATTATTGAAAAGCTGTATTTTTTTATGTGAAGTCTGAGACAGATTACTAAAGCCTACATTTTCCTGTGTCAAGCAGAACACTGGAACATGGACCAGAGCTGGATAAATAAATCCATTACCTGATAATTCATACTTTTAATTACCTTATGTTACATACATTTATACCTCTTTCTATCCTGCTTTCTAAGACAAATTTAATTATAATTACTTAATTATTTAATTAAAATTTAATGAATATATTTACTATAATTGGTTTATGCACCTGCACCTTCACCTTCAGCAAAGTTTCTGGAAAAATCCCAACGTTTTCCAAAACTGGTTTTACAAGATCAGAGTTTCGAACACTCATAGGAGTGGAATCTTAAACAAGTTACCCAAAAGTCTTCATATCATATCCATCTACACAAGTAACTTCATCCAGCCAATGAGCAAAAATAATAGGAAGGATTCAATTTAATCAACCATAATTGAATCAGGCAATTTGCAATCAGTGCAAAGAATTGAAATCATGAGTCATAGATACCACCTTTTAAAAGAGGGCTTGCCAGCCTGCATTCCTTGTAAAAATAAAGCCCTGTGCTTTCTTTCATGTACATCTTTCTGTCAAGTGTTGCCGGAATGATTTTTGCTTTTATATATTCTCTGTATTCTTTACACATATATTTGTAGCTCTGTAGCCTATTATTGTATTTGTAGCTAGTCTCATTACTTTTCCCTAGGCAGAAAGACAAAATACATTCCAGAACTCCAAGCCCCAGGGGGTACAAGGCCCTTATCCTATCTTGGTTCTTTCCTGGGAGCCAAGGTTTAAACCAGCTCTTCAAGACACATTTTCACAAAGTTTAGTTCATATCTCAGGAGGAGGATGTAGAAAGGGGTTGAACCCAGAAGAAATACCTTGCTACTTGCGTCTCTAACTGGGGATTTCTGTCAGTTATGCTAATTTGCTATACTTATAAAACTGTATTTACCCCATGCAGGGACTGTCATTTGGACGTTTTCCATATGTGCCCCTTGGAGGCTTCCAATAAAGACCAGCCTTTATATTACCTCCTATACTAATATTATCTCGAAAGAGTGTTGCTTTATTTCTATGTTCTTTAAGGCATCACAAGCTACAGAGACCTATCTGTCTCTTCATAGAGCAGAGCAGGTACATACCAGTAAGCAAGAGTGAGAAACTCTGATCATACAGCTCTTTATTGACCAAGGCCCGCCAAATGCAGTGCTTATCAGATTCCATCAAAGCAGTTGGTATCCTCTCAAGATTATGCCACAAGAAACTCTCACCACCACAGCAACTTTCTTTTATGATGCCATGAAAAACATGACTTAGGCACAAGTGCAAAGCTAAGCAGAGACTTCTGATACTTCAGACCTATATTCATTACCAACTCTTGAAGTAGCTTTTTATTTTACCATATAATGACAGCTAGAATAGCTTTCTCGAACTTTCAGGTCTTCCATAAGTTATAGGCATTGACATTTGTCTTCAAACCCCACTTGGGAGTCCCTTTACTATAATGTAAGGGGTCACAGAGTAGGACCAGTTTTTGTAACTACTATTTTTCTTTAAAATCCTGGACAAAAAAGTATCAGTGAAGTCATCACTTATACTGTGTGGAAAGAAGATGCAAAACAGAGAGACAAAACAATTTGAACTACATTTCCATTAGATTAGCGTGTCACAGAGACCAAGAGAAATGAAACAAGCTCCCAGCTGGGAAGACTTGTAATTGCAACCAGCCAGAACATTGAAACTGAGATAGCAAAACCACTAACAAGGGAAAAAGAAAATTTAAGAGACAAATAAAGGAAGTATTCTCATATGTACAACATGAGCTCCAGTAAATATGACGACAATGTTAATCAGTAGCAGAATGTTAAACTGGCACTAAGAAAACATAAAAGTGGTTATTACAATGACAAGTAAATCAGATAACATAACAGAACAGAATTCTGCTTAAAAAGTGAAAAAAAGATGAAAAGAATGAAAAGGAAAAAAAAGGAAGGAAAGACACTAGGACAAAATTAAGAATGAAAATGTAAATCAATAAACAAAAATGCCCAAAGCAACCTGTTCCTGGAATTTCACCCTCAGCAAATGCAATCAGGACTAATGGTAACAACATAACAGAAGAATTCAAACTGCTCCAGGGATTCCATCAATATGCCTATCTATACCCCAATCACGTGTGACATTCAGATAATGCAATCTAAAAAAAATAATACACATTAAAGGAGAATAAAAACAAAGCTATGCAGTAATTTCTGAGCTAAGTCTGATTTGTATCCTAGGACATTTTATCTACTTTACCAAAGAATGCTGTGCACCCTGACGTTAGTTTCCCATATACTATTGCAGTCACTTGTTAATGCTATTAACTTATGCTTCACTGAAGTTAGGCAACTAAAATGTTAATGAAAATTCTGTACCTAGTAAGTGCAACAGATATAAGACACTTCTGAAAAAAATCAGCATATATTTTCTCAACAAGGGGCTCAGTCAGACCAAAGGATTTGTACATTAACGTTATCATTGGATGACTTTAAAAATAGTTTAGACTTTCAGTTTAAGCTCACTAGGAGCAATTACTTAAACAATCTCTGAGTTTTCTGCTCTGCCAGATTGTGCATAACTGGCTCAGAAACACCATGAAAGTCAACAGTTCAACAGTTCTACTGTCCTCTTTTTTTTATTTTTTAATTAGGCATTTATTGATTTAATAACCATAAAAAATTGACACTTGCATAGTTCATCTACTACTTCTAGTTACACTGCTGAATTGCATAGTCTGGTAAAAAAATGTAGCCATAAAATTTGAAAAACAGTTGCAACCATTATTTCATTTTGGTCAAATGTTCACGTGGTCACTGACAGGCTGCTTCTCCTGTGATAGAAGAAACTGCCTCTCAGACAACCTAAAACTTTCTTTTGCATTTAGAATGCTAAGGTAAAGAGTTTCACAATGGGTGGGAAACTGCACTGTCAAACCATGAGACATTTGCCAGTGCAAAGGTTTCTTGAGGCCAGGAAATCACACATATGACCAGAGGAAGTGCAGAACTTGGGACAAGACTGTGGTTACAGGGACAGAAGCACAGAAGAGTCCCAGGCTGTAAGTGTAGACGATAATTTGTATTAAAAAGGACAGTTTCTAGATGAAGAGACAATAAGCTGAAGAGCATTTTTTTCATAGAATACTCTACACTGAAGAAAAATTCCTGAAGAGAAAGTTGAAGAAAAGGCATATGTAAATGAAGAAACAAGAAACTTGAATGCTCTCATCTAGAGTTCTCAAACTGCAACAAGTAAATAAATAATTCTACAGACTGTGTGGCGGCATATGAAAAGTAGAAATTTAAACTGACAATCAGACTCTCAATGGTCCCTACACAATGTTTAGTGGGGTTTTAAAACCCACAGATGCACAGGCCGTGTGCTGTATAAAAGCTGGAAAATATATTTACATTCAAATGGGGGTGTTCAAACATCAGATCCCTTTTCACTGGATGACCCCTCTGAGATATACCTTGTGAAGCTACTGTATCCAGTTTACATTAACTGCAAACAAACAGATGTATATTTTTCATAGAAGAACTAAATTTTTTTAAAGCATACTTGTTACTTTGTTGCTACTCTATTGAACTTCTTTTTCCTTAAAAACATTAGAAAAAGCGGCCAGCACCTTGGTATCTAAATACAAGGTATGTGTTTTGCAATACAAAAATAACAACTTCTAAATGTAGATTTGGAGTTAATTAAAAAGACAACTTCTCTGAAAAACTTAAGGCTCTCTTGCTCTTAATTTCTGTATTGCAAAAGTGGAAATAAAGACATGAAAATTATTTTAAAATATGGCTCCACAAAGTGGAGTTAGTTAATAAAAAGGTAGAAAATAAGGAGCTGAAATTCCCTTTTAATCTCTGCTTGTGTTACAGCAATTTAAAAAAAATAAAATTGAAAGTGCTTTAAATTCATTTTTGGGTGGATGAAGTGGTGGTAGGAAAGACATCCCATGGGAACCCAAAAGTAAGTAATGGAACCTCCATGACTAAAAGCATACTACCAATGCTATGATAAATAATTAAAAGGAAACAATGCAAGTTCACAATTGCTTAGGACTGTTTGCCTAAACATGCAGGTGATAAGCCTGGAAAAAAATGTGAAGTGACTTAGGTCATTATTATTTGAAGCTGTGCAATAACAACTCTGAAAGTGAGACTGTCGGTTAGAATTGAACAAAGTCTACTATTTAATACCTGTTTTCTATCTAATCAATCTAATTTTTATAGTTTATCTAATACTCTTATATATACAGAATTACATATACTGTCTCATAAGGATCTCTCTGATAGATACATTTTCAATCTTCCAGGCACCAATGGGGCATGTTAGGGCTGAACAGGAAAGAAAAACACAGACTATTTAGAAATTACCTACGTCTGAAAAATCAAAAAAAACAAACACAAAATAAAGATTTAAATCTTTGACTAAACTCATCAAATTTTTAAAGGGTGGATATGCAAAATTTAGGTTTGAGTCAATGAAAATTTTCAATTGCAATTCTTTAAATTATACTGATAATAACCCAACCTCAATTTTTATGGAGAGTAACTGAAATAGGATAATAAAACTTCTCTCTTTGACTGCTTGCAGTCACAGTTCTCAAACAAATTCTTTTTTTCTATAGTTAAAAGACATTTAAATTGTGTCTATGTTTTTCTGTTCCAAGTGGCTTGCATAACTGATGATTTCTGAAAGACAGGAGCTGAAAGATTTGCCAGAATAATATTCCTGTGCTTTCTTTGCTTCTAGAAAAAAATGGTCTCATTTTGCTTTTACAGTATTTCAGATTTCCTATTTATTTCACCACCTCATAAACCAGCCTCTTAACCCCAGACAATAATGAAAAAGTACCTCTTTGCTGGCTGCCATAATAACTGGCTCTCTGGAGGACTCTATGTGCACTACCTCATCCAAGAGGTATTGCTGCTGCAATGATGACTTGAAACAAGGGAGCTCTAAATAATGGATTAATATGAGAAACAACAAAAATGCATCTTTCTGTTAGACTTGTGTTTTCCCATATTGTGTTGGAGCTCTACTCTGTCCTTTGAATGTCTTTCAAAAATACAGTGGAATCTTTTTACATCACACATCCATATTGCTGATGGTGATTTGGGACCAGCTCTGAAGATTAGTGAAGGCATTCTATGTCTATTTTATTCTTGAATGATGCTGTTCATGACCACTTATAACAATAAAAATCCTTATTCACTTGCATGTTCTGCATCTCTCTATTTCATGCTGATGCTTTCTTAAAAGCCAGAGCAAAAAGAAAATAAAAATTATCTATGAAATAAGAATCCAACTTAAGGAAGAAAACATCCATGAAAATGACAGGAATAATTTCCCTTGTCTTTGGGAAGAATAAAAATGGACTTTAGCAAAATAAATAGAAAATTGGAAAATCTGCAATGTGAATGGAGAGACTTGAAAAGAATGAATTTATTTATTGTATATGTTCTTATATATATATATATCCTATAAGCACTGCCTAAAAATTGCGTTTTATATATTCTACGGATGCTAGCTTTGTAGCAGTTTTATGGTATATATGTGCGGTATCAGTCTAATAAAATAAAGAAAATATTTAGAGGCTATATTCAGGGACAGCTGTAGGGAAAGTGTGGGACCCCAGACTTGCAAAACCACAGTAGTTACAATTTAAATATGGAGATTCTTATATTCCTTTCCTGATATGGCTGGCATTTGACTGTAACCAAATTGAATCAAAGTACATGGTGCCAGTTCTCCATTCATAATTGTATCTAAGATAGGTAATTCTTCCTGTCTTTTCGCTCCATTAAAAACACATTGTGTTTTGTAACAATAGATATTGAAGCTAAGTCTCTCAAGAAGGCCATTATATGAATTTTCTGGATATGTGCATACAGTCTCAATAGAACAAAAATAAAATTTTATGCAGATGTTTGAATTTTGTTTTCCTTTATGTGTGTGGCTGTCTATACGTACTTGAGTAAATGACTTGGCAGATGTAGACGCATTTTTTTTTTTAATGGGAACAGACAAGGAATCAGTGGTGTTGCAGTGCGTCCTGCCTGTAGCTATTTATAAGAAAACCTACCAGCCCTCAATAATGTGAAAATCTTCTTGAGAGGAGCAATGCCATAGCGGTCACTGAACCAGAGAAATTCAATTTGCCTACTGTAAAGTCTGTTTTGTCTGTCACAGAAACTAATTCAATCCAAAATTACTTACTAGATTCAGCCACACTAGTCAGGGAGGGTGTCCAGTGCCTGTCAACAGAGTGGGGCTCGTGGGTAGGAAGTGCCAGAAGCACTCTGCATTGTTACTCTATCGAGAGCCTGGACTTGCTCTTTTTGTCAGAGTTGGAGTTCACATTTAAGACTCAGTTCCAGCAATTTTCCCCCTCACACTGGGAGATTGTCTGAGTTCTGTCAAAACAGCATAACCTCTAAGTTATTTTTTGCGCTAAAACTGATTTTGTAGTAATATACAACGAGGAAGAATGTAAATGAAGAAGAAAAATTAGACATAATAATGTGTAGGCGTGGAGTAAGACATTTGTTCCATTCAGCAGGGCTAAATGTGCAGACAAAAATAAACAAGTGAACATGAATATGTTCGTATGTTTTGAATAGTTTTCCTGGATAAGTTTGACAGATATATGATAATAAACATCACCTTTGGATTGTTTTTCCCCTTCGCAGTATGGAGTTAAGAAGACCCAGTTCCTAATTTTTGACCAGGCTTTTCATTTAAACAGCTGAGAATATAGACTCCTGTTATCCTTTAGTGGGGTCCACGTCAGATTAAAGTAAATACTGACACGAGTGTCTTCTAAATTCAATTCAAAAGGTTGCAACACATCCCTCCCCACCTCCACAAAACAGCGGGGAAGAAAATAAGATGGAAAAGCTCATAGGCTGAAATAAGGACAGGGAGAGGTTGTTCACCAATTACAGACACAGACAAACCTGACTTAACTTGGGGAAAATCAGATAATATATTACCAATTAAAATAGAGAAGGATTGTGAGGAAAAAAAAAGGCAAAGCTGAAACACTTTTCTCCTGCCACATCCAACTTAATCTCTTTATTCCCAAGTCCTCTACTTCCTGCCCCTTATAGGAAGAGTTCAGGGGCTGTGGTCAGTCCATAGCAGCTCATCTCTGCGGCTCCTTCATCCTCACATTATCTTCCTGCTTCTTCATGGGTCCTTCCCATGGACAGTAGTCCTTCAGGATAAATCTGTTCCAGTATGGGCTTTCCTTCAGGAAATACTCCCATGGTCTAGCATCGAGTTCTGCATGGGCTTCAATGTGTATATGAAAATCACTTTTTGGCTCTGAAGTTGCGGTGATTACTATCGCAGGAGGTTTTTTTGCTGTTTAAATCAGCTGGGATCTTTTTCCTCCTGTGTGGATGACATATGTAACAACACAGGCTCACCTGTCAGTCTTCAATTTAACACCAAATGCATGTTTCAGGTGGCTATTTTGTGATGAAAACTTAATTTAATGTATAAATATAAATAATTATTTTCCTAGAGAAACAAATGAGCGGAACAATATTGAATTGCAGAGTTAATTTAAAATTTGTGGTCTTTGTATTACTATGCTCATGTTTTGAAAATAGAGTTGTGTTTGTGTGATTTTAATGTGTTTGCCATAGAATATTTCACCAATTAGCCTTTTCTACTTGATATCAAAGTAGGCTTTGAAAAGGCTTTGAAATTTCAGGGAGTCCTAGACCTCATACTAAACTTGCACAATTAAATACATAAAACACTTCTTGCTGCCATCTTGCTGGTCATTGCCCTCTTCCACTTAACCTTAAAATGTGCTCGTAGTGAGTCTTTTGAAAAACGTCTTGATATCGTTTTATGCACTAAAGCATTTTATGCTTTACCATTTCAGAAAGGTCAATTGAGATGAGGGGTACAGACCTATTTTTTTTTATTTTCTCTTCTGGCATTTTACATTATTTATTTTATTTGTTCTTTGTGGCTTTATTAATTTTATTTGGTCACTCTTTTTTTGGTCTTTTTCGAGTAAGTACAACTGCACAGAGGAATTAGGCCAAGTTTACCCTATGGTAGAAACTATATTTAAAATACTGTATTTCCTTTAAGAAATGAAGATACTTGCCTAGTTTTATGGTGGATACTTTTGCTGATCTTAGCCATAAACATCATAATATTGTCATAACAAATGTACTTTTTAAGAAGGTATCAATTAGCCTTTCCATACCTTCCTTCTTTGATAAAAAAATGTATAATTTCCAAGAATGTCTTCCACTGACTTCCTTTCTGTGAATACTCTTGAACATGAAAAGAGAAAACGTTTATAATTCTTGATGCTATATACTCACATTATAATTCTTGATACTATATACTCACATTTGGCTTAATATACAGGTTTATTGTCAGAGGATGTGATATATATAACCTTAACAACTAATTTCAGCCTGAAACACTAATACTCCTTCTAAATTCATGAAGTATAACTCTAACAGGTTATAGGAAAGACAGGAAAGTCCGATGAATTTGTAGAAAAGAATGCTATCAAAGAGACGACAGTTTGTGACACTAGAATTTTAATTGCTAAGATCTCCACAAAAATGTATCATACAATCGTACTATATAATTAAAAAGAGAGAATTCTGAAACCTTTTTCTTTAAACTAGAACTTAAAAAGATCATCAACTGTATCTGTCTGCCAATTACACTACTGAAATACATTAAAAAAAAGAAATTTGGTGGCACATCCTGGAGCTGGTGTCAGTTGAGGCATTGACAACTCAGCTGAAAATGAACAATCCTAGAAAGCAAAAAAACCATGAAATTATCCTGGTTTTTGAAGTTGTCATGTAGCTTTATATGGGACCTTACCCAAGGTCTCTTGTTCCTATTCAGACTTCATCTCAGCTAAGGCCTGAAGTGAATGAACTTTCAGACAGATAAAGGAAGATCTGAAGCCTTTTTCACCCAATATAATTAGAGGAGTCTTAGGAAAACATTTCTCTGAGACTGAAAAGAGTTTAAAGAAATCAAAAAGAACAGACATAAGTACTTCATCACATGAAAAATAAATATGATCATTGTGGGAGTAGGAAAACTGTTTCAACCATCAATAAATAAAAAATAAAATAATATAAAGCAGTTCAAAGTTTAAGGAACTTGGCCAGATAGTTTCAATGTAAAAACAAAACAAACACTGAAAAAAAAAAAAAAGGAGCATTTTAAAAGACTGTGAGTAATAATTTAATTAATATAGAACATAACATTCAGTTTATATCCATTTATGTGTATATATAAAATGAACATCATAGGGCAGCATTACAAGAGGCCTTTAGCAAGGAGTCCAGAGACAAGACAAGGGGCCATGGTTTAAACTGGATTAGGTTATATTTAGATTGGACATTAGAAAGAATATTTTTTAAGATGAGAACAGTGACACGCTAGTACAGACTGCACAGAGAAGTCGTAAATGCCACATCACTGAAAATGCTGAAGATCAGGATGGATGTGGCACTGAGTACCTGGAAGAACCTAACCTTTGAACTGGACAATTTCCAAACAACAACAAAAAAAAACAACGTCTTGCTCTATTTCAAAATGGTGGGTTGTTTGTCAGTTTGTTGATTTTTGTGTAAAAGCACTGATCAAAATACTGTTTAGAAATTCAAGTAATATTAAAATTTACTAATTGAGCTAAGACAGACAGAAACTTCTGGTAGTATCATCAGCTCATTGCAGAAATATCCCAAAAGGAGGGCTAACAGGCCTGGAGAAACCACCATTTTGACAAGGCTCATGTGAGAGCTCTGCTCTTTGGAACGAGTCCAGGACCTACTGCATTAAAACAGCGGTCACAAACAGCTTATAACACAGTGACTTCATGATATCCTAATTTCTGAGCGTGGTTCTAAGACCCTAAATGATGTTTCATCGCTTTTGTTTTTATTTCATTTTGTCTGGCATTACCTGAAACTAATTTCAATGTTTTAAGGAATATTGAAGCAATATGCTTGTCCTTTTTTTAAAGAATGTGTCTCTTCTTGAAACACAGTATTATTTTGTCTAGTTCATCCCATGATTCTCCCTAACGTACTGTTTCAGAGAAATTAGAATGAAGGATGCTGTAAAGAGACAAATGGGCCAATTTATCATTGCACAATTTGCCAAAGTAATTCAGGCCAATTTTAGCTGAAGATGAAACAAACTGAGTACATTAAGGATATGTTTGGATAGGCTCTTAATTTTCAATTTTTTTTTCTAATATTCTAGTTTCTAATATGTGTTTATTCCACAATAAAGAGGATTTTTTATTTTTAACTATTCTTCACAGTTTTAATATTTTATAGTATTTGAAAAGAAAATAAAATACTGTTTGAATTATATCCTCTTTTGATAGCATTGTACAGCCTGGAGAATTTACAGATGTAAATCCCATAATTTCTACATTATATAAGCTTACCATGTGTCAGTAGGTAGACTCTTGTGTTTCAGCTTTTATCATTGTTCTTTGGTTTTCCCTCTTTTTACTATAGATTTTATGATATCATCCTTAACCATTTAATTGTCATGTGCATTGCACCACGCCAACCTAAATTTTTAGTCTCCAAATGCAACTTCATTTTGAAATTAAAATCCTTCTTTCAGTGCTTATTAGAACTAATTGGCATAATCATATAAAAAAAATTGAAAAGGCCGAACATTTCACCCTGGTTGTTTTTATTTGGACTCACTTGGTGGCAACTTGAGCAACAGAAGAACAAACAAAATTCCTTGATATTTCCAGAACATGAACCAGTTTCCAGAGGGGTGAGATGCTGTTACTGCTGAAGTCCAGCATGTCTACTGTTTCTCTGTCCTGAGGCTGCACTGAACCCAGGCTTAGTCCAGCTGTGTGTAAATTCTTCTCATAAAAAGTGATGTTATAAATGTGGATGTAACCATCTGATTGTCTCGTAGGGTTTCAGCATAGCAATATGTTTTCTTTTTCTTCCTTTTCTGACTTTCTTAAACAGGTAATATAAATTTTTTACCATGTCCTATAGAACATATATCAGAAAGCCTTGATCAAAAATTTGCCTTTTAAAAAGTAGTTGATTATTCTGTAACCCAAGGTTGGAAGCAGCCTAAAAATTTATTCTGATTCTTCTTTGCTGTAATCATAATTTATCTCCCACGTAAATTATTGATGTTTTTTATCATATAGTGATAGAACAGTGTGCTCTGATCTCATTCTCTTCCTTGTCTTTTTGGAGTGTAATCACTGCACCCTTCATTAATGTCAGAATTGAGTATTTAAGTTGCTTTCTTTCCCAAGTGACACCTTCATTAATAGAAAGAGGAAAAGATATAAGTAGTGGTACCAGGTTCTCCTGGTGACAGTCAGGAATGTAATCTGACTTTGCATTTGAGGGATGGTGATTTTCTTCCCTTGTGGACTAGGGACTGTCATCCATTTAAAACGTCTCTAATGAGATAGAGAGTATTAAGGACAGTGTAGAGAAACTCACTCTTTTTCTTCGCCTTCCCCGAGACCTAATGCATGACGGCTTCAGTTCTTCAGACTATTAGGAGGAAAAATGAAAAAGAATGGCTGAATCCCTGAGGTAAGTTCCATGTTTCTTTCTGTGTTTGAGATTCATCCACAGAAACTGAGCACAAGACCTTGACAATGAACTTTACCCCATGGGCCACTTCAAGGCCAGCTTAGTTATGGGAAGCAATCTTTTCCCTCTCATAAACAAATAAAGAAAATAAAGTTAAGGGTAAAGGAATGTGAAAGGAACGTGTAAGTTTTTGGTGCTTCAAAAGAACACAAAGAAGTTGTTACTTTAGGAAGGAATTGTCATTTTCATCCAGTGCATCTCATATAATTTAATTCTGCTAAGTGTATTAAGACATGTTATTCTGGATGAATTTGGAACTATAGTCCCAGCAAATACTTTTTTTTTTCATTATGCGGGTTAGTCATAAAGTTTTGATTATATCATATAAATAATTGTACTTTACTTCTTTTTGCTTCCCTTATATTTTGTGTCAGGTTTTGCATAAATGCACCCCTACTTGAAACATGTTACAATAAAAGATACACCACGAAGAAAAGTAGTTGTTATAAAAGCAATGCATTGACTCTTTCTGTTCCAATCTATTCTATTCTATTCTCTTCCATTCAGGATCACATATTTACGTAATTTTGCTCTTTGCTTTTAATAGATAATGATAATAGAAATAGTTATGCCTTGCACATTATGTTTTTAATTATTTTTCAACTATTTTCTCTGTACTCATACTAGAAAGAGTCCTCTGAGCTTCTTAATCTATTATTCAGAACATTGTGTGTGTCAAGTTACCTTGACAATGGAGTATAAGTATACATTGTACAACATAGGACAGAATCACACAATCTATCCAAAAGGTTTTTGGTTTTTGCATTAAAAATTACAGGAGTAAAGAAAAGTGTTTGTGTAAGAGCACCAGAAAAAGAAGAGGCCATGTAGAGTTTTTCTGCTTTTTGAGTTAAACTTGTGTGTAATTAGGCAAATAATAAATGCAGTGCTAAGGGGTTTGTTTTGGTTTTGCTTGTTTTTCTGGGCTTTTGTTATTACTTTATTTTACTTTACTTACTTGTTGGTTAACTCTTTCTTTTGGGGGGGTGGGGGTGGAGGGGAAGTGGTAAGTGATTTGCTTCTTTAAAAAGCTTTTTCATTCCTAACTCAATGAAAATTTGCTGTTCTTTGGTGCCAGGAAAAGCAATGGGGTTTATAAAGGTCCTTATCCTTATACAGTGACCAAAGGCTACAAATGCAGAAAAATCCTATGTAAATGTCTCTAATTAAGTATAAGAATCTGATTTTTAAAAGGATAATTTCTATTCCTAAGCTTTTCTATTGATCTTTGTCAATCCACTTAAAAATGTTACTGCACTACTTCAAGCATATGCAGCACACTTTCTTCATGTGAATCTATGAATCTGTCATTTTTGTGCATATATTCTAAAGTATCAAAAAGAAACACAGGGTTGCATAAATATCTTTTAATTAGGCCAAAATTATTTCTAGAGATTATCTGGTATTTCCAATAGATATTACTGTGCAGGTCTTTAAAAAAAAAAAAAAAAAGGCTATAACAAACCACCTAGTCTCTTCTACCCTACTTTGATTTGCTAGGGTCCATGGTGAAATGTGTACAAGGATTGCCAACAGAGTTTTCAGGATTTTTAAGGAATGGCTTTCCCTGATAAAATTCCAACTCTGCATATTGGGAAATGATATATTTGCCTTGTGAACTTGACATATGTGGAAGCCAATAAACAGCTGGATTTCAGCTCTTGCCTCTCCGTGAATATTATTATAGAGTTACCAGTTCTCTTGCCAGCTTCCCTTCCCAGATTCTCTTCTCTTTGTTGGTTAAAGTCTTGGCTACCAAAGCCGACCCCAGAAACTACCTGCATCTAATATTTCCTTTTGGCTATGAAAGAACAGCTGTTGCTAATCATTTGGACTATTTATGTACAGAATTAAACAGTTGCTCATAGTACTGAAAAGAAATCACCCTAAAAATGCATGATTGCTTCCCTGCAGTTCTACAATAATCATTTCAGATGGGAGTTTTCTCATTTCCCTACTAGCACCTGCTATTTTATATATCTTTGTATGAATTTTCCTTTAATTGTTGTGTAACTCACTTATCTGCGCAGCTATTAATAAAGTCAGAGTAAATTGTCCACATATTTATAAAAACCAGAGTTAAGTGTAAAGAGCTTTTGCTTTTTGAATAACTGAGGGCTCTTGGCTTTTGACTGCTCTCCAGGTGCCACATAGTCCAAGCTGTAATACAGATGTACTACTCACTTGTATTAGTTCAGACAAGTGCAATCCTTCTTTACCAAGACAACCTCGAAATTGCCATGACATGAATTTTTCTTTCTCAGGTGACACACTTTTCATACAGAAGGAACACTGATGACAGCTGCATTGACATAGAAGTGTGTAGGACCATCCACCTCAGAAATCTTAGTTTCTTCCTGTGTAATAATTCACAACAATCATTTCTGAACTGTTTTTCTGTTTGTTTGGACATTTGGAGAGTCAGGGTATTATTCATTCTGTCTCTCTCTTCCCCGTCTCCCTCTCTGTGCAAAATTTCAAGTAATCTATGTCAGGCCTTCTTAAACCTCTAATATCAACTGACCCCCTCAAAGCTGAGGCAGGACATTTGCTGGCAACAAATCGCTCCACACTTCTATTATCAAGCAAGCCTACAAAGTACTCCATGATAAAAGGCAACCAGGAATCAGGGTGCCACAGACCTAGCTAAATCTTGAGTAGGAGCTTCAATGTCCTCCTTATTCCCCATATTCTATGTGACTTTAACAACTAATAGTTATTCCAATAGGACAGTTCTTAATCAGACCTTGTGGTAACCCTTATTTTTCTAGCTGGTTATGAGTAGTGTGAATTCTGTATTCGTTCCCAGTCCACTTCCCTGTTTCAGTCTCAGCCTCAAGAGCTTTACGCAAGGTTGATCAGTCCAACTGAGGCATTCTTCTTTTTTTTTTTTTCCTTAGGAATCACTAGTGTATAAAGGAAATTTAAACTTTATTAAATCTCTATGTCTTAATTTGCCCTTTAATAATGAGATTTAGGAGACTAATAATGAGACTAAGGAGGGAACTGACTGCAAGATACCTGTCTCAAAATTACCTCTATGATAATGGAACTGATTTTTTTTTAAGCTTGGTTTTGTATTACATGAGGGCATATATATGCTCATATGGGATTCAGGAATGAATAGCTGGTCAGTGATCTTGAACTTCTCTGCCCATCAGCTAGCATCCACTCCTAAGAAGGGAGGTGCTTAATGGCTTGCCTTGCCTCCCAGAAGACCACCTGAGCAAGAAGTTATATTAACTGAGGTGCTCACATTCTTTCTTACAAGAGTCTGAAAAAAAGAGTCTACACATTCACAGTATTCAGCAGAAGTACTCAACATACTTCACGTTAAAGACTGGACACAATATCTGCATATTTTTGTGTTACAGTCCGGTTATTAAAATTATTAGAAATGCCTCTGCCCAAATTAAGGTGCAAATGAGACCATATGCCAAAGTCAATAATAAGGGTTTTATCTGATAGTAAAGGTATGAGAGAAAGAGAGAGAAAGAGAGAAAAAGAGAGAAAAAGGAAGAGAAAGAAGCAGAAAATAGGTGGTGGGACAGAAAGAGAGTGACAGAGACAATATCACCATTCCGTGGATCCCACCGGTGTCCTGATGATCCTCTCAAGCTGGTCTTCTTGGTGGTGAGGGCTCCTTGAAAAGCATAGAATCTGATGGATTATATATGTTCAGGGCAGGTGGGAATACCCAGGTACCTCCCCTGGGGGGTTGCAGTTCAACACAGTCTCTTGCAGTAGACTCAGGATCTGTTGCATCATTTTGCATCACATGCTGTCCTGTGGTGCAAAGCCTCTGGGGAGCGCTTTGGGGGGTCTTTGAAGGATTATGACACCCCCTCAGCTGCCTCCCACGTGAATGTCCCATGGATGTGACCTTCCTGGGGTTGGGGTTTCACAGCTGGGCTGGTGTGTGTAAAGGAGGATGGGTGTTCAGTGCCTCTAACCAGAGGTTGCACCACACATTCAACCTCCTCCCTGCTACCTCGTTTTGGGGGGGAGGCTGCGTAAACCTGGCCTCTGTGAGGTGTGTTTTCCCCATGCCCAAGCCCAGCCAGGGATGATTTTCTGCCATATTTGACTTTCTTGTGGATGTGTTTCTTTCCCTCAGCCTTGTTTTTTCTCCCTAGACCTGAGATGATTGAACAATAGCATCCTGTTTATCTTATCTAGGTGGCTCCACTCACAGTCCAAAGTTCCAGTTCAGCATCTTCAAGGAGGGGTGGGCTTCTGTGATTGTAGCTTCTTTATACAGGAGAAAACTGTATAAGGAGAAAACTCCTTTATAAAGGAGAAAACTCCTTTATAACAATGTTTAAGGCATGAACCATTTCAGTCTCTGAAAATAGATAGAATATCTATTTAATTTCTAGAAATTAGACAGATGGACTGAAGATGGTTGTGTAGCCATAAAAATGTTTAATTAAAACCACTGGTAAATCTACAGTCTCTTATTCCAAGTAAAGGCTTTGCTTTCCTTGTAAGAGTTGAAACATTCTGATATTCAGGTCCTGGAGTAAATCTGTCAAAACCATCAAATTCCAATTCATGACACTATGGGCAGAACTGAAAGTGCGGCCACCAATCCATAAAACCATGAATAGGGCAGCAGCGATCCAGATAGACAAACTGAACCTTGATGTAACACAGAGATTTTCTGCCAGCACTTTTCTGCTTAATTTTTTATGTTTATTTAATCAATGTTTCATTTTTACCCCTTCTTATCCTCTTGAGCTGCATTAAGAGAGATAGAGTGAAGTATTTAAATAATAAACTCTTAAACAAGAGGAACATTATCTAGTTACTCAAGTTTCTTTTATGATTGAGTCATTTTGTCCTGAAGTTTAAGGCAGATACTATGAAGATTTTCAACAGTATGTGCCATAAAGGTGAGAATATTTCTTAATAACATGAATCACAACTTAGGCTTGATAAACAAACTCATAAGCATTGTAAAGTTATCTTGAAATATGCAACTTGCAGTAAAAATACCTACATTAGGATGAAAATCATTACCCAGACTAAAATGAAAAATATAGTGCTGTTAATATTTTAAAACTACTTCATCTATTGTGAAACTTCTCACTGATTTTACAAAACAATTCTAATCTGTAAGGATGGATCCACCTCACAAAAATTGAAACCAAGCATATTACAGCTTGAAAAATTAGGATTTCTGTGCATTGCCAAAACAAATTATTTTGACTTGCTTTAAAAATATGTGGGTACTCCTTCAAGCATTATCATGGATAAGTCATTATAAGACTTGCAGGTTCATACATCACTGCTCTTTGCTGTCACTATGAAAAATAGGACTTTTTGTTTACTTAAAAAATTGAAATGTCATGATTCTGCTGTTGAAAAATGAGGCGGGAAAAAAGAGTGTCCTCCCATTTTTGAAAAATGTATTTTTTATTGAAGCAAAAGAGATAGGAGAAGACAGAGATTATGTACACTCAGGGAAGCAGACTGTTCTCTACTGACACAGGATAAAGGGTAGTAATAATTAAAGCTGGGTCATCGAAGACAAAGTGTCCAGAACCAAGTGTGGATCTGATGACAATAGAAGTCAAAAATTAAGGTCTCAGCCTACAGCAGACCCACCTTTGAATCCCCAATAGATACATAATTAATAAAGGCATGGCGAAATAAGAGTCATGTTTCATTATAGAACAAGACTCCTTGGTCAGAATGCATCTGTTAATAATATAAAAATCCCTTCTGGAATGAGAGTTTAATAATTCTCATTCATGCTTTAAATAGTAGATCACAGCAGTAAATCAGCATTATGATTTTAGAGGGTACAACTTACGAAATATAATGTATGGTTTCTGGCATTTCATTTATTGTAAAATCATTTTTTAAATATTCTGTAATATTCATTCCCAGAGGGAGATTGATCAAATAATCATGCAAATACCAAAGTACAGCCTGCATTAATCTTAATTTTTTTTTATTATTTAAAAGCTTATGAAAAGTAATTTAGCTGTTGTGATGGGAGGAGAGATTATTCTGACAGATTCTTAAAATCCATGGATAAATAAGGGATGAGCATGTGTGTGCATGCATTAAATATTCTTTGAGGTCCCATCGTGCAGCTGTAAAATTTTGTATATAGACCTATAAGACTAGGACAATTTCAGTGGTACCCAAAAACGGTTTCTTGTAGAATGAGTTTGCTACATTGTGTGATAATAAGACTTGAATTTTGATTCTTCTATTCCTTTGTTTGTTATCAATTTCCTGTAGAAAACAATAGGAAATACAGATCTTGAGAAAACCGCATTTGTTTTGCGGAGGTAAAACTGCCAATAACATTTAAAAAATATCAGAGCTACACAGTGTCACTGAGTTTTCCAGGCAAGGAGATCTTTCTCTGGCAGCCTCAAGTGCAGACAGGAATGAGAAATGTCTCTATCAGATGGCAGGACTCCCTCTAAAAGCCTGTGAAACTATATTTCCCTACTCATGAAGAAAGATAAATCCTGTGCATGCATCTCCTCCAATAATGAACAACTGTAATCTACTAAGCTCACACCTGTATCATGAATCCAAGGATAAGTCAGCTTATAAAGTTGCACTATTTATTGTCCTCCAATGTCATGGTGGAAAGAAAACAAACCAAAATGATAATCAAGTTCTGAAAAAGTGCAAAATAGAAGGAAAATTCCAGAAAAATTCAACTCCTAGTTCTAATATGGGTCAAGAGAAAATTATTTCTTCCACCCACCTTCTTCTGTGGTGTTATTCTTCTATTATTTTAAAATGAAATAAATATTTCTAAAGAAAAGTTTTTAGTCTAAACGTTTAAAGAAAAAAGTGACATTTACAGAACCTTGATTATCTTTGTAATTAGTCAGAAATATTGACTAAATCTGCCACAAGTTATATAAATTTTCCTAACATTAAGTGTTTTTCCTCTGTAGTTGACTTTGTTTATAGTAATGAGTAGATCATGAGGTTAAAGGAATGTATTTTTCTATTACTCACCTGTTACACAATACACATGAAGTTCAAAAGGGTGCATTAATGAAGACTTAAATAAAAATTAGAAGGCACATCAAAATTGTTTCCCATGCCTTTCTTCTGTTACGCCATGTTGAGGCACTAGGAGGCTGAAAACCTTTGTCCAAAGACATTACAAGAAAAATTGCTTCTAACAAAACTGGCCCAAAGTTAAACACACAGAGATGTCTCAATTTTTTGGCTAAAAAATAAGTGTCTAACTGTTCTTAGCAGGTCATTAAAGTGATTACATTAGATTTTCTAATTTTTTTTTTTTTTTTTTTTTCTGAAGGAGATCCTCCTTGAAATTCGACACCTCTCCCAAATATATTTTGTAATAGTAGAAAACAGGATAAATTGATAAAACCTGGGAATGTAGCGAAAAGTGAAAGGAGAGCTGCCTGGCAAGCGCTCCACAATCTGCTGAGACCATGTTTGTTTGTGGCAACATAAGAATTCAGACAGACAACATTGAATGAACTGCATACTCTAGCAGAGAGTTGTGGTGAGTTCATAGAACATACACATTTTGCTGTTTACATGTTCAGGAAAGTTTAAGGAAAAAAATGTAGAAAATTAAACTACGTAATACAAAATGGATCATTGTCACTCAACAGCATGCCATAAACTTTTTACTATCCAGACCTTGTGGAAATGAGGGAGACTGAGGGGGAAAAACGTTTGTGTACCAGGGCTGGGAATAGGCCCTTTAAGGAGCCCAGGAAAATGGGGGCCTTTGCTCTCTAAGATAATCGGGCATAGGCACTGGGTTCAAGTCAGAGGCCAGACTCATACCTGGCAGATTCAAAATTCTCATAGTCTGGAAGAAAGATAAGGGAATGGGTTTAAATTTTATTTTAGATGGAAAGCCTGTAAGAATTAGAGGTACACAAAATACCTGTCAGTATAAAATGTTGCTGTCCTCAAAGAAGCAGAAGGAAAATGCTGTCTCCCTACAAGAGTTTGTGTTGATTTAAGTGAAATTTTTTTCTTCTGGAGAACTGGTAGTGATTTGGAAAGAAATGCTGTAATGGGTATGGTTGTGGCCCTGAATGCTCTAGCTCACATGAACATGACCACACCCTCCAATTTACTACACTATTTAACAGAAAACTATGGCTTATGAAAACTAATCTCTGGCTTTTCTTGAAGTTCTAGGGATCTGCACAGGTCCAGAAAGCCTTTGATCTATATTAGAATAAAAAATTAACAGCAGTACAAAATGCTAGCACTAGCAATGAGTATTTGGTATGTGTGCCCATATTCCTTATGCCATCTTCCTTTAGGTAATTTCAGTAACAAGTTCAAGTAACCAGCATTGTTTTGGCTCAGACAGAAAGAGAGAAAAAAAACCAAACAGCATCAAAACTTCAAAACAGACATCTTGTATTACCAAATTTTCTTTCATAAGCAAACTGAGTCTTGCATAATAATTCAAGAAACTATTATACTTGAACTTTCTTTCCTAATCATTAAACAATCATGTTGCATATGGCATAAAGTACGATGGAAAGAATTTCAAGAAAGCCAGTATTTCTGAAATACTAGACCAGAGCTATGCTATTGGAATTCAGAATAACGATGGTGACCACAAGAGAGCTCTGCAGATTTATCCTTCATGACCACACACTTGCTTAAGTGATAACTTATGTATCAAGGGAATGTTAGACCTGGTAAAACTATTCTTTATCCATCAGGAGCACCAAGAAGTTTCCAATCTATCTGCATCCAGTTTCCAATCTATCTGCATCTATCAATCCAGTTCAATGCTTCTGCACCCAGAGCTCCCAGCATCTAAAGGGACATAAGCTTATCTATGCTATTCTTTTATCCTAGTGTTAGCTCAGTAAACAGTGTTTTATACTGTCAAACCAGTTAAACACCATTTTACATTTTACTCTATGGTGTCTAAGTGTTTTTCTTACTGGCATCATGATGGATCAGAACCTCCTAATTAGAAACAGGTACTGCAAGGGTCAAACTTCAAGGTTGAAGACACCAGCTTGAGTCAGCTGATACAACTGACAGTTCTTAATTAGAGAATCAGAATACTGGTCCCCTAACTTTCCTTAGAAAAAAAAAATATATATATACTAACATATAGTAAAATGAGTTTACTGTCTGTAGAAACTGATTTTTCATCAAGTATCTCCAAAACGACCTAGGATGAATGTGGTAGAGAAACAAAACTTCTGAAATTAAATACATCTTCATCTTTGCCATCCTTATTTTCAAAAATATTTATCCCCAGAAGCTCCAGGAGAAGTCCAAAGGAATTGAGTTATACAATACCTTAGAACTTAAGCTCTCTTGCTGACTCTGTTAATTGCACTCTGAAAATCTGTATTCCTTAATGACAAGTTCTTTTAATTTTCCATTACCAGAAAATACTTTATAAGCTATAAATGTGCTGTATCCAAATTCTTGTAATAGAAATGATAACTAACAGATTATTGAGATGTTACTAGAAAGAGCTCATAAAAAATGTTAAATGTAATATATCTGCTTTCACCCTCAGGATAAGACTCATTACAGTACAAAATGCTCTTCCTGGACCAGATATTGTAACAGATAAACAAAAATTTGTTTACTTAGACGATTTAAGCAATAAACATATTTCATAAAATTCATTCCATGTTCACTCATTACTGCTGACAAAGGTCTTTTTACTGTCACTGTTAGAGCAGAGTAGTACAATTCTTGAGTACTTTTTTCAACAATCGCAAACAAGTGACACTAAAAAGGCTGTATATGTTTTTTCTGTGTGCACTATTATTTGCTCTTTATAGCATCTTCTACTATGCAATAAACCCTATGATTAGCCAGACGTAGTCCTGACTGTGAGGAATAATGCTGTATATCTATAAACCAGAGCAAATACAAATATGCAGCATGTTCTCCATTAAAGGCTGAGAAGGACATCATGTTTAGGAAATAATTATTACAGATCCATCTTCAAAGTCCAGGACTCAATGTCAATGGATATTATGTTAAGTTGATGGAACTCTATTCAAAACTAGCAAAAAATGCAATGCCAAAAGAGGAGGTCATTAAGACGCCATGCCTGGTGGTTATACTGCTCATGAGAAATCTCTGAGGTTGTATGGGGATACATACCTAGTCTTTTGCTATTTTTGTATTGTTGCATAGATGAAAAATGAAACTGCTGAACTAATCCACAGTATAGCACAGGCTTAATCACATGTATGAAGTACTCTGCCTCTCTGTCAGAGCAATAAGAATTGACTAAAATATGCAAATTACTATTGTTTCTGGGAGATTTAAGAACTGATTTGCAGCACAGTATTCCACTATTATTTTACTGTGGTTTTCTAGTCATTAAAATGGTGTGGTCTGTAGCATGTCTTTCTTAAACTTTTTGTTTCATAAACATGACTACATTTATAAAAATGCTTTATTCTTACAGCATCTAGAAAGATAATTTACAGTCCAGTTCATTTCAGGTATTTGGGTGACCTGCAACTTAGAAATTCACAGGGACATTCCCTTACTTTTTCTGCCATTTTAATGCCTATGGGGTTTAAAGAGTATTATTTAAAATAATAACATTAAAATAATAACATAATTTATCATCAAAGAAAGGACTATTTTCTTATAGGACTGTACTTGAGGAAAAATTCATTTAGTAGACATTGTTTCATCTACAGTGCAGATCTTTTGTCAGTTCTGAGAAACAGCAGTGCCAAATGGAACAGATCAACATGTTTCTTCTCAGTAATGTCAACAAGTGTTGTCTTTGACTCTAACCTATAGAGAATTTGGGGGCTGATTTGTTAAACATAAAACATCTGCTTTATATAGACTTTTTGAGCTTTTCTCTTCAAAATGTTTAATTGAGGAAATGAGAGATATAACTGTTTAGATAAATTTCCTTTAAATAGTTACTGACCTCTTGTGGAGCTTAATTTGTGGTCTCCAAGCCTATAAAAAAATCAAAATTATGGTTTCATTGATAAGGATCTCCACATTCTGATATGTTCTTTCTTGTGGTATTCAAAGAATGAGACACACAAAGATGACTTTTCTGCCTGCATTACTACTTGCATGTCCTGTGTTTACAGCGTGACACCAGTGAGCTAGAATCCACCATCTTCTTTGCTAAAGGCCTTTTACCATATTGAAATTAAACACACATTTTCAAATGATGGGATCCCACTGTGTAAATCAGTTTCTTGCATATGTATTAGAATATGTGTATACCTGCCTAGCAATTTGCATATATTATTATCTTGAGATGCTAACACAGTCATGATGGAGTTGTCCTGAGATGTTTATTTTTTTACTAAATTTTGTCACACAGGCATTTTGAAATACAAAATTAAATGTGGAGGGAATTCCCCCTAATATTAGGGCCACTCCCACCTCTAACCCTGCCTCTTCAGAGGACTCCGCCTCTTGGGAGGAGTTGGAGACTGCAGTCTGACCCACCCAGAAGGCAGGAACTAGGAGGAGTAAGGAGACATGGCCCGCCTTCCCTTCCAGAAAGTTCTGAGTTCTATTATCCCCCATTGGTTAACCAAATTTGTACCCAAGTTTGTGATTGGTTACTGGAAGTTGGATCTGCCCCGTTAACTCTATCCCATTGGTTATAAGCCCCAAACCCCTCCCAGTTCACTGCCCCTTATTACCCCATGCACAGCCGTGCCTGGGGGCTTTCTCCCTCTTCCTCTCTCTGACCTGGAACCCCCATCAATAAAGAGAGCTTTGGGAGACCCCTTCCTGCACCCTTCACCTCTCATCTCCAGTGTTTTTACCGGTCTAGAGGACAACCTCGCTGTAGGGCAGTCCCCCTTCTATGCAACCTACCCGCACACCTACGTGGACTTGGCACTGGCTAAGGAGCCAGAGAGCAACAAGACCTCGGGGCCAAAGGACACCCCGGCTGAGGACCATCTCAGATAAGGCTGAGACCAACTTGCGACAATTAAACATTAGGGAAATCAAGTTCTTGGGCTTTGTAGTAATGCTTGGCAAATTACGAAGGACTTTCGTACAGTAGTGATGATCCTGTGTAATTATTTAAGAACTTGCCTTCAGTGAAGTGTACCTGAGTCTGTTAAGCAATTATATAGTCTTTTATTTATCTATACAGGGAGCTCAAGCAGTAATAACATAGAGTTGCAACGCTAAGATTTGACAAAGAAAGATTTTTCCAGATCCTAAACCTTTTGTATTTTACTTTAAGTTATCGGCCATTTCGTGTCATAGCATTTTGATATGAAATCTGTAAAAGATTTGACCAGTATGGTCAAAGATGATGAGAAATTATATTTTAGATTCAGCAGATCCAGGTGAGATTCACTCAGTAGTATATACCTTTCCTTTCTATCTCTCTGAAATATCTAATCCCTGTAAGGAAAGAGGTTTCCATCAAAGTTTCAGGATTGAGAAACTATTAAATAATGGGGTTTTAACTTCACTATGAAGGTTTTCCTTTTCTTTTTTTTTTTCAAATTGTCACATATCTAGAATATATTACAAACCTTAGAAATATATTAATGTTGACTTCTGAACATTATTTTGACTTTCAACTTCCTGAATTTGTCTAATTTAAAAATCAAAATACCAAAATTATTGTAACAACTGGATATAAATTTTATATTAATTATTTATCATGTCATCTCAGAAAACTACAGAGGTCTGATAAAAACTGAAGACAGACAAGGTTTCAAAAATGTTAGGTCTTTGAAATGTACGGCTTACTTAGTCATGTGCAACGTTCTTTAGACATTGTGCTATTCTTCACCTAGTGATGTTTCCTGGCTGTTTTGTGGGGAGAGGAGTTTGTTTTTTTGCTTCTTTGGTTTTTTCCTGGTGAGGCTCAATGGTGAGTATTAAAAAGCTCAGACTAAATAAAAAAAATGGAGAAAGCAGAGAACAGTGGTTGACATGGTTAATAATACAAAAGATAGAATTGTAACACTCCCCCACCTACAGCTAAATATCCAATGTAAGTTGAATCTACATAGGAATTCTTTATTCTTGCTTTGTATGTACCAAGAAACAGAAGATACTTCTTTTCTTTCTATTTCTTCCCACACTGATACAGACTTCTAGTTAGTCTGTTATATTTTATATATTCACTGTATATTCATTGTTGTGGTCTTTTCCCATTAAAGGCAGGCAATTTATCAATGCTTCTCTTACTTAGCAGGTAAACTGTATTTTTGGTTTTTTTTTTAACTCGGTCACTACCATGTTTAACAAAGTTATACTATCATCTCAGGTTTTTTAAGCTTGCTAAATATCTGACCTAGGAAACTAGAGTATACTCAGGGTCTACACATGGTCATGGAATAAGTCAAAGTCATGGAAGATATAAAGTGCAAAAGCTGAAGAAGCAGAAGTTTTAATTTATAGAAGCCTGTTGTCCTTCATGATCTTGATAGCTAAAATTTTAATTTCATAATTTCATTCTTGCATCGGGTTACCTCCTGTACGTACTAAAGTTGAACCCTTCCAGGGAAAAAGTACTCTAAAATCAGGAAAGTTACTTTATAGAAATGCTTGGGCCCTGTTTCTCTGCAGTGTTGGAGTGTAAGTTACAAGTGTTCACATACGTGCTCTGTGAAACCATGTCCTGAGCATTGTGTAGCAGTGCCACCACTCAGACTTGACACAAGATCCATTATGCAATGTTTGGTGTATACTTATACTGCAACTTGAGCAAAGACAAGTCTCAAAGTTCCAGTTTGGAAGAAAGAGCACTGTTCACTTGTGAATATTCTACAACTACAGCATCACACATTGAGGTAAGGAAAGAAAACTCTTTTTTTATTAGCTTTGTTATTTGGATATGAAATAGTAAGGGAGAATACAATTTTTTAGGTTTCGGGGTTTTCTTGGTGGTTTTTTGGGTGGTTTTTTTTTGTTGTTGTTGTTTTTGTTTTTTGTTCGGTTGGTTGTTGTTTTTGTTTTTTGTGTTTTTCTGTCTTTTTGTTGTTGTTTTTTGTTTGGGGTTTTTTTGTGGGTTTTTGTTGTTGGTGGTGGTTGGTTGGGGGTTTTTTTTGGTCTGTTTTTTGTTGTTTGTTTGTTTGTTTATGTCCCTGGAATGTACTTAATTAGGGAGACAGAAACACAGACATAGCTCATGACCCAACATTAGTGCCTTGCCTCTCAAAGTAATTCCCAGTAGGATAAATGTTTTGTCTCTCTGTCTTTTACCTATTTTCTTTATCACCAGACAGATAATATGAGTTCTTGGCAAAATCTTTTCTATTTTTACTGCTTTTGCGTTCAGTATTGGTTTTGTTTTATTGTTTGATATTTTGATTCATGACTAGACATGTTCTGTAAACAACCAAAACACTTCCAGTTGGAACATGTATTGTCTTAAGGTGCAAATGAGGAAGATAAAATTTTCCTTCCTAGATTAAAAAAAGAAAATGAAAACAAAGGTTAAGTTATTATGCTACTTAACATTTTCAACATGAGTTACTAGATACTTGCAGGAAATGGACAGAAACATTTGGAACAAATTTTATAAACTAACAGCCTTATTTAATATAATTATTAAGGGGTTTGTAGAGCTTGAATTCATACATGTTCTTGGCATTTGAATACATAACGATATTGAATCATTAAAACTGCTGACATTTAAGAAAATAAACTTAAGCAAAATATTGTCTGCCATCATTGGTAATTTTTCCCATAAATCACTTTTAAATAAAATATTCAACATATGTTGAGCTTAACAGGTTGGCAACTGCTCAGGACAAGACTATGCCAAATTTTTTATTTTATTTGCTTTAATTAGGAAAGCAATTTGGATTCAATATTTGCAAACTATCACAAACTTACTAAAAGAACAGTGAAACTGTTTTATTGGAAAGTCGATTTTCTGCTATCTCTTTGGGAGTATTGAAATTTAATATCAAAGTAGAGAGCTTAAATAGCACTATTTCAATATCACTACTTCCAATTGGAGAGCTTAAATATGTCTTAAATGTGCTGATAAAATAGACTAATCAATAGAAAGTTGCCATTTAGTTCTCAATTAAGAAACAACAAATTAATTATGCCTTTGAATTATATGTAGCTGTATTACACTA
Source organism: Melanocharis versteri (assembly GCA_013397845.1). Taxonomy (NCBI): domain Eukaryota; kingdom Metazoa; phylum Chordata; class Aves; order Passeriformes; family Melanocharitidae; genus Melanocharis; species Melanocharis versteri. The sequence continues at coordinate 118,862 of VZTG01003066.1, forward strand.
GTTAGTTTTAACAATATCTTTTTTCCCCTTTTCTTAATTACTGTTTTGTCAGATCATCATTCTTAATTTCTCCCCGTGTACTAACGAAGTATTTGATTTGTATTTACTTAAATCCACATATTCCTCCTTTTAAAGAATTCTTATTTGGTTTATTAAGATAAGTACAAATGGTGAAATCATTTTCACACTTTTTTTCGACACAATTTAATAATGAGTAATCCGAAAACAGTACAACAGAACAGAATACTGCAGGGTACTGTCATAATTTAACTAAGTACTGCACATGGTTGCAGAGCCATAAAGAATTATGCAGATGATGCTGTATGAATGACGTGCCTAGTTTGATAACACATTTGGGTGGTAAATGTTGTGATGCATATTCTTCCATTAAAATATATAGAAGCAGATTACTATTTTGACCTTTTATCAGCAAACTGAGAAAGTAGTATTTTTAACCTCTCTAGAGATGGCTTGATTGTCACTGAGATTTTATTTTAACACTGTTGTTCTTCTAAGGAAGACTAAGTTACATCATGGTTGAGTGACTCGAAAGGTCTTCTAACATACAATTGAACAATGGCTCAGGAGCTTGGGTAGACCAGAACTAAACTAAATTAAGTCCAATCGAGAGTAAAGTCAGAAAATAGCATAGACACTACAAAACTGTCATGTAGCTAATTGTCTTAAAGACTTAGCCTAGGTTATAACCCTATATTACTGCATCTACCATGAAGCAATTGAATCTAAGTATATGCAACTGTATCTTTAGAATTCTATTGCCAGATTTTCCCATAGACCTCAGGAATTACTTCAGTATAACAAAGGATCTCCTGCTTATTTAGATACGAGATGATATGTGTTTTCCCTTCATACCAAGAGTTAAGAGTTCAAAGTATTCAAAGGGGTAAAGTTTAGCATGTGAGCAAGTGCTCACAAACTGAAACCCAGACAAAGACAAAGTATAAAGTGTTACATTATTAAATAGAGATATTATAAACATCTATTTTATTACTCCTGTGAATGCTTGAATAAACCAAGATGCTATTTTTTCGTAAACCAAACTATTCGTCATAAAGCCAAAGCTGAAAATGATGAAAGATGTGGAAACTTTATAGGGTTACCATTATAAATAAACCTCACATCAACAACTGGCTACATTTCACTGCAAGACTGTGGAAAGTCTATTTTTAAAACTGAATAAACATTATCTGGACGTAAAGGAAAAAGGCATATTATTACTTTAAATATTTTCACTAACAGAATATCCCATATCAGCATTCTAAGGTGAATTAATTTAGTTCAGTAGTGCAGCATAGAGAATAATGTATCAAACATTAAACTCTCAAGATTTTGTTTCAAAGACTTCTAGTTAATAAGTCTCTGCTTTCTGCTAAAGTTTATTGCATAATTCAATACAGGTATTTTTCTTACCTCTTTCTTCACAATAAAAGTTTTTTAATGGAAAAGTCAAACTGTTAACAACTGGAATGACTAATTTAGGTTATGCCATAGTATGCAAATAATTTAAAATCTATTACCCCTCTATGGAATAAAACCAAGTAGATTTGTCTTTTTACATCTGGAGTACTTTTTTCAAAGTCAACTAAATCAAGATGAAGAACAGAATATGTAGAGGAATGTATATGAAGAAGAATGTATAATTTTGTATAGGACAATAAGAGACAGACAGAGAAAACAAAGTTTTTCAGGAGTACATCTATGCATTCTAAGAAGCATATGCTTACATCATAAGAGAATACAGATGTAACCTGGGATTTTTTGCCTTTCTCAGGGAAAGAGAATATAATTATAGCAAAAAATCAAATATTTGCAGATTACGTTATTTTTCTTTTCATCTGTAAATTCTCTCCATAAGAAATGTTTCTTAAATATTTTCAAAGTAACCAATAATATTAGGCATGGGTGGGGAAGAAATTTTTTTCCATTATGTAGTGTAAGTCTCAGTCAAATCATTCTGCAATTAATGAAAAAACTCACTTTCTTTTATTGTTTTTTTAATAATTCGGACCATGAAGTTTCCTCATCTCTTATTTAGCTATGCAGTAGAAATCATTTCTGGATGCTGCAACATCCAGTCTTCTGCTCCTTAGTGTTCCTGCTGAGCATTGCACTGTGATTTGCACTTGTCTCCAGCAAAAAGGGACCCTCTGCTAGAGGTGACATGAAAAATATCAATATCCACACACCTGCTTTGTAATGAAATTTAAGAATTTAAGCCCATAAGATCACCAAATGCATATTAATAACAACTGTGTAAATGGAACATGCGTACACAAGTTCTTCAGAAGCATAGTTTAAGACACAAAATTATTATCTGCCTCGTCCTTCTATAAAACAGTCGGAAAATGTTTTGGAAAAAGTGCATGGATGCTACAACACCCAAATTATATCCTTAGTATTAGGAGGCGAGATTCAACAGCAAATATATTCCAAGAGCATAAAATTAAACTGTCTGATTTTCAGAAGAACTAAAGACCATAGTCCTCAACAAGGAATAATTCAAAAAAGTTTAAAATATTGCTAACACGGAAAGAGATTATTTGTGACATGGAAGAACCAAGGAACTACACTCCTAAAATTCTTTGTTTGAAGAACAGTTATAACCTAATAAAGTTCTAGTCCGTTTATAACTAAGGGACTTATTTTTGAATCAATATTAGAGTTACTTGAATTAAAATAGATTACTCGAATTAATTTTACAAATTCGGAGCTTAATCTGAAAGTAGTTTCATAATTTCAAAATTCCTTTTTTCAGATCTATTCAGTTGAATTTTACCTTTAAATATTATTGCCTACTATGAATTTTATTTGCTTTTGAATGCACAGAGAAAAACATTGAGGACACTGAACTTGTTAAACTGAATTTTCTTCTCCATTTTGTTTCATCTTACACATGAAAATTCTTTAAAATCTTAATTTTTGTAACAAGTGTGTTTAGTACTAGTGTCCAAATTTATACATTTTGTTATCATGACTGGTTATATCTGGAAAATTAGACATGTCTAAGAGATCCCTGGCAAAGCACACAATTATAATTAATTAGGATTAGACCAGGGCTAGGAAAAAACCATTTTTCTATTTGATTCTGGTCAGTCATCAACACTTCTTTTAGTGTCTGAAGATGAAGTGGAACTCCTCAGCATTTTTAATTATTCTCAGCTCAGACCAGTTTAATAAATTATTTTAAAAATACCCTGATAACTCTTTTTCACCATGAACATTTCTGTGACGATCATTATGAATTTTCTGTAATCCAAGGATTTGGATTAATGAATTTGTAGAAAAATGTTTTAGGATATGACCTACCAGTCACCATTACAGAATGTATCACCAAAACCTAAGGGAACTTGAGATAAGACAAATATCTCACTATTTTCCAATTATCTCAGGTCTGGGAAGAAATAAGACTGAGGGAGAAGACTGTATCCAGAAAGAAAGCCAAATACAATAAGTGTCCTTAAAATCAGCTCTGGCTGGGATTGGAGTGGAGATGCAGGGGTTTTGGGCATGTGGTGTAACCTCTAGATAGAGGAAATTAACTCTAGCTCAGCTGTAAACCCCACCTCAGGAAGGCCACATACACATCGGACTTTCACTTGAGGAAGTGCCATAAACCACCAAAGACCCCCACAGCTCTGCCCAGACTCATTGCTGAGACCTCGCACCAGATGACTGCACATGATGCAAAACGATGCAACAGATCCAAAGCCTGTTGCAAGAGACAGTGTCAAACTTTCCCTCTCAGCCCCTCAGAAGGACCTGGGCACTCCCTTATGGCCTAAACTTATATTAATCCATTGAACTCCATGTTTTGTGGGATGCTCACCACCAAGCAAACCAGAAGAAAACAATTAACAGGACACTATGAGGATCCACAGATCCATATTTTCTACTTAATCAGTTTCTGTCGCTCCCTTTCTCTGTTTCCCACCATCTATTTTTCTATTTCCTTCTATCTCTCTCTGTACTTCACATTTACTGTTAAATATAATCCATAACAAGATTTCGCCATATGGCCTTGTTTGCACCTTAATTCGGCCTGAGGCCTCTCTAATAATTTTAATAGCTGGATCTTAATAGTCACTTTTTTCCAGAAAAAAAATTAAACTACTTTGGGATCTCAGAAAGCAAGACTCCCTGTAAAAATGTGCATTAGTCTGCTTTTCTTCTACCAGTCAGGTGGCAATTTCAATGAGGTGACGTGAGCCAGATGGTAATTCCATTATTGAAACAAAAGGATTGGACTACTCTCACGTAAAGGCAAGAGGAGAGAAAAGCAAAGGAAGAACAGAATGGACGTTACCTCTCTTCTTGGGATATGCTTTTACATATGTGACTCTGCCCTCTAAAACCCTAAACCAATAAAAGCTGCCTAGTAGTGATCTGGTTCAGGTCTCTGAGCCAAAAAATAGCTCCAAATTCTCACCAATCCCCATAGCAACAAGCTTACCATAAAGCCAAACAAGTCTCAGCATCAGCAAATAAAAAGGAGGAAAGAGAAACAGGACTGTTCTGTCTGGTGGCAGTCAGCTGCTGGATCAGCTTATAAGACAAGAGAATTATTTTTACTAGAGGTTGAATTCAATATTCAAATATTGAGCATATTACTTTGGCTTTTTTTAATCATTTAACCACAAAACATAAAAATTGATCAATATAATAATTTTCCAAAAGGAAGTATGTTACAAATTTAATCTACATAGTAGACATGTGGGTGGCATAGGCTGTTAATAATAAAAACAAAAAGAGAACTGTGAAAATTCAAACCAAACATGGCATATTGATTATATATGATGCCAGTACCCCTGTACCAGAAGAATTGGCACAAGATTATGTTCACATCCTTGACAGTAGCAAAAAGACAAAACTTATTAAGTGCAAAATTCCATTCAATTTTACAGAAAAGTTAGTAAAAGAAATAGCATGGAAGTTCAGTAGATTATGGTGTGAAAATAAAAGTATGGAACTAGAATTAAAGTAATTTACAAAGGATATTTAAATTGTTCTTATATGTTGTAAGCATGTAGCAGATTTTTGGTTTTATGAAGATACATTGATGAATAAAAAGTTTCATCTATATATGTATATATAGATAACCTGCGAAGGATTTGCTAGCACATGCAACTCTAGAGAAATCAGATCACTTTCAAAGTAACAGAAAATCTTCCATTTGACTTGATCCTCCACATTTTTTTATTCTGCCCTATGCTCACTTTTGCACCCTGGTGGTCTCCCTAATCCTTGACTATTCATTTGAGAACTATTCAAGAAAGTATGAGTTACCTTCAAGCAATGTAGTCTGAGAATGGAAAGTAGTAGAAAGCAGCAATGTTCTTTCAAATATGTACCCTGTCTCATCCATTGTTTGCTTCCTCAGTATTGTATACCTTAAAGTTTTAAAATGCAAGTTCATTCACGGGAACAGTCCCACAGCGTCTTTTTGCAGTTCTTCATGTCCCCTTCCAGTCCCAAATTGTACCTAGAATGGTAGTTAGAGACAAAGATTAGGTTTTTTTGAAAGACTTAGTAATATGACACACTTTTTCTCTCTTAGTTACTGCCCTATACTACCAAATACAGTTATGCACAATAAGCAGCCTAAGACAGTACTAGAGAGTCACGACTGATCTCTAACGCTGATGTTAGTTACTGTGAGTTTGTATAAAAGCTTCAACATTAAAGTATTAATTTTCATATTGCTCTATTTCAACAGCCAGAGAAATCAGCATTTAAGTGTAGAGTATCTGTTCCTGCAATGTACAATTTCCATTTCTTGAGAGATGCACAAAATGCTAGAATTAATCTTGTGTTTGTGGAATTAATTATGTAATAAGTAGGTTTTTTAAATTCCATTTTTGCTCCATATAAAGGGTCCATGTTCATATAGTTTTGTAAGCAAGTTAGTGATTTACGTGTTTCGTGAGAAAAATGAGGGAAATAATAGGATGAAAACAACATCCATCATTGCCTTTCAGCTATGTGTAAATGCTAAAATAGATAATATCTCTCACTTTACAGAACAGAAGTAGTTTATTTTGGAGACCTTACCTTAGCAATGCAATAAGTATTCAAGAAACAGAACTACTTATCAATGGGAATTAACAGCAGGTCTGACAGCCTGTCTGATTCTGACATTGAGCTTAGCACAATTTGTTTTTACCTGTGAGAAATTTAGCAGAAGGAATCCAGACAAGAGGGAGAGAAAACAGCAACAAGCTGCACCTGATGTATTTCTGAATGCCTGAACGCTTATGTTATAAATGACCAATAATGGTGTGTTGTAGTTAAACAATAGCCAATAGATGTATTGCAGTAAAGACCCAATGAACACGTAGCCTGATTGATAAACATACAAAAGTGTATAAATTACACTGGGTTTTGCAATAACCGGCTTTTTCTGCCCACACTGTGAGTAAGTCCTTTATGTCGCGTCCACCTCAACAAGGACACTTATCTTCCGTGCATGGCTCAGCTATTTTAATGTCAAAATGACTAGACATTGGATCATTGTTTTGATCTCTTTTTGAAAGCTGTGAAAACAGCAAGTATGGCAGCCTGTTTTCTTAAAGTAAATAATAAGACATAACTATCAGTCTTTTTTTATGAACAGGAAAGCTATTTTCTAAAAAGACAAAACTTTACATTCTGTAGGCTGAAATGAATTTTATTTTTTCAAGAAAGTATATCTATGCTCTTATGTGAAAAGAAAAAGGGAAATTAAGAAACATTATCAGCAAATTGATAGTTCCAGATAGTTCCTAATTATTTTTAAAATTAAAAAAAGAAACCAACCTAAAAATATTTTAAGTGGTTTTTGTATCTATATGTACCTTTTATGAACTTCACTTTAGGGTTAATAGTTGAAATTTACACGTGGTATAGCTTCCAATCAGAAAACACTTCTAAAATAAAAACACATTTGAAGTAATAGAGTATTTTCAAAAGTCACATTATAAACAAGTGCTCTTTTATGGTAGGAAATTTACCAGAATCTTCTGAAAATTGTACTTATATGTATCTGTTACACAGAAGGTCTGAGGAATGCTGCTGGTAGTAGAGGAAATGAAATTACTTGAACAGATTTGCATTCAAACCAGCAGTAATTTGGTATTCTATTAACTCATTACTTATCAGGCTCTTCTGATCACACTGTAGCAGGAACGGCCAACACTGTCCATCTTCCCATTCTCCATACTCATTATCTGAGGGTGTCACAGAGGTAATAATAGTCTCTCATCTTGCAATTGCCGAGGGCAAAAGTCCAGCTCATTGAGATGCACCCATCACCTAAGGAAGTTACAGAGCTCTTGAGGCTTCAAGGCTGCAACTCAGACAAAAAGAGAGAAAAAAATCTGCAGGAGATACTGTGAGTCTTTTACAGCAGAAGTGCAATGAGTCTGTTAGAGTGTATCTGCGTCTGGTGATACACACAAGTGTCCACATTTTTATCACAGGTGAGGTGCTGCATTGTGAATGAGCAATGGACTCGAACAGCTAAAGGAACTCAGGGTCTGAAATGTTCTCAAGCAAGAAAAAAAAAGATGTAAATTGATTTTTAAATTTATGCATATAAACAATCACAAATGCCATTATCCAAAAAAAAACCCTCAACATCAAGCTATTCTATTATTTCATTGACCCAAGTGATTCAAAATTATTTTCACAATTCTTTGTGAAGAATTGTGAGACAAAGCTCTGTCAGGTCATCATACTCTCCATTACGAAGAGGGACTAACTAGAATGGTACAATCTTCTTATTTTCACTCAGGCAAATTACATTGGCTCACTTACCACCAGTAGGCCATGAGTCTCTTCACCAGGAATTATTGCCTTAGCAAAGAAGTCCTAAAGCTACAGCAAGAGTAGAATGCAGTTTCTATGGAGTAGCATCATGATTTTTGTTTTTTCAGATTATCTTCTGTGCTGATCCCTGGAACCAAGATTTTCAGGATCTCTTTTTCCCTGTAATACATTTTTCCTTCTGGTACCTTGTCCATTTTTCATATATGTCTGAAAAGTGTAGACACAAAGAAAGAGTGAAAATATAGAAAATCAGAAGAATTAGAAAACTTCAGTTTAGGCTCTGTTTAAATTTAGGGACAGATATTGCTAGACTCCTGCTCAACAGCAACCAAAGTTATGTCCCAAAACCTGAGATTAAGAAATGAAGACCAATACTGTTGTTCTGCTAGCACAGTTCTGAGGAAAATGCCGTTGATGTTATCATCTGAGAGAACAGTTCAATAAAATACAAAGTTTTCTAAACCATCCTGCAGGTGAAGCAATCTATGTTGGAAGTTATTCCTTTTGTAAAGATTCATTTTTGCATATTGATTAAGGTTAAAACCAAATCTTAGTCATGAGGTTTAACAGAAATCTAGTGATAGTTCAGCAGGCTGAGAAAATGATGCAAATCCTGTAGTTGCAGCAAACAAAGTCATTAGATCTGAAAATGCATCAATATGGACAGGATTTTAAATGAATATTATGAGAATTAAAGTTTCCTGAATTATTGATATTATATAATTTATTCTATTACTTTATATTTTAATGCATTTTTCTAGAAGGCGTAAATGGGTTTGCTGCACTACAACTGAAACTTCTTGTAGGGATTATAATTTTAAAAATGGGTTCTAAACTAACAATTGCTGTTTGCTACAAATTGTCACATTTATCCAAAAAGATTACTCACTAAATAAAGAGTAAGTACATATTTAGAAAGACAAATGGTGCATTTGAGTTTTTGGAGTGTAGGGGCAATAGAAAATGTTTATGGAGCAAAAACCAGGACTGCCTTTAAAGAGAAGAGGAAGAGCTAAACATGCAATAAAAAAACCAAAGTGGAACAGTGAATGTACAATCTGAGAACAGCCTGTCAACTCAGGCATAGGCAATACAGACAAACATACCTCTAGTAACACAGGTTTTGTTTTAGACCATCATTTAGGGTGTTTAATCATTCTGGAACTGACCAGCTTGTCAAGGAGGCTTACTCAAGATCAAGTTGCTTAACCTCTAATATTATCGGCAGCTACTGAAACAAAGGCAGCACAGGAAACTCCTGCAAATAATGTTCTGCATAGTATTCCTGATTGTAACAAAATAGATGATAATATCGCAATAGTCACACTTTGTAGAAAAGAAACTCAAACAATATTTTTTTTTCTCAAAAGGTAATGAAAAAGAAATGAAGCAGAATACCGTCTCTACATACATGCAAAGACACACATATAAAATGTTAACCTTTCCTGATGAAATGCATATATTTCCCAATGAAATTTATATATTGCTATTTTAATATGATATTTTTAACAGCATATTTATTTTGGTTACACAGAAATGTAAGCAGATGTAAGCAAAAAAATTGTCTGAGTTGAGTAGTGGTAACCCACAAACCACAGAAAAGTTAGTGTCTGTATTAATAAGGATTAGTCTTAGATTCATCAGGTGATTCATGCCAGTTCATTCTGTGTTTTCACTGTCATTTCAAAGGATGTGGACTGTTAACTGCATCATATTTACAGTCAGGCATATTGCCTGCACTGAAGTTTCACATATGCTATGTTATGTTCACACTGGCAATACAGAAAAGTGAGGGTTAAAAAAAGAGAAAAAAAATGTTTGTGAAAAGTAAGAAGTTAAAAAAAACAAAAGAAAAAAATATCTAACAACTCTGCTACAGAAACTGAGAAGCTAAAAACAATGTGTTGGCAAAAAAGAAATAATCTGATATAAGCCAACATATGGCAGAAATCAGTGAAGCCTCTGCCAGATAGGAAAACATGTATAAGCCACAGGTTATCAAATAAATGCAGATACAGCAAAATCAAGCACCAGAGGAAAACAAGAGTGTGACCGAGGCAAAGAAAGTTTAGCCTGTATACACATAAAGATAAAAGCTATGAAACCAAACCAAATGAAATGAAATGGTCCTCCTCTCACTCAGACTTGCTGTTCTATGCCTTGAAGGAATATATCAAAAGCCCAAACAGTCAAGAATGGAACTACATGTAGCCACATAGAGATAATGTTATTTATTTATTGTGATTTCATATATTAAAAAAGAGGGAATGGGGAGGAAAAACTCAGGTCCTAGGTTGTAAGTTGCCTATGGCAATTTTTGAAATATAGTATACATTAAAATGAAGACAATTATAAATTTGAAGCAAACATGGAAAAACTTAGACCTTTGACAAAATATTATGAATAATTAATTGATCTTCTCTCTTGTTTCAGCCTCACCTTCCCACCCTCCTCTACACCAAACAAATTCATGGTTTTTTTTGTAGTACGAAAAAGATATTGAGTCTTATTTCTCGAAGAACAGAAAGTCAGCAAATTCTCTGCAGTCCTTTTAATATGAAGTGGCTTTGACTATCTTTGCAGGAAAAGATAGTGGTCATTCAAATAGGCACCTCTCAGGCTATTTAGATTTCCTTTCTTCTGAAAAACACCTTATGTTCTTGCTGGAAGACAGAGAGCAATGAAAATCATAATTGATGTCGTGTACTCATGGCAGGAAACTGCACTTGGCAAGTTGGCTGTTAATTTTCTTTTAGTCTCAGCTTTCAGATGGGCCTGAGAACATGTGTCACGCATTCCAGGCGCTCCCACTCTCATTCTCCACAGAGACTCTCCTTATGCAGTAAGTAGTCTTCAGCTCTTGGACAAAATAATTTTGTAAAAGAGAACCTTCCTTACATGTCTCTTCCTATTGTGTCTTAACAGACAGAGCAAGTAGAATTCCAGACATTAATATGCAAAGAGGTAAGTGTATACAATCCATTATTGTATTCAAGACTCTCCTTGAATGCTCCTAGAAGTGTTATCCACTATAAAAGCTGAGAGTTTTGCTGCTAAAATTTAGAAATAACTGCACCTAGAATCAAGAATCAGTTTGTACTATATTGTCCAAGATAATGGTTTTACACTTTCAACAGATGCCACATCTCTGTCTCTCTGGCACATTTTTCACTCTTCATTCCAACTGAACAAACATAAAAGACTGCACATAATTCAAAAGTTTCTAAACATAAAAAGGAGTTTATTTCTCATTGTGAAAATCAAACTATTTCTGTTCTCAAAATGACAAGCAAGTAAAGAAAAGAAATTAAACCTGACAGAAATGCACGTCTCTCAAGAAATGCTAAGCTATACATCTCATTCCCAGATTTCATTGGGCTGCAGCTTTTCTCAGGAATGAGTTGCAAAATGTAGGTTATCCCTACAGCTTCAGGGAAACATTTGATAGATAATCAAACTCTAGCAAACACTTTCCTTCAATCTGATGAGTGAACTAATGTTTGCCCATTGGGGATATTTGATAAAGTGTAAATGAATACTGCTGCATTGAGCCACCAACCCTCCAGAGGAAATGGGGTTTGAGCATCAGGGAACCAGAAAAGATATTAAGAGTGACGGAGAATAGGCTTAGTCCCAAAAGATTGCTTTGATTTTAAAAGTGTGTGATTGTGAAAGTCACTATCGCCTTTAATTACTCAATTAATTAAAAGCACAATCAAAAGTTACAAAGTGGTTGATCTTTCTCTATAGGGAGTTTACTCAATAGGCAATTTTCCAATGTGCTCACAACCTATGTGTGTTCACAATCTATGTCTGCTTACTCTCCTTGCAAGTACAACCAGTCCGTTTTGAAATCTATCACTTCCACAATTTATTAGTGTTATTTTAAACAACTTTCTGTTAAGGGCCACATCAGTAAGTATTTCCAGATCCAAATGTATAAATTTTATATATGGATTACTATTGCCATATGCAGAGTTAAAAGTCTGAAGGCTAACAATTCATTAAAATGCACTGGAACTATGTCTAAAATACTTGAAAGAATAGTGAATGTCAAAAGCTCCATATTTTTCAAGGGATTCCCACTACACATGAATCATCATTCCCTGATAAAAAGAAGAAATAATTAATGTATTTCAAGCTCAACCTTTGTATTTTGAAGATCAGTTTTATGAAAACAAGGTGCTTTAAATTCTGAAATAAAAACACTAACCTGCATTTTTAAAATCTATGCTTGCAAGGTTTTGAGTACGTTAAGCAATTTTAGTGACAATATGCACTTCAGTGGTGAAGAATATGTTGAGATCATTACAACATTTTTGTGTCTAATTACAAAAAATATATTATTTGCCATTAGAATTAACTTCATGACAATAGAATCTTCAGTTCCAAAACTGAATATGCAGAAAGCATTCTTGTAGGTGTTTCAGGAAAAAAAAATTCTATCAAATTGTATGATGTCTCTTGTTCAATATAAGACATTAATAAAATGGAAGATGCGCTCAATGTATCACTCTTTTGCAAGTGGCAGCATTATCATAACTATTGCATCTTCAAGCAAACTGTGCATATATCATCAGGCAGGATGAGAGTTAGAACAAGATATTCATGTAAACTGTAGATATCTGAAGCATGTTTTAACACCAAATTTTATGATGGAACCTACATTCTCCTGTTATTGAAATGTTACTTGTGTACATACACTGTTTGATAAAGGACTCATAGTCACAGCCTACAGGTTTTGAGTATTTTCCAAATTATTATTAGCCATTATGAATTAATTTTACCCAAAACTATGGCTACAACTGAAACTATAAGAACAGGAAAAAGTTGTCTCTCAGTTTTCCAGTCCTTCTGAAGTAAAGTTTGCTCCTTTTTCCCTTGATATCATTTCAGTTCTACCTATTAAATTCTGTCTCAAGTAAACACTTTCTAAAATTTTTATATCTTTAAGTTCTAAACAGAGTTTATCATCGTCTCTCCTCTTTGAACTCTAATTCATGACTCTCTTTTCAGCTTGAAAAATACATAAAACTCTTTCTCATGCATAGGAACGTGGCCCAATAAATACAGTGGAGAGTTGTATCAATTTATATTGATACAACAAAGACAAGGGCCATCCTTATTTATATGAACAGTTTTTTTCAACAACAACTTCAGTTTTGAAATGGAATGCCCAATTTTTTCGTTCATCTTTCTCATACTTACAAAAGTATTTCACAATATGAGATAAAGGAGACAGAAATTACACTAAGGATACAATCTGCAAATTATACTTAAATGAAAAAAATTCTTAAATTTGGATCAAATTCCATTCTCAAAGAAAAATCATAGATATCTAGGAAATGTTGCATGAGACACCTCAGTTGGTTTTGAAACAGGTTATCCTATTTTTAATTGACAAAACTGTATAAATATTAAGTAGTTATGAATATGTGAGAAGTATTAGACATTTGGAGACTCTTTTTTTTTTTTTGTGTTGACTGCTTGTTCTTGTACAATTAAACCTGGTGGATAAAAGCTTACAAGTCTCTTTCTTCACAATTTTTATGGTTTTACAGCATTCTTCCTGTAGTTATATCTCATGACATATTGAGAGATATTGTACAATAATTGTGAAAAACTAGACAAAGATTTATGGTGATAAGAAGTCTGTGGAAAAAAGTTATCAAGGTAAGAACAGAGAAATTATATTCACAATATCATAAGAGGAGACAAGATTAGTATGGCTGTACTTACAGGTACAGAGGTTTGCTATCTGATCTTCCACAATGGTGGCAAGTTTCACCTATTATCTTCATGCACTCATTCTGCCCTTCATTCTTCTCTTTTACTTCCTACCATTTGGTTTCCTCTTAAAATAAAATGTATTTCATTCTCTTCCTTTTAAAAAAAAAAATTAATCCTTGACTTGCAAGTCCCTTTCACTTAAATTTAACCTGTTTCTTGGAGCTTACCAATGATGTAATCTTAGATAAATCTCCAAGCCAGCACCTCATCATCTGTTTCAGAACCACCTATAGTTCACTGAGGAATTTGTTTCTTTTTATAGAAGGTGGAGCTTTCTAAATTTGAGGGAAAAGTAATTCAGCTATGTTTGCCCCTTGACTTCCCAGTTTCTCATTTCCACAGGGCTTATTGGAAGTTTTGTCCAAGTTCAGGAAAAAAAGAATGGAATGTTAAGAGCTTGACACAGTATCTTTCAGGCGTCTGTGATTTATGCCAGAGTCCCTCATATATTTTTGACCAGAGACACTCACAGATATGTTACATTTATTGGTCTTCAAACAAATTATAATAGGGTGGAAAAGGTAACAGGCCAATGCTCATGAAATGCTTCCTAGCTCTGAGGTAAAATTAAACTATTTAAAGATGACTGAGAGATTAAGGAAAATTAATTTTGAATCATATGTATAACAAAGATGTTTGTTCACAGCTGGAAAAGTCTATCATCTTATACATTTGTATTCTTAGAGATTAAATAATTGATCTGAGAGTTATTTTTTTTTTTTTAGGTTTAGATTTAACATGTTAAAATAAGAAGGAAGGAAGGAAGGAAGGAAGGAAGGAAGGAAGGAAGGAAGGAAGGAAGGAAGGAAGGAAGGAAAATATACATGAGCTTTCCTTTATTGGCACTCCAGTTCGTTAATTTTCTTAGCAATCTCTCAGTAACTATCTAACAGCCAGAGTGAGTTTTCTAGCTTAACCACCCTCATCTGGAAAACCAAACCAAATTTTCTTTCTATTTGAAGTTGGCTTACAAAGTTTCATGGGGAATGAAGTTTTGATACTTAAAATACACATTTTGACAAGTAAGTACTTTGAAGATTCTTTAAGCCAAATTCAATTACTTATGCCAAAAAGATATCTGAGTGATTTAATGATTCCAGAAGTTCAGGAAACCGTTTTCTTTCAATGCTGAAATTCTTTCAATCACTCTTCTGAAAACAGGTACCTCAAAGTTTTAAAGCTTGTGTCTGAAACTGTGTAATCCTAAAATCCTGAGGTAACATAAGCAGAAATTGTTCCCAGGGAGGAATTACGAACTTAAACAGAAGAATTTCTTCCAAATGAACAGAGAATGGAAAGCATTCAGACACATTCCAGTGAATCAGAACGAAGGAAACAATTTGTTCATAAGCAAAGAGTGGGGATTTTTATCATTTAGTTTTTTCCGTGGGTGCCATGCCTTAAACAAACAAAAAACCAACCAACCAAACAAACAAACAAGGTGCTCTTTCAATACTGCAGTTTGTTTTATTCTGCACTGTATTATTTTAACTGCCTCTGCTAAGAAAGATGAGCTGGCAGCTGTGTTTTCACCAGGATTCCCAGACAGATGGTTTTGACAGCTTTCTGCAATGGAAAATTGTCTTGGGTTGGATTTGAGTGTCTGCTCCTGTGAATGGATTGGGTCAAGGAGATCCAGAATGAGACTAGCAGAGGTATCACACAAATGGCAAAAGGAAATTAATAGCATACTAAGGTAAATTACTGGCTACCTAATAAATATGAATCTTAAGATTCATCATATTTAAAAGGAGAAAGAGAAATCAAGGAAAAGGAGAGGACATGTGAGGTATATAAATCACGAAGATTGCTGCTACTAAAACAAGTAGATTAAACGCAAGTTTCAAATATTGAAAAATTGATACGTATATTGAAAATGAAAGGGAGATTGTACAAGACAAGAGGACATATAATGAAGGGTTTTACAGGCTCATCAGAAATATAAATCAGAGAAGACTGTAAGACCATTAAGGAAGGAAAAGACCTTGGTAGAAAAGAACATGTACAGCCCTTCGAAATAGTGATGTATTTGTTTCAGTTTGAGCCAGAGACAGAGAGTAACAGATATAAACTATTGAAGCAGCTTCATGATCTGGTCCTACCCCTTCTACACATTCTTGATCTCAGTACCAGCAAAGTTACAGTGACTGTGGATAAATATCCAATAATCGAAATCATGTTGTTAATACTGTACTTCTTTTAGCCTCCAAGCTAGTTACACTAAAAATTCACTTATACATGTTGCATCACACTTTCTCTGGCTTTATAGTTCTACCTATGCAAAACAATCTATGATTCGTGTGTACTAATTTTTACTTCAGCAGATTTAAGCTCAGGTTCTAAAGGACCTTTGAATTTTAGGGAACGGATCTTGTACTCCTTGCCTTGTAAATGGAAAATATACATTTGAAGTAAAATAATTTTCAGAGTGCCCTTGGTTATAATAAGTAATGATGTATAGTTTACATGAATGACTCTAATGAATAGAATATATTAACTTACATAATTTAATAAATTGTATAAATTTATCATCCTTACCTCTGGCATAATAAGCCAGATTTGTGAACTACTTTTACATTTCAGAAACGGTGCAGTAGTAGCTCACAATTCTGCCTTTTCAGAATGTAGACTGAAGTAGAAGTCAGTGAATATTTGAAATGAACCACAATGGTTGGCCCAGTACAAAGGAGAATATATTTTTAAAACATACATTTTGACAATAGGAATTTGCTTTAAAACCAAAATTTTGGCTAACACAAAATATACCAGCATGTCCAGAGGTACTATTTCCAGCTGAAGTAAACAATGACATGTGAAAAAATGTTCTAAGAAAATTGAAGAATTGGGATTAAGATCTAAATACTAAATTGGATTCAGATGATAAGCTGATTTCTGTGGACTTGGTCTTTTAAGGTGTATTTTGTCTCTTTAAATTACATTAAATTTAATTTTTATAAAGCCTTTCTATCACTTTAAGTAGATTTACTGTAGGTTAGTGTGTTCTAGCTGAAAATCTAGCACACAAATCACAAAAATAAACAGAGTTAAAAAAAAAAAAGCAATTGCTTTAAGATCTTTGTTAAATCACAGTGGGAAGAACATGATTCAAAAACCAATATGAAAATAGAAATTGCTTATATAGAGCCATTTTAAAATAAAGCCCATCAAAAATAAAATGTTGAGACAGAATTAAAATTTCTCCAGCCTGATGAATACACAATGACTATCTGGCAAAAATGTCATGACACATTGTTTTAATTAGAGGTCAAGTCCTGATGCATACAGTCAGATCCCAGCATGTAGTTAGTAAACAACTTAACTTTATTTGAATCACTGTTTTGTCTTTTGCCTTACAAAAGAATGCTGTACAAAAGAATAGTAAAAGTTTTGGTAGTCTAAGCCATGTCCACAAGAGCAGCACTACATAATATATAAAATTTACAAGTGTACAAGGAAAGTGCTTTTAGTATGGATATTGCCTTAGTTGTGCTGGATGATGTTCTTAAGTATGTAAATTAAAAGCTAGTGTACTATTTTCCTGTAATAGAACAGGTATCAGCAAATGGATGAAAAGACTTAAATACTTAAACTGAAATGCTGCTAGCATCATGAAACACTTGCACTTTACTCTGTGGCTGATCATGACTATCAGAAGTTATAGAAATGCACCTTGTGGGCAGACTCTTATGACTTACAACTGTTTCTTGTTTGTGTTCCATTAAACAATCTGGATTGTTGAATATACCTCACACAGAAAAAATGAATAAAATTGGAGATCTAAAGCAAATAATGTCTCAACACTGTACCCATGAAATAATAGAGTTGTTGCCAAGATATAAATGGTTTCTCTGTGTAGTTCACCTTGCAGTAACTAACTAGACTGTAAAACAACTCTTTCATTAATGCTGGCCAGGAAACAGGCTTACCTCATTAGTCCAGATTTGTTAACCTACTTGTCATAGCACTTCAACACTCAAACTGGACCCCTGCCCTTATTCTGTTCCTCACATTTCCATTCCCAAGGTACAGATATTCTACGTTTTTATAATTCATACTCTTGGTATAGGAAAGCAGTGTCATCACTTCGGTATGTTACAATCTGTTGTGGAATACAATGTGATAATGAGGAACAGTGAATAAGAAAATTATTAACTCCTTGTTAATCATTTTATAGAGTCTAGTTAACCCAGTTTATTATTTCTCTCCAGAGACACTGAGATTTCATAAACATACACAAACAATCCTGTGCTGGGAATTGGAAACTAAAGCAGTAACAAGAAACCCCAACTTGAAGTAACCCCGGAGAAAATTGCATAATCTTGGTCAGCCTGTCAGCGTGTCACCTGCTCCATTATGTCTTTGCAATGCTATGTCTATGTCTTTTAGAAGAATAAACTGCAAAGAAACTTAACATATTAGGAGGGTGCTGTATTAGTATTAAAACATGTCTGTGTATCACATTTAGCAGACTATATATCCAGGCTCACCTGTGTTCTCCCTGTTTTGAACTGTCCTCCCATTTTTCACACAATGGACAGCAGTAGGCATTGTTTCTACTTTTCTTCCTTACACAGTTCAGTATCTATTCATAGTTACACACAGGTATATTAATAGTCCAATATTCTCCTGCATCTCACTTTCTATTTAATTACAAACTTCAGGGCAGTATTCACATCAAGATGGTATTTCCTGGAATTACTTTTGTGTCTTTTTTTTTTTTCTGGTGCAAAACAGTTGCAACCCACGACACTTTTACCAACAAAATGCCTTTAGGATGGAGGTGACTAACCACACTGCAAAGTCTCAGATTGTGTTGTCTTTAAAGAACTTAGCTGGAAAATTCTAAATTCCTGAGGTGAAACTCTCTGCCTGAGGGTGATGACAAGTATTGTTTTACAGGGACTAAATTGCATCAGGAAAAGCTGCAATCATTTGTAATGCTTTCTTTTCACCAAATTTGAGAACACTTTCCAAGAGCATATTATTTACATGTTGCCAGATTCTGAGTTATTATGTGATTATCTTAACCTTTTTATTAGCTACAGGGGCTAAAGTAAGTGACCTCAATTACCTACCATGTGAAAATAATCAATAATTAATTACTAATAGAAACAATATAATTAATTATTAATACATTAATGCATAGTAAAGGATTCCATAGCATGGTAAAACATTTAGGCTGATTGCACATGAGTCTGCATAGGTGTTTACTGTGTTGTGTGAAATGGTATTGCCATGTATTCTTTGGTAATATGGGCTGAAACAGACTTCGAAGGATTATTTGTGCTTCCAAAAAAAAAAAAAAAGAAATTTTTGCATATATTTCCAGCTACCCAAGTATCACAACTCACTAATATCTAAAGATAACATTAATCAGAAATCAAATGCTTCCTGTTTAGAAATGTGTGTCAGACCAGGGAATGTGGCACTAAGATAAATAACTGTAGCAGTAAGACAAAATAGTGAGAACTTTAGAGGCTGACTGAGATCTTCAACCACCATTCATAAACACCAGATTAAGAGTATTGGAGGGATATCCTCTGATTTTGTAAGGATTAGACATTCTTTACTTAGACTTTTTAAGGACCTACTGGCCTGAAATCTTCTGATATTTAAATCAGAACCTGCCACTTCTGAATTTACTAGGCTTGTTTGCCTACAGTAGCATTTCCCAAAAGTCTGTATAGGAATTTATCAGTAGATTTTGCAAGTTATCTAATTCCACATTTTGATAGAGATGGACTAGAATTTCTTTTTTATTGAAAGCTTTCTACATTTTTCCCTCCTACTTTGTACCCAGCAAATGATTAAAGCTGGTGGATCACGTGATGGCTTTTCATACACAATGTTTTCCCTACCAATCTTCTGATGATACTTCCATCTTCTGTTGCTTCCTCTTTCAGGTATCATCTGATTTTGTAAATGCTGTCTTTGTGCTACTCTTTTGCAAATAAAAATAATTCGTTGTCTGCCTGGAACGCTTCTGAGTCAAGGTTTATTTGGCATAGAGGAAAAATGCATCTTCGGTTCATCTCGTACCAGCAATAGACAATTGTTACATTTGTATAAGTAGGAATAAGATTACTCAGCCTGTTTGGCATTTTGGCCTAAATGAGAAAATGATATTTTTTAATAAAATCCCAAGCGTCACCCATGTAAAAATCTCAATAACAAGACAATTACTTTTAAGACATCCCACTTAAAATAAAACAACAAAAACTGAACCAAAAAAAACCCCAAAACCACAACAAACAAAAAAAACCAACAAAACCAACCAAATATTTTCCAGTTACTTACTTGGTTTTCAAAGCACAGCTTTCTTAAAGGATGATTTATAATCCTTCACACCTTTCAGCTCAATAAAACAAAGCAAAAATATATTCGCAAACAAATAATACAGCCATGGTAGGGTGTATTCACCCAGCGTTATTTCAGATATGGCTTACAATTGGTGTGCAATTTACCTACAATCTTGGTGATTCTTACTCTGCTTTCAGAATCTTATTCATCTGCCACCATAGTAATAGACTTTGTTTCATGGGCTTTCTATGCTCATGTATTTACTGTGGTGCTGATTTCACCTATTTTCAGCCGCTTTATTTTTAATAGGCTCATGGAATTCTTGGAGGATGGGATAATAGAGATAGAATTATGGAAATAGACATACAAGAACTTATAACTATGACCTTAAAATATCACACAAATAGACATAGCGGATGAGTATGTAAAACTAAAATTATGTCTAAACCACAAAATTTATTTCTCAGTTCTTCACTTCCACCTGAATTCTTTTGACAAAAATTCATCTTATATCAATGAAAAAGTGAGACAGAATGGCTATAGCAGAGCAACAGCAACTCAACCTAGACAACAGTAAAGTAGAAACTATGAAAATATTTGTAGTATAAGACAAGATTAATAAGAATTAACTACTCCAGCTTTTAAAGGATATGTCATATATCTTGTTCAAAATCACTATTATATAGTCTGGATTCCTTTGGGTGTCAGTCAATGGTCTGTTCTTTTAACTCTTTTAACCCTGAATATGAATTTTTGACTTTATTAACTTGAGGGACATTAATTTCAAAGGTTTTAAACAGATTAAAGTTTCAGCTCTTTTTCTGTCTGACACAAGAAATTTTGCACAGAATTTTATGTTGCTATATTTATTTTCTTTTTATGGGTTTATTGTACACATCAATATGTAAGAAAAATATACCAATTCTTTATCAATAAATTCTATGAAAAACAGCTTCCTTCAAAATCTGGGTTTTGTACTTGAATGTTATGCTCTTCTGAGAAATATTAGACCTCTGGGATGCATGAATAGTACATCTGAAGGTTTTCATATTGTCATGACTTTGCTTAGTATCAAAAAAGCATGCATTACCTGTTATCTGAGTGTGTAGTACATAAGGTTTCTTAATATTCCTACAAAAGTTTGACTAATTTACTACAGTAAAGTATTATGATACATTATTGTGGGCTATAAGTTAATAAATAATGAAAATAGCTGATCCTGTATGCTCTTTGTACAATATGAGTAGCCTAAAGTGAATAGTTTTTTAACCTTTTACTCAAATGTCATTATTAGATTGGAGAAAATAGACAGCACAGAGGATTTATTACAGCTAGCTTAGAGCCTCCTATCTGTTTCAACTTATTTTTATGAGTCCAAAATCATTATGATTTGAACCTGTTGGGGCTCAACTAGGACAGAACCTTACTAAACGTAGGTATTTGATGCGGCTGCAGAAATCTAGAGTTCAGATGTTTAAACCTTTGTACCTGCTGCTGCTGCATTTACCTGCATGCCACCGGTTTGTAGATTTTGATAGTGTTACAGAAAGTCATGAATAAGATGCTACAAAATCATTATTCATGCTGTCAAAGTGACTATGTTAAACTATTTTTTTTATTGTGCTCTTTTGCAGCTGGACCAGATACTGATAATGGTTTTAGCCAGATAGAAACAGTGGTGGCCACAGGGACACTTTGCTTTTATAATTTTGTAGGATGAATAATGATCATAATGTAAATATGATCAGTAAGTGAACAGACTTCATGAGTGTCAGGACAGAACAGAAACAAAAAGAAGGGAATGTCTCAGTTTCAGTAAATACTGCCTGCTAATCTAGACTGTGAGAACATAGACCGCGATGGAATCCTAAAATGCTACTAAAATATTAAAATATGAAGATCAATAGGATGGAGATGAAATGTTAGCAATGTTAGTAAGCATGTGAACAAACTAATGTTGAGCTTATATGAGATGTTCTTTTATTGTTTGATATCTTATATATAGAAACACTATCAAACATAAACTGCAATTATGTTTGCATATGTGAGTACAAGGATTTTCTCCAAAACTTGAACAGACACATACACTTTTCAAAATGATTAATATTTTTTATGAAGAAGGAAAGTATTGGGCTGATTACTTAGTCCTAGAAAAAAATAGATATTTCTAATAACACTCCTTAATGCAAACATTCTTACATAAGACACAGAAAACAATGGTTTCAAAAACGAAATCTTGAAAGGAAAACACAATTCTTGAATGGGAGACAAAAATTTATGTTACAGGATTCTGAAGTCTGAAGGTGAGTAGGGCCTCAAAAACCCCTCACATCATAAATGACCAATCACATACTGAGTAGTGCCTCAGTAAAAACCAACCCAGAATCATTTCCCAGTCACATAATGCATTAGAAATGCAGAGGTGATATAAGTTAGGTTTCAGAGGCTTAATAGGATTTCTTTTCAGGAATACTAGTTTCAAGAGAGCATATGTTAAAGCTTAGGTTGGAATCACTGCTTGAGCTTATTGTGAACCTCTAGGGAACGTCATCTTTTCAAGGTATAAACAAGGAGAGTGGTTTTAATTACCAAAAGAGTGCAGGAAGAATATGAGCACCCTCGGGGTATAAATAAGGCTTAATTATTCATAGAACAGCCTTGTTCATTTACTCTATAAAAAGGTGATTAAAGAATCTGGAACTAAGAAAGGACTTTCTTTGGTTTCTTCTCTAAGTTACAGCTCACAGATTTCTTCCAGCTTGGCATTAAGAAGTCAGCATGCCTCACGGAATAAATGTAGAAAAAGGCATTTGGTAAGCTCCAGGCAATTTAAATTTCATTTCAATTAAATAAGAATGAGATAAAAAATAAATGATGTCTGTCTACTGTAAAGTGCCTTCATGTCCAAGTACTAACATGAGTAGTGAGTTAGTGATGTCAGGTTTTGTCTTCTTTCTGACCTGAGATTCATTCTAGATGGAAAACAAAGTGTACACAGCAAAATAATGTCAGGATCATCTTGATCACCAGATAATATGACTTGACAAAACTTACATAATTCCAGATTTTTTTCTTTTAATTAGCTTTCATCATAGTTTAATTTAATCAAAGAACTACAGAATATGCTGAATTGGGAGGGAACCACAAAGATTATTGAGTCCAACTCCTGGCCCTGTACAGCACCATCCCCCAGGAATTACACCATGTTTTTGAGAGAGTTGTTTAAAGACTTCTTGAACTCTATCAGGCTGGTGCTGCGACCACTTCCCTGGGGAGCCTCTTCCAGTGCCCAGTGACCCTCTGGTTGAAGAACCTTTTCCTAATATTCAACCTAAACCTCCCCTGACATAGCTTCAGGCCATTTCCTTGGATCCTGTCACTGGTCACCACAGAGCCTGCCCCTCCTCTTCCCCTCAGGAGGAAGTTGCAGACTGTGAGGAGGTCTCCCCTCAGTCTCCTCCTCTCCAGGTTGAACAGACCAAGTATCCTCACCTTCTCCTCACACAGCTTCCCCTCAAAGCTCTTCACCCTCCTCATGGACACTCTCTTGTAAATGACAGAGGCACGGACTCAGACCAGCAGGGATACTGAGACATTTATTGAGAGAAACGAGCTGATTTTATATACCTCTTCAAGACACAGTATTTCCTTATATGGTATTTTTCACTAAGCAGCCCATCACACTTTGCCACGTCAGTAACACGCTTTCCTAATGTCCTTATGTGGGGTGATCACGCACTGTTCAGGTGTCTGGCAGCTTCCACCAGGCTCCTCTCTGTAGGGCATCTGCTGTGTGGCACCTCCTCCCCTCAAGGTCAAACTTCCCTGTGCTGCCATGGCGTTCTGCAGGCGCGTCCCACAGCCTGTAACTCAAGTCTGTCTTATGTCTCTCCACACTCTCTAATCTCTTAATATCTTTCGTATGCTGTGGTGCCCAAAACTGCCCCCAGGACTCGAGGTGAGGCCGCCCCAGTGCAGAGCAGAGTGGGACAGTGCCCTTCCTTGCCTGGCTGGCGATGCTGTGCCTGATGTCCTCCAGGACATGGATGTCCCTCCTGGCTGCCAGGGCACTGCTGGCTCATGTTCAACTCGCCATTGACCAGGACCTCAGGTCCCTTTCCATAGCGCTGCTTTCCAGCATTTCATTCCCCAATCTGCCCATACATCCAGGGTTGCCCCATCCCAGGTGCAGAATCCAGCTCTTTCCCTTGTTGAACTTTACATATTTGGGGATTGCCAGCCCTTTGATTTGTTGTGTTCTTTCTGCGGGGCCTCCCTGCCTTCAAGGGGGGTCAACAGCTCCTCCAAGTTTCATATAATCTGTGAACTTAGTATCCCTTGCAGTCCTGCATCCGAGTCATTTATGAAGACATTGAAGAGCACAGGGTCTGATGTCAGGCCCATTGAAATTTGAAGCATGTAACATGTTGTGGGTAGGATCTAAAACCATTGAAATGACTGTAAAACAAAAAGATTTCCTAAAATAAATGCAATGGATCCCAAAATTAGTTAAACAAGCATGAAAATAATGTGACCATCAATAAATACTTATTGATCTATTGAAATCAAGACTTAGGAGGAAAGAATTGAAATAATTTGAATTTAATTATATTTAGAGTTTAAAAAATTCTAATTGAACTTCAACTAGATCAAAAAGTATTGAAATAATATTTTCTTCATTAAATGAATAGTTTTTTATTATTCCATTAAGAAAAAATTTGAGATTAAAAGCATAAGTTGGTGATAAGCATATGTTGAGCATGAAGAGTCTCTGAATGTTTGTATATAATATGGTAAGACCAGTTTTTCTTTCTCAGTATCTTTAGAATTTTCAGGCCACAAAAGAATAGCAGAAATAGTTTTGACATGAAAATAACAAATTCTGTCTTTGATAATTTCAAGATTTAATGGTGCAATTAACAGAGGAGAGTTTGGGCATGTGGCAAGAGATAGAATAAATAAATAAATCTAATTTGCAGTCTGCGACTAATAGATGGAAATTCTCTAAAAGATATTAAGAAAGAATCAACTCTGATAGCAAACTGCTCATTATAATATTTCCTTGTCTGATTTATTTTCCCTAAGAATTTTAAACTTAAATAATCCAAACTTTTGAAGTATTTGTTTTTGTTAAACATCAAAAATTATGTTTGAACTAAATATCTGAAAGATGAAAGGCAAAGCTGAACAAAAATGGGTGCAGGGTTTCCCCTCCCACCAATGAACCCATTACTGATGACATTCTAATGATTCATTTCTGCACATTTTATAAGCAGAATTTTTCTTTGAAATGTAACCTACTGTTAGAGCAAAACATCTTGAAATCTTGGAGCTAGTGGGATTAATATCTCTGATGATTTACTGTTGCTAACAGCTTCTCTATCCAGTGCTAGATTCAGATGATCTCTTTGGCTGAAAGAGAGAAATTATGTGATAGCCTTCCTTTAAAAACCTGATGAAAATCCAGCTAACAAAATTGCTCTATAGATCGTACAATTTTGTGTCTATTTAAATGATTTCACAAAACTGGTAGAAATTCATAAGATTAGAACAGCAATGTGTTAATAGGGCTGTGTGAAACAAGATTGAACAATAGCTCTAAGAAATTCCATTTTCTCCTTATTTATAAGAACATTCCTTTCTGCCCCCTCTCATTATTTGCACAGAGAAACACAAAATGCTAAAATCTGACATGTTTCCTGAAAAGGTTTGAATGGGCTCTTCTGAAAAAGAATTTTAGGGTTCTGCTCCCCCACTTAAGCCTTAGGAAATTGATTTGTGCCTCATCAGTGTATAAGATTAAATATTTCTCCTCCTTTTCAGAGCTGGATTTTCACCCATTCCTGCAAATCTTACATTTATTTTGTGTGTCTTCACCTATGAACTCACAATATTTTACTGCTTTGCATATGTATACAGACTTTCTGGAGCAAAAATTCAAATATTATGATAAGTAATATCTTTACTATTATTATTATTATTAAGTAAAGTTAATGTTTTCAGCATGTTTTGATTCTCTGGAAAGAATTCATGAAGGTTTTTGTACATAGAAATGGCTATGCTGAAATGTTTCTGTGGCATACCCTGATTAAAAAAGAGGCAAGAAATAAAAATGCTTCTTTTGATGAGGTAGCAATACATTAAAATACTTTGAATTTCTCCTACTTGTATTTTCTTTCTCATTATCATAAATTTTCATTTAAGTGATCAGAGATTAAGATACATGCATTGATCAGTTGCTCACTGTCTGGGTTTGGAGCAGGGGAAAACCCTTCATAGATATAAATTATATTAAAACCAGAATTATACAAAAGAAAAAGTGAAAATACCCTCAAGACACCTGATGACATATAGTAGTCTTAATACCCTTTATAATTGTGCAATTATGAAACCACCTAACTGCTCTTTAGAATGATGAACAGAGTAATGTTGTTATTATTAGTAGCAAAATACTTTTGCGACCCATGATTCAGTTTTTATGTGCTCCTTTCTTTAAAAAATGCAGTATTTTTTAACTGCAATATCTGTTTTTGAGACATCTCTCAATAATCTATTAACATCACTTTAAGCAGCATTTGTTTTGAATTGCTTATACTTTAAGCTTAGAAATAATAATAGGAACAGGAAGAGTAAGAAAAGGAAAAAAGAGACTAAATAGGCTTTTTGCTTTCTTAGAGAAGCTCTGTAACTGTAAAACCCAAGAAAACTTATCGCATTGTTCCCACTTTTCTTTTTTTCATGTTAACAGCGTTCTGAAATTAAGGCTAGGTAACTGCACATCACAGACTGTGCACTGGCATGTGGATTAGCAGCACCAAGATTCATTGCCTATTTACAGTACTATTTTTTTGAGCACTGCTTAGTATTTTTTACTTCTATTAGTAGTGAGGCCATTGTTACTTATCCATACCAGTGACCATGGGCAAATCCCTCTCATTTAGCCTAAAGGAGTAACTTTGAGGGGCATCCCACTCAAGGTAGGAATCTTCACACACATACCTAGAATGGGTGTGTTAGAAATTAAAAGTGATGCTTGGCTTTCATAGTATAAAGTGATTCACAGTCAGATGTTTCCAGGCCAGCAGCATCAGCTCAGCAGCATTAGGAACTTATCAGTGCTATCACTTTTTGGTTACTTTATCAGGAACTTTGTCTGCCACATCCTCACCAATGCCAGTACCTGTCAGGAAACTCTATTCTCCATACTCTCAGAAAATTTAACTTTGGGACTGATGAATCAGGCCAATCTCTGCATTCTTCAACAGCAAAAGCAGCATGAGGCCCCTTCCCTATCCACCACTGATAGCTTTGCAATAAGGGTTTACAGGAGTTTTGTCATCATGTGTTACGTTTACCATATATACCAAGTAGTTAATTCTTGTTTGTATAACAAATGATGATTACTTTTTTAAAGGTCAGGTGTACCTGTGGAATGGCTTTCCAAAGTCAGAGTGACCTGTTGTGCTGAGGGAAGTAAAGAGGCATAGTGAGACTGCGCTTATAGTATCTTGTTCAAGTGTCAGTGAGCCCTCTGAGGATCACTGTATTCAAGCTCATTAAGTTCTGTGACAATTTTGTGGTGGATGGCCAAGCAGAGTCTTAGACATCTGTAGTTTGTTTCTGTTGGTACTTTTCTCTTGGTAATTCTTCATTAAGAAACATGGAAAATGGACACCATTTCACTTCAAGGAAAGAAAACTGATTAGCAGCATTCACCAATTTAGTGAAGCTTCTAATGAATTTTACAATCAAATTTTCAAACAATTAGTTACTCTGTCATTGCTGCCAGAAACTTGTGCATACATCTTGTTATTTTGGCAGAGGGAAATGAAGATACAATTAAGATGAATAATACACTAGGATAGAGGTGTCCATATGAAAATTTTTAATATACTTATCACTGACAAATTTGTTCACTTTGCCTTCTTCCAAGTTTTCTGCATCTTGATATCCCCCCTTGTGATTTCTTCACATCTGTTCTAAAGAATACAGAGTATTACCCCCAGTGATTGAGATATGGTTGATGAATTTTTCTATATGGCGCTGTGTAGCTGAAGGAGATGTACGAAACAAATATCCTCCTGCTGGAACACATACAAATGCCATCCCAAACAAATTGAGAAGCTAACTTTGATACACAGCTAACACATTTCCCTTAAAATTATAGTGTGTGTACTAATAAACTTCACAAATTATAATTTCTACTACTCCTAAAAAAAGGCACGGTATAGGACTTTTCATTTTTTTTTCAACTCTTTCACTAAGTCACAATGCAGTTCTCAGCGTACATTTATTTCTGAGTTATCTTTCAACAATTTCACTGCTTTACATTAATCTCAGTAAAGCCCTGTATCAGCCTAAGATGTTATTTTTCTGAGTCTTTTTGAACTCTGTTTCCACCTCTATATCGACTGGCTCCATTTTTTTAAGTGTGGTAAATTCCACCAAGGCACACTAGATAATCTCTTCCAAACCTCTGATTTACAAAGTGAACAAAATCAGCCCTAGTTTTAACACTTATACTACCATTTCAGTCAAATTCTCTGTCAAAAACTGTTTGATTTTCTGTGTCTAATAGCCATTTAATTTTCTAACTTGTTCAATATTTTCAGCCCTTCTAGTACATCAATTATTTTTGTCCACTTGTTCTATTTTGTCTCTGAGGTAAGCTTGTGGCAGGGCTATTTCATAGAAAGACATAGGGAAGAGAGAGAGTAACGGGAGACATCTAGGATTAGCAAGCACCAAAATTGTTAATGGTCTTTAAAGATCATTAAAAATAAATGTGGTGAAGGACCAGGAAAATGCAGAGGCTTCATGGATTTTAGATGAAACAGAATTCTGTTTTTCTCCACGCAATAAGTTCATACAGACTTCTGATTTTTTTAATAAAAGGTTAGAAAAAATCCAAAAGGAAGGTTGAAGATTAGAATGTAACGATGTCTATCATAAATTAGATGGATGTTTGGAAATAGCAACATAAAGCAAGAAAATAAATATTAAGCCACAAGTCACACCTCACACAGCTGTTCTCACTCCTGCCATGACATACCAGTGATAAGCTCCGCCACACCCTGCAGCTTGAAGGTATGAACAGCTGCATGTTTTTATGGGAGCTCTGGCTGGGTTGCCACACTTATTCTGATGAGTGCAGGAAACATGTCCTCTGCCATGTAGGTACCGTAGCTGAGCTACTTCTGGGAGGGTGATGACCAATTGAACAGATGATTTGGCTTGGTATGGTGACGATGACCTTCCTCTGTGAGCTGTAGAGCCATGCCCTGTTTGACTTCTCTGTCCACAGTTCTCCTGGTCATTTGTGCTTCTGAGGCTGCTCTGTAGAATGGTGGGGTCAGCTGCAGTCCCTTAGGCAACACCAAGCCCTCATCAGTGTCTCACCTGAGAGACGTCTCATCCCAGCAGGACTCTCTGCTGCCCTGATGCTTTGCTACCAGGCCTGCCCCGGAGCTGCTTGCCATAATGACTGACTGATTTAATTATACTATTTTCATTTTGATTTCATAGCTGTTTTCAATGAAAAACCAAAGTGGTAAAAAAGAGAGAACTTAAATTCAAAGGCTTCTCTTCCTCAGCTTCCTGAATTGCTCCTAACACTTATTCCAGTAACTTGAGAGCATGCAGCTGTTTGAATGTGTCATGGTGTGGTGTTATCTATAGCTAAGCACAGGAAGCGTTGTTTGGAGTTAAACCTCATACCATCTGTGTTAGTTTTGCATGGCCTGGTTATTTAGTAGCAGGGGGGCCACAGAGGTGGCTTCTGTGAGAAGCTGCCAGAAGCTTCCACCATGTCCGGCAGAGCCGATCCCTGATGGCTCTGAGGATGGACATGCTGCTGGCCAAGGCTGGGCCAATTAGAGAGGTTGGTAATGTCTCTGTGATAACATATTTAATAAGAAAATCAAAACAAAGTGGGACACGGTGGTAATTCCAGCTAGAGAAGAGGAGGAGGTAGAACAAGTGAGGGAAACAACATGGACACACCAAGGTCAGTGGAGAAGGAGAGGGAGGAGGTGCTCCAGGTGCTGGAGCTGAGATTCCTCTGCAGGCCGTGGTGAGACCCTGGTGAGGCAGCTGTGCCCCCGCAGCCCGTGGGGATCNAAAAAATCACATTGCAGCAATTTTTGCAGGACTGCTGCTCATAAGAATGAACCCACGCTGGAGAAGTTAATGGAGAACTGTCTTCCGGGTGAGGGACCCCACGGTCTCACAGGGAAAAGACTCTTCTCCCTGAGCAATGGACGAACCCCTCGGGTGATGACCTGACCAAACCCC
>VZTG01003066.1:149104-160017 GCA_013397845.1 Melanocharis versteri
CCCCCCTCTGTCTCCCTGCGCTGTCGGTGGGAAGGAGGGAGGGGTTGGGGGAAGAAAAAGTGTTTGTAAGGTCTTATTTAACTTCTCATTATCCTTCTCTGATTTTGTTAGTAGTAAATTCACTTTGTACGTCTAAGCTGAGCCTGTTTTGCCCTTGGAGTGTTTTCTCCCGTTCCTTATCTGACCTCATGAAGCCTTCACTATATTTCTCTGTCCTCTGCTCAGCTGAGGCAGGGGAGGGTGAGTGAGTGACTTTTGTGGGTGCCAGGCATTCAGCCAGTGTCAAACCATGACACCATCAAACAATGTTGTTTTATCTGGGAGTAGGTTTTAGCCAATGTGGTTGCAAAGAACGGAAATATTGAAGAATTGTAATAACATATTTATACTGAATCAAAGAAAAATTGTTCCATGATTAAGGAGGTCACATTTCAGAGTTTGTAGCCTTTCTGATGTGGGAGTTCACACAGAGGAAATGTGAGCCTTTCAAGGAGGTCCTCTATTGTGCCCTGGCTTCAGAAATAAATGCATTAATATTAAATTATTATTATATTTTATCTTAATCAGATCATGTTCTCCTTTTTTCCCCAAAATATTATGGAACTAACTGGAATGAGTATTTGTTTTGCTATCTTTTTATTAAGTCACTATAATATCAGGATAACAACACCATCTTTGCTGAGGTTGCACAAAGCAACCCCTTCTCAGGTGATCTTTTATCTGCTGATTCTGTAAGTACATGCTAATGTCTCAGCTGCAGCACATGAATGATATTTAAGGCTGTGTGAAGAGACCACTTAAAACCTTTCCAGCTTTAAGAAGGATGAAATAGAAAATGTAGTATTTTTATGTCATGGAAAAGTTTTAGATAGATATTAAGATTTATGTGAGTGCAACCTCAGTTCTATCATTGCAAATAATTGTGTCATGCATTATTTGCTCCTTTAAACAATGTTTATAATGACAGGAGCTTAAAAGTTATCTCCAAAAAAATCCAGATTGTACTACAATTATTACAAATTATTACCTACTTTACTCTGCAAGTGGTCTACAAAGTCTCAGCTAACTATGAATTATTTGCCTTTTTCTAAAGACTCACATTCCAGGCATCTCACTAAGGAATCTATGTCTTTGAAAAAATTCCAAGTAATTAGTAGGAGTGAGATTTCTCTACAACATTTATTTTATATAAATGGTTAAATGATTTTATGCTATCAAATAAACATTACTGGATTTTAAATGACAGGTATTTAAATTCTGAGTTTTAGGAAATTACTTTTCTAAAAGTATATTGAATCTGAGGTCTGTTGCTTTGAGTATAAATTTTTAATACTGTATGAAAAAGCCATGAAAAAAATAATATTCTTTGGCAAGCAAAGTCACCACTATTTTATCTGCTATCCAAATACTGCTGAGGTATTTCCAGTACCTAGTTTACATAGAGGTCAGTTTATAATATCTAAATGTCCTGCCTGTATAGATTCAACTAATAGGTCTGTTGTTTTATGTTTATTTTTATTTTGCAAATGAATAGGAAATTTTAACTTCAACTGTCATTTATAAGCTAATTTTTATTTAGGACCTCTACATTTTTTGTCACATCCCAAACTGTGTATTTGCACTTTGGTCTGTAGATCCTTGATCATGAATTTTGGCAATCCCATCATTTTCAGTGCAGGAGTGAAGAGAACTTACAAAGTCAGGTGGTTGGCAGGAAAAAATTCTAGAAATATATGTTTCAATACTAATAGATATCCACTTATGTGTCAGTAAAACTGTGGCAGTCCCTCAGCTGAGAATTACAGATAATTGCAGCTGTACAACTTATAAAGCATGCCTTGAAAAGCTTGCTGTTTCTGGGGAAAGAAGAGCATTACAAATCTGTGAGTTAGAAAACTGGATCATTTTTGGGGTAAAATAAAACTTTGGGGCAAATGCAATCATAACACTCGCCATCATTTTTGTTGAGTAAATATTCTGCTATCACAACTTTATTTTAAATCCTGTCTGTGCTCAAGTAGCAGCAGCTGCCAGAATATCAAGAGATACAAACAGATTTCTGATACCTTGCAACTCACTCTTACAAGAAGCTCATGTCTCTACATGACATAGGTATCATTTTCAAGTTTATGCTGCTCCTCTATTTCATCATTAAATGTTTCTTGCAGAGTTAAAAAGAAAACTGTGAGCAATCTCTTTGCTTGGGAGCCAACTAGCACATGTAGTTGAACAGCATTTAGGTCAGAGGCCTTTGGGGATAATCCTACACTACCAGTTAGTGCCTCGTCTTCCTTTCAGACCATTGTTAGATGTCAGTAGGCCAGTCCATCTCTGCTGACCCTGGAACACACCATTTATGAAAATGCATATCTTTGCGCTTTTAAACTGTTCCTTTTACTCAAAGAAAACACTTTGAGTGGTCTTCAGCTATCTTAACATAAGAAGCCAGACACTCTCAATTGTCAGACATCTACGTGGATGGAATTATACTTTTTTGTCTATTCTGACATACAGCCATGATATTGGTAGGGATCTGAAATGGCATTAATTGTTTATGTTTAAGCAACGGAATCATACTAGAGTGTGTATAATTACTCGTAGAATTTTGTAAAATCACAGGGCTTGATTTGATTTAATTGCAACTATGTTTTAGATGTATTTGTGTGGAGGGTTTTTAATGACTCTGTAACTGAGGTGAACCTAGCCATCAAGAGCAAGAATGATGTCAATATGTTGATAGAAACCCATTTTCCTCCCAAATATGCCTGTTGATTTTCCATTCATTTCCTGGAATGATTTCACTTGAACAAAGGTTGTACTACCTGTAAATGTTACCCATTATCTTCAACAGGAGCTGCATATATGTAAGGCAGCTCAAATATTTTTGGAGGAGTGGGCATATGATTACCTCTGAATGGAAGATAGCACAGGCATAATGGCATGTACTGGCATCGCTTCCTTACTGCTCTCCAGCAATAGTGACAGCCTCTATAGCCATTCCCAAGCAGTGTATGTAAACTGAATGATCCCATTGCAACCAAATGGATTTATAATTCCTTGCCATATTGACACTGCATTCATACTATTACAGAGTTGTTCTTACTAGAATTGATATCCTATCTGTCTCCTATGCAGTGTAAGTAACCATATTGATTGTTCCTTACCCATCTCTTGCTTGAATAACTCTGCCAAATTTTTCCTGAGAAACTCAGCTAAATTTATTAGGGTCTTTAACACGATGGCCATTATTTTCAAGCTTCCTCGTTTTCACTTTTTTTTAATGTAGTCTCACATGAGCTTTTAACAACTCTGACTCTAATCACTGATTCCTTGTTTTCAGTACATATTCTTTAGATGTTGGCTATTAACAGCACCTTGTGACCAGTTTATTGAAACTGGCTAGCCAACCTAACCTTCAAATCACATGGTGTTTAGTTTAATGCTTTGAGATAACTGCAGGGTGGAAAGTTCTGGGGAAGATTATTTCAAAGATTTACAATATTGCTAGTGTACTTTTGATATATGAATAGATGTAGCATGGCTGCAGCAGCTGTGTTGGAAAGTCAGTTGTTCCCTTGCCCTACAAGTAATGGATTTTCCATTAATCAAAATGCTCTGCTAAGTTCATCAAATTAAAAAAAAAAAGCTAAGGTCCGTGGCTTTAAAAATCCATTAACCACACATAAGTGCTTCACCAGTTGTGCACATACAATACCATACACTTGTTACAATTTTTTGTTCCTTGTTATGGCCTGAGTCTTCTAATTATTCCTTCTTTAATTCCTCTATAGATGCAGGTAATGTTCTGTATGGCTCAACATTGGCCCTCAGTTTTGCTTGACAATGAGACCTCTGATAAAAATGATATCTGAACACAGGAACACAGAAAACATTGTAGTATATCTGGCCTAGCAGCATGTTTGATAGAAAATCTGTTCTGCTTTTTCAAAAACTCATTTGATTGTTTTAGCAACAGCAGATTATACTTTGGAAAAGTGATTTAAGAAACCTGTGAGGAAATAATTATACCTCATATCTTAAAACAAAATTATCAGAAATCATGGCAGAAGTTGCAGCAATAGAAATCTGAATGCTATGCTCAGCTATGGAATTCTAAATTTAGGAGAGAGGTTGCATTCCTTTTGGTACCTACTTTACACTGTGACTGAAAAAGAAACACACATTTTAACAGCTGTTAATATTTTTTCCTGCCACAAAAGGTAGAGGGAGAATCTCTCCCAAAATCTTCCTACTACCATGAAAGGTGCAAAGACTGTGAAATACCCGTGTTCCATCTGCACGAAAGGCATTTTTAAATCATTTTTTTGGAAGATTATTTCTGCTTCTGGGCATAGTAAAGTGTTACCTTTTTACAATCAGGATAATACGATACTTTTTTTTTCCCCCTTTTTCATTACATAATCACTGTATAGTAGGATTTCTGTGAATTACTGTCCTCAAGACCAGTCCTCCTCATCTGACAGTGGCTGGGGAGCAGGGCGAGATGGGGTCAACCAGGGCAATCCCATCCCTAGACATCAGGTGCCTTCATGGGGGTGGGAACGAGCCAAGACCCAGCGGGGGTAGCATGCACCATCCAGACATTGACCATGGAAATGCAGGGGAACATTTGCAGGCAGTGTGTGATCTGCCCCTTCAGACTTTATTGATTCAGGAAGGAAGTGGCTCCTGATATGATTTAGGTAAGCTTAGGTTACTTCTGTACCCCATGCAGCTGGTTGCCTGGTCCTCCAGCTGTTCACACTGGTGGTTTTCTAGATGAGTCTGTTCCTTTCCGACTGCCTGCCAACATGCCCGAGGCATGGGAAGCCTGTGGGACTGGGGTCTGGCAGCTGTGGAGAGCTATGAGTCACAGCTCTTCTTCCTGTTCCCTGTGGCTGCAATTATGTCTCTTGCATCTGTGCCTGGACTGTGTTAG
Organism: Melanocharis versteri; assembly: GCA_013397845.1. Classification (NCBI taxonomy): domain Eukaryota; kingdom Metazoa; phylum Chordata; class Aves; order Passeriformes; family Melanocharitidae; genus Melanocharis; species Melanocharis versteri. The sequence goes on from VZTG01003066.1 coordinate 154,044, forward strand.
GAGGTGGTGGTTTTCCTTGGGTGCATATGCTGTGGCATACTTCTGCCCAGCCACAGGCATGAAAAATTTCCTTTGTGTCACCACAGTCCTTTTACACAGAAAACGGAGACAAAGCCATTATGTTTGGTATATTCTGCTATGCTAGAAATAATTCTTTATTCATTTATACATTCATAATTTCCTTTCCTTTAGAATCTTTACCCTTTTCCAACTTAATGGAATATTTTATAGATTTGAACAGAGTTGCAATTTTTCAGTGTAATTCAAATAAACGCTACTGTTTTCCTTAATTGGCAGAGGGCAGTAGTGCATCTGGTAACTAGGACAGACATGTTTACCTAAATTACATCTGCCTAAATTAGGGGATTATATTCCAAGGTGCCTTACTGACACCAGAGAAAGAGGGAAGAAAAGGGCTTTTAAATAGGCTTACACAAATAAAAGCTGAGGAACGCATGCGTTATCTTTCCTCTTAAGTCAAACTGATAGTGGTTGCAATGTTTAGGTAGCTTACTGCATCTCCAGTTGTATAAAATGCTGTTTAATTTTAATTCTCTTGTTATACTCACCCACAGAGAAGCTTATCTTAATCTCACTTCATATTGTGTCAAGGATACAAACACCACTTAATGTTTTTCTTCCACAGAAATGCTGGTCACGAGCATAGATGAGACTTATTTGTCTTATTTGTGCCCGCTGCAATCAAGGTTCCCATATTTTCTGCAGCAGTACCACTAACCTGAATTCTTTGTTAAGAGTCCTGAAGTCTGTAGCACTCCAGTATTGCAGACTGGAGTTCCTTGTAGCTACAAAAAAAAAAGTTTTTTGAAAATGGAGGCTGTGTCCTTGTGGTATTTAATTCAATTACATCATCTGTTGCCCCTAGCTTTATATTTCCATTGAATTACATATTGATTATCTGAAGTAGCAGAACAGTTTTCTGTGGGGAATTTGAAGGTTAGATAGATACGAACAAAAAGAAGAGAACTTTACTTGGATGGGTTTCAAGGATTGCTTGAGAATGATTTATTCCTTGTGGAAGTGGATAGCACTGAAATAATTGTGAAGCCTGGTATTTCAGAATTACCCAATTGCTGACAGGAAAAAAACAGTTAATTTGTGTACCAGAGCATCTACAGATTCATTAACCACAGTCTGCCTATCACTTGGTGTGCTTTTGCATTGTGACTTTTTACAAACTCCTTTTTGTTTTGGCAAAATGCTAGCAATGCTTGGTACCTAGAAAATATGAAACTATACTGATGTCAACCTGGCACAATGCACAATGGAAATTTCTGCAAAGGAATTATCTGTTGATTTACACAAGTTCAAACACAAAGTACTAAGGTATCAGCAAGTGTATGTTATTAACCCATTATTGATTTAAAAAATCAAAAAATAATGTGTTTTCTTTCCCTACGATTTCTTTATACCTTTTTGGTTTTTCTTCTCCTAGCTCTTAGCTCTTTTCATTTGTGAGTTTTGGCAATTTTCCCTGCTTTTCAAAAGGTAATAGAATTAGTATTTTCCTGTGCAGTTTGACAACTAGATGGAAGTGAAAGGGGTTACTTTAAAGCCTCTCAAGAGGAAGATCTGACCTCATTCAGCTGCTAACCACTACACATCTATACTCTAATTAAAGTTTGATGCTGAATTAGCAGTTAAAGTTGGTGCTGAACAGATTTTGCAGAATTTTCCATTCCATCTTGTAGTATTATTACTATTCCAAATAACAAAAATATTACTTATCTGCTGGCCTTTTTTCTTCTCTGTATTGATTTTTCTGTTTTTTCATTCATTTGTTTTTCTCAAAAGGCACCAAATCAAATTTCATTTTTTTCCCTGATTAGGAGAAAAAAATCAATGTGGGCTCATAAATCACATTAATGATTTCATTCAAATTCCAACTGGGAGATATTATTACTAAAATAGTTTATTAGCAATTGAATTTTTAGAAAAATGCTAATATGAAAATATTTTAAATAACATTTTCAGAACAAAATTCTGCTTTCGAATGCCCCATACAGCTGTATAAATGAAGCCATGCATATATATTCGTGGCTTTGCTGGAAATGGGGATCTAACTGCATATTGGAAATTTCGCCCTGGTCTTGGCTCATCTACAAAAACCTATTGAGAGGCTACTGAGTGGGCCATCTGCAGCAGATGCTCCAGAAGGACATTCTGAGATGTGGTCCATATGTTTCTGCCAGTTCAACTATAGGCAATTGATAATAGAGGCTATCCTTTTGTCTGCATAAAAATGTTTCCCTCTCTAGGACTGAATCTCCTCCTTGAGTTCTTCATGGGGTCATTATTTTGCTCATTTTTGCCTTCTCTTTTCTTCTCTCCTTGTGTCCAGTTATTTTCTCTGTTCTCTGGTTTTTAGATTGTTGTGGCCTGTGCAACTTTTCCTCTAATTGCTTCTATCAGTTGCTTAGTCATGTAGGTATAAAGCTTCTGAGTTGAACTTTGGTAGAAATAAATTGGTTCCCTACCCTAGAAGGGAAAATTGCAATACTAGATAATGAACATACACTGCCTACTCAGATTTGACATTTCCAATTTTTTAAAAAACTTTTTTCCTAATAGAGACAAGTCTGCTCTCAGAAAGGCTCCTTTGGCAATGGTAACCGTCAAAATGCACATATTGATTAGTATTCTCTACAAAGCCGATTATCTGCTTTGAAGACCAGTTCATTAAAATGTGTCCTGCTTCTACAATACAGAGCTTGTGAAGACTGCAGGGGCAGTAAAGAATAATTTCTTAAATGCTTCTATATAGGTCTCTATAAAGGTAGGAAACTTCTCACCACAAAGTTGAGTTTCCTGAGGTATTCCAGTGTTTGCTACAAGTGATTTCCTTGCTGTTATTTCCATATGTGGCTGTCATGGAGGTTTATTCTTTGGGAAAAATAACTTTCCTAGGAAGTAATAAGCTCATTTAATGAAAATAACATACAGACACAGACAAACATAAACATATATGCACACGCCCATACTGAAATTAGTCTTCTGAATCAGTTTTCTTCCTTTTAAGAAGGCACTTTTACATTCTTTGTCTGTACTTCTTACAGGATGTATGTAGATATCCTTATTTTTATTTAAAGAGGATTAAAACACAGTCCTCTTTACTCTGGTAATTTAAAAATAGCATGTTAATACTCTACAAGCGAAAAATCTTGCCATGGAAATTAACTGGTTGAAAGTTGATCTTGCAATTATAAATCTCACATTTGGAAATCAATAAGACAAATTAAGATAAACTAATTACACATTAGTTCCTAAATAAATTGCAAATAATCCAGCAGAGTGGCAGACGAGATTTTGATATCTCTACTCATGGAGAGGCCAGTGTACCAGTGGGAGAAATGGCAACTTTGATGATAAAACCAATGGCTGTTGAGATAAGCATTCAGAACACACAGGTAAGTACTGAATGCATCTTAAGGGGTTTTTTTTATTCCATATTTCTAACGGAATTTTATTCTACCAATTGTCTTTAGAATAACTTGAAAAAAGTCTTGCTTCCTAGTTTTGATTGTTTCTTCATTTTCACAGATGACGAGTAATGATGTTATTCATACGAACAAAACTGACGTAGCCCAAGTGGTGGCTTTGGAGAAAGATGGTGGAACTTGGCTGAGGACTGTCAATTACATTTTCATTTAAACAATTTAGTAATAGATTGTAGCAATTTAAAATATAGTTAATAATGTAAAAAATTCTTTTTTTGTACCTACTTGGGAACACAATTCACATGAGAAAAAATACAATTAGCAAAAATGGACTGCTGTGTACAATGATAGCTGTCAACGAATATTTAATTTGAAAACCAGGGAAATTAAAATGAAAATTTAGAACTATTAAAGACAAAAATTTGACAAATCAGAATCAAAAGAAAATATCACATTGAGAAGAAAGTAACATGACATAACTACAGTAGAACAAACATAAATCATTCATCGGGATGCAATAGAAAATAAGATTCTGATTAAAATGCATTTTTTTTCTTTTTTTAAAAAAACAAGCATAGGTACTCACATATTTTTATGATAGAGTTTTGTTACTACATCAGAACTTGAGAAATTCTCAAACAGGAAAAATTAAAGTGGAATAATTTAAAATTAACAAGAACTCAGTAATTTCCACATAGTGTTTAAGGATTTGGAGAAGAAGTTCTAGAAGGAATTAAAATTGGCTTAATTTATCTCAAACACAATTATTATTAATGGGAATTCCACTAATGAAATTCTTGTAGTGGAATCTTGTGCCTTTTTCATTTTTTTGGACTTTTCAGACCTCTCTTTACCATTGACTATTTTTTTTGTCTATGCCAAGACTTTTTACTCAGGCAAAGACATTACACTAATTTCTTAGCCCTAGAATTTGGATAATTAGAAAAAGTATTTATGTTTAGTATTTGGTTTGGACTTTTGTACTTAGCATTGGTAGGTGAATCTGTCTGGCCCACGGAAAGCTACAAGTCTTTCCACCATGAGAATACGCAGTTTGTAGGAAGGAGTCCTCTTTTATTAGATACCTGTTTTAAAAAACTGTAAAACTAGAATGTTGCAGCTCAAGTAGTAGTGCAGGCTTGATGGGCAAATTCAGTTTAAGGGGCTTATTTGTGCTACAAGTAATACAATACAATGGTTCATTTGGGGTTTTATAATGAAGAACATTAACAAGTACCATTTGTCAAAATAAAGTAGAACTATTTTTAATAAATCAGTAATTTTGACTTTTCTATTTAATTTGGAACATTCTACAGCACTGTAAACAGTGACTTAAATGTAATCTTTAACACTGTCTTAACAGGATCAGTCTTCTTCTTAAAAGACCTATTGTGAAAACTCAAGTTGCAGTATTATAACCGTTCTGTGTTTCACAACAAAATTTGATACATGTGGCAGTAACTTACATTTTCCATAGCAAGTGGCAGAATTCTCTGTTGGCAATAAAAATATTATCTTTATACTTTGATTGCATTCAAAATGTTTTGGCACAAATTCTATTGGAAGAAAAAGGATCACTAGATATGTGTTGCAAAACCAGAGTATGCCTCACAACAAACATGTATGAATTTGTACTCTTTTCCATATTCTTCATATTCTTTTATTGTGATATATTGAAAATAGACTTTGGATTAAGTTAATTCAAACAAGAAAATTCGAATATTCCAATATAATTGATAGAAAGATTATAAAGCGTTTTTACATGTCTTGTTTAAAGCTGCTGGGCTATGTACATGATACTAGAGCCCTCCTCTCCCTAAGCATTTAGAAAAGCCATAATTTGACTGTGAATAAGAAAGGATTCTTTGTCCTCTATCCAATGCATTTCTGACTTTATAAGGGTATGTAGCTGTTGAGATTCCTGGTTCTCAACTGACATAAGCAACTTGGGGCTGAGTACCTGGACGTAAACTACCAAATCGTGAAACACTAGATCCAATTAAATATTTAAATTCTGAATAATACTGTTGAAAATATATATACAGCTTCATGGTAGTATCTGTATGGAGATTTTAATTTTTGCCATTTTCTGACACTTACCCTTATTTAACATATAATAATGTCATAATTTCAATGTATGAGTTTGTGATTTTAGTGCTGATCGTTTTACCTCCCTCCCAGCTTTTTAATGTAAGTATTCTGTCTGCTGTCATCTGCATTTGGGGCTTGAGCAATTATAGAAATAGATGCCCTATATCATCCTGGTTTCCTTGTAGCAAATTTACTTAATGCATATGTGATTTTTTTATAATATTGTTTGTTTTCAAGAAAAAAAATATATTATCTACCAGAATACTGGAGATGTATGCAGCAAAACTGCTTAATTTAGGTGAGAGTCACATCACCATTCTGGTATTGAATGATGTGAAATATACCTCTATTTTTCTGTACCCTGAAAAATGTTTGTTTTCTCGGTACTACTAGTAAGAAACAAATATTAAAAAAAAAAAAAAAAA
>VZTG01003066.1:160047-235571 GCA_013397845.1 Melanocharis versteri
AAAAAAAAAAAGTGGTTTACTTACCCAATATTAACTGAAATGGAGAGTGGTAGAGAAAACACTGGAAATGTTGTGGCACATATGATAAAAAAGATCCAATGAATCTCTGGTTTCTCACATTTTTTATTGCTTTTTGAAAGATGAAATCTTAAAATGTGATTTAATATTCTCAGTTTGATTACATACTGCACTGGAAAATCTTACGTCATCTATATGGACTCAAAAGACTGACATCAAAGACCTGTTCCTACTATTTTTACCCTTTTTCTGTAGTTAAAAAATCATGTATCACCTTAAAAACAGCAGCAAGCTATTCTGCTCCAGTTACTCTCTGCAAGTGACCTGTCATAAAAAGCAAATATTTCAGCTAATTGTGTTTACAAACATATTTGTTTCCAGTTCCTCTGCATTTCTGAGTCATTTTGTTGCAAGACCATACAGCTCATTTTCAGAAAGTAAAAGTTTCTTTTCCTTACTTTGATCATTAAAAATGTACTTTACATGCATGTCTGTTCAATGGAAAAGTTTGTTTTCCCCTGTAATCTGTGTCTTGTTGTATGGAAATACATGTTCACATTCACAGAATGGGATTCAACTGTGTGTAACAAAAGGTTGAGAAGGATCCAGCCTCTTTTTGCTGTGCAGAATGGTTTGGAAGAACAAATGGTGTTAGTTTTCATAGGAAGCATAAGATCAAACCATCCTGCTGCAACCATTTTAAATGCAGCAGTTCGCCAACTGAGGGAAGGAGTCCATGGCTACTCGGATGTCAGTTGATGCTACATAATTTCTCAGCAGGATGGGAAATGATCATAACAGCAAATGCAAGAGAAGCTGCTGCAGGGCTCCCGATGGTCAGGGACTGCCTCGCCAGATCTCACCGCTCTTAGAGTTATAGTCACTGTCCTGGCTTTCTGCAGCAAAACCCCATATATTCTCCCATTGATAGCAACTTGGGAATGAAAGAATTTGTGTTTCTTATCAAAAGATATCTGATAGTTGGAGTTATGAAAGGGAAAGCCAGGGTGAATATCGATATTGGCTGTTACTGGGAAAGGAAATGTTAACCAGTCAGAAACTGTAGCCATGAAAGCAAAAGTACTGATTTCACCACATGGAAAGGCAAATAATGACACATGGGTGCTACTTTTTATTCCCATAACCTTTTTTATCTTTTTTGTTGGTTTATTTCTTATTAATTCTTTTTATCCATGTTTTAAATGAGCAACTATTATTTCTTTATGAGCATAATTTAAATACTTTCAATTCTGAAAGTTTCCCTAATCATGAAAAGTTTCATAAGACTCATACTTCTAAAAAGGGCAGAGACCTCAACAAGGACAAATTGTGAAAATTTATGTTGAACATTGCATGCAATTTTTACCAAAAATCCCCTGAACTTGGCTTGACTCAATTTTCAAACATATATTCAGGAATTGTTAATGCATTCCAGTTATTATTGCCCTTTTTTATTCCAAACCCTTGGAGGAAAACCAAAAGAACAGAAGCTGAATATAAACATAACATACGTAAAAAAATTGTTATACTTCCTATATATAGGATTTATGAAATAAATATATGAAATTTAAAGTAAGAAAAGTATTCAACTCAGTGACAATACATAGTGTACAGCAAATGTCATCTACAATACAAAACCTGCCATCTATTTATGTTTATTTTATACTCGTTCATTTTTGGAGATATCCATGACTCAGCGTAATGCTCTAACTTCGAAGGTAACTCCAGTTTGTGTGGAGAATTGAACTTACACATATAACCTACACAGGATACTTACAACAGAAATCCTCCTATCATTCTATCCTAATCAGAAAAGGCCATATTTTTTCAATATGATAATTTAGTAGATGTTAGTAGTTTAGTAATATAATAGATGAGGGAGTTTAGGTGAAGGTGTACACAGTACTGAAGTCTGTATGTTCTTTTACAAAAAAACATCATAAACAACTCAGCAGGACCTCGTAGGAATCAAAATGGACCTTTTCAGTTGTGTATTCTGTGAATGTAAGAGATAGGTAGAAAATATATCAACAACACGGGAAATATCTAAAGATGGGCAAAATTATTTTTCCTTCATCATCCACATTGACCTCTTTGAAAACCAAACAAACAAAGAAACAAGAAAACCTCCACAGCATTTGAAAAGGTAATAAATATTTCCTAAAACAGTCTTTAATTAAGCTGAGACATAAATCTCCAAATTGTGCAAATAAACTTTTCCAATTAAAACAAAAACCAAAAAAAGAACCCAGTTCATTTTACTGTCAGATTTTTTGTCCTAACTTATTATAGCTGTAGCAGACAAAATTTTTCAAATCTTTTGCAGTTTCCTTTTTTTTGCCATTAATAGTTGCATTTTTCATTAAAATATCAGTCTTCACAGAACACAACCTTATCAAAAGTCCTTTCGGCCGGTTTCTCCTGGACAGTCTTGACCATCTGCATTCTTGTATGTCTGGATCTCATTCTCAGTATAATTTGTTGGAGGAAAGAATAAAAAAAGTCTACAACAGAACCTCAGAGACAATTTCACACATCTGTTCCTGCAGGTGATCTTTCATTCTTTTTCATTTATAATTAATGAAAAATAATGGTGCTGACACAAGTTAATTACTATGAAAAATTACAGTTTATGCTATTCATTATTTTAATAGCAAATTACTTGAGCTTTTCAAACACTGTGCCTAAGCAATTAGAAGTGTTCATAAGGAGTTCACCTGTGATTTTTTTTGTATGAGTTTGCACTCTGTGTAGTGAAAGGAACGCACAATGTTTTTCATTAACTACTGAGGTAACACAAGAGATATTAATCACTAGTCCTGTATCTGAGGGAGTAAAATTAAGAACAAACTGAGCATATGTTGATGTAGCAGAGGTCAATCAACAACACAAAAATATTCATTATAGGGAAAAATTTTCTCAAAATATCTAGAAAAATATTTAACCATGTCATTTGAAAAAAGATTTAATGTAATATTTGGAAATACTGTCATATCTTCACCAAAACATTGAATCACATCTTTAAAAAAATTAATATTCTCCTAATTAACACATTATAATAATTTTTCTTCTATATCTTGTTCTTATAAATATACAAATTAAAAATATATATGTGATATTTTTCATATAAATATAGATAATGTATATTTGAAACTTATTAAACAAGTCTAATGTGTGCAGGAAAATAACTATGAAAAATGACTCACCCAATATCTGAGAATGGGTTGCTTTGCTTCTTATTTTAAAAGTTGGATTGATGAGAAAGAGTTTTGCTTTTACTGCACATCACTGGTATACTTTGAATAGTGCATGGGTTAACACAAAAATTACCTCAAGAATTGCTGTTAAACCTGTTTATCTTTCATCTAATTAGCTTTTAGACAGATTAAATCCTACTTCATTATTCATCAATCTACTGCTACGTTAACATTATAGAAATCGTATCAGTTTCTGGGCAAGGATTATCATGAATCACAGAACACAAACTGTAAAACAGCACTTCAATATGTGTGAAACATCTGATCCCCAAAACAAAATCAGACTGCCATGATAAGATTTTGCAACAGAATGGAAATCACAGGAAGTATAAAAAATAGTACATGGAATTAAAAAAGAACCTAGATTTTCATACTTTAAAAATACTGTAGACATTTAGTGCTATGGTTTCCATAAATATTTTAATCCTGACTGGAGTGCATCACTTGAGTATATCAATCTGATATACAAGCAAGTAGGAAAAGACAGAAATTTCTAGTAGATCAAAAACACAGGGGAAAATAACCTGCCAGGAACTGACTAACTTTTACACTTTTGTTAAATTATATCTCTTTTGGAACACAAAAATAAATTAACTGAAAACTTTTCCACCATATATGTAATACTTCTCATGATTTAAAAGGTAGGACTTATCTTAATTATTTTATTTTATCTATTTATTTATGCATTATAAACAAGAGTTGGTAAGAGCCAGAGTGCCTGTTAGATCACCAGAAAACTGTAAATATAACTGAGCTCTTATTTTAAATTTGTAGCATTGCTGCTAGGCATTTCCAAAGCAAATGTCTGCAAACTACAAACAGGTTGTGCCTTTGTGATTCAGACAGACACTCACTTGGGATTATTCCAATACTACTGAACTCATTTTCATTTAAAGCTAATAAATACATGAACTCAGGATCTTCAAATCTTGGAGTCTATTATCTAGACATTAACTAGCGGTTCCTCCACATCTCTGTTGCTTGCTTATATTTCATGTAATAGATTAAGTTCAGCAGGGATACTCACCACCCCTGCCCAAAAAAAGGAGAGAAGTATTTATTTAGATTCTCTATATTCTGAGCTTGATTGATACCCTACCATTATATAATTTAAAAAATACTTGACAATCAAGAATATGGGTCATCACATCAATATGTAGTGTCATTTATGTTACTCTCCTTGATGCAACTGAGTTTGTGAGGCCTGTGACCTGTGGAAGATGGAAGGATCCATTACCTTTTACATTTCTGTGATTTTTTTAATCAAAATTGTTAATGGGTATTTTAAACCTCTAAGTGTGGGAGTACAGAATAAGGGCAAAGGATAATACATTTTTTTAAATTTTGATAACATGAAAAACTTGCATGAATGGTTTCAAACAGTTTTCATGAAGTAGGACCCACAGAGTAAAGCCCAATTCATAGTTTACATGTAATATCTTCCAGTGGGCCAAATTTTAAAAAGTGACTTCTAATAATTTGAGAGTATCTTAGAGGTTCACCTATACTCTTATTACTAAAGGCAATAATAAAGAAGATATGACACTCAGTACAGTGCGTCTTTTACATATTTACTTGCAGATTTTAAATTATTTACCAAAATAACAGGACAATGAAAAATAAAATCTAAAAATTTAGTCAAATGGTTGACTTACAAATGTAAATGTCAGACAATTCCACGCTGCAAATAATGTTTGCAAGTGAATGGGTCTGTTAACTGGTTATACACTGAAAATAAGGAAGTCAGTCCCTTATCTACACTTTCAAATGACATGAAAGGTTCAAGGAATTGAAAGTACATCCTGTTCTAGACTTCATTATGTTTTGTTTCAGATTAAGATAGAAAAAAATAAACAAATAAACAAACGATTTTTTTCCAGTTTGGTTACTTCTGCACATCCTGGGTTTTGGCACATGTAGAATGCATGTAAAATAGGCCGGAGTAATAAAAGCCTACCACCAGTGGGTCCCAGAACAGGGATCTTTATACTCATAACTGAGGTTCAACATTTTAAACCCACAAGGTCTGAGATGAGATGATAGTCACACAGAGTGAAAGAAATCTGAAAAATACGTGTTAGTATATCTACCTCTGTAAAATAACTTCAGAGCTTTTCAGCTATTTCTCCCCAAAATAGTCCAAGAACAGAATCAGGCACTTTCAGTATGCAATTTATCTCATTCTAATGTAATTTTCTAATATAGGTCAAAAGAGATGTGGCCCAGAAGTTCATGATTTATCCGTGTGGATTACAAAGTGAGCCCAGGGTAAATAAATCAAGGACTCAATGTAAACGCTTGCATTGTAAATGTCAAAAAGTTGGTGAGATGAATCCCTCTTCATGGCACGAAAAGTCTTCACAGCCCTGCTATAAATTGAGACAGAGACACAAGCAATCAGAAAGAAGCCTGAGAGAAATTATTTATGATTGCAAGGAAAGATTATCTATCAGCTGAAAGAATGTCTCCTGCCCCCTACCTGTCTGCAGCCTGGACAACAAAACATGAGCCACGATCAGTCTTAGTCAAAGGGGAGGTTAACAGCTGGCTGAACAGTTGTCTTTCCCCTCCCATTAGCCTCCCTTAGAAAAGCATCTTTACTGACTCTCAAATTCCTCTTCCACTCCTGTAACGGAACAAGACACAATCAACAGCTGCTATTCCTTCTTTGCCCTGCTTAAAGTTCTCACAAAAATATACTCAAACTAACCTGACTCATTTTGGTAGGCAGAATAGGAAGAACTTAGATAAGCAGCAGATCCAGAACATCAATCAGGAATTCACAAGCAGATAGAAAGAGAGGTATGGTTAAATTCCTCTTAAACATATATGGATAAAAAAGCAGTGAAATCATGCTTACTGTCTTGCATAAAATTGAATGCCTGGCTGAAATATACACAGACTGAATTTCTCTGCTGAACTGGAAAATTTTGAAAATCAAACAGAAAAAAACCCGTTCCATTTCAGTATGGTAATTCAGAATCTGTGTTGTTGATGAATCCCATTTTAAACTTGCATTTTTATATTTTCTTCAAAAGACAAAATGTGACATTCTAATCCCATCTAAGACAAAGACAATGATTACTTGGACCTGTGCAGCTTTTATTCAGTGCTCATTTGTTCTGTTCTGGTCTACAGTTCAGCTTAAGTTTGATGTATCATATTAATCTATTTTGTAGAAGTTGATCAATTAACTTGAGAAAACTCTGTGTAGTGTTGATTCAATCATATAACAAGCATAATTTAATATAAATCATGCATCAGACATTGATTTTTCTCAACTGCTTGGTAGAATTAGCATCACTAAAAGATGCAGCCAAGCTGAACTAACAGTATTAAGCATTTCTGCAATTTATCTCTTGCTATAATGAACAGTAAGTGATATAATGACCAACAAGATTAATGATAAAATAAACATGCTAGTTAGATTCACTCCACAGTTCAATTCAAGACAGGGTGACTTGAAATAACTGGGAATGCTAATATAAAGATGGACTTACTGATGGAATTTGAAAAAAAAAATATTTATCTAGTATTTATTTTTTAGTTATATAAATTTCAAGTTCCCAGAATTACTGCTGCTAGTGTTAATGTCAACAGCTAATCTGAAAAAAAAGACCAAACATAAAAATTTCAGAGTAATTAAAATGTTTTAGCTATTTAAAGCCAGGAAAATAGTTTATAGAAATTTAAGTGAAATTTCTTCACAAAGCATCAACAATATTTTTTTTTCAGTACTTTGTGTCTATATTAAGAAACCTACCAATCACATGCAGCTTTCAGATTCCAGACCAGAATAAAAGAAAACAGAGGTTCAGTGTAAAAGAAAAAAAAAAAATGGAACTGTTCATGAAAAGTAACTTAAAAGATGTCTTCTGTCTTAATTTCTAGCAGATCTAGTGAAGGCTGAAGAATCTTGTTGACTCCTTATCAATGGTCAAATTTCATTTGTTACATTTCTGTTCTTGTATTTTCTATTTGTGTGTCTGTGTGTGCGTTTTGTGTTATTGTTTGGGTTTGATGGTTTTTCTGTTTTGCTGTTCTTTTTTTTTTTCCAAACACTGTAAAAATCTTCTTCTCTGCTGAAAACACTTGCCATTGGCAAAGACTGTCCTCCACTCTCTAGTGTTATCTCCCTGGAAAATAGAAGTCAAGAAAAATTGTTTTAAATTTCTAGGGCTGATACCAACATGTTCTCTAGCACAAGTCACAGTTTTCAGAAGGAAATCAAATGTTTAGCTTACCAAGCAGTAAAGAAGGTCCCTTGTGTCCACAGAGTTATTAGAATGTCAGACTGACCATAAGTCTAGTTTATTAACATGTTATGAACTACTGCAGATATTCCCACAGTTTGAAACATGGACCAGATTCATAGCATCAATCATCTCATTTGTTGCATTGGAAGTTGCCTAACTACACTGTAATTATTATGAAGTTTAATTTCAGACACCTAATAGATGAGAATGACAATGTTGAATGCCACAAACTGAATCAACTAATGAATAATATTTTGCATTTGGTGACAGAAAATGGAATAATTCTTGCAACTACTCAGCCAAACCATGTCACCATTTTATACATCAAACACAAAGAATTGTTCTTACACTTGTTAAGACTTTTTTTTTAGCAATTTGTTGGGAAGTAATTTCAAAATAGTAACTGAAAAAATACCAAAGTGTTTTGTACGCAAGTACCAAATCAGTTGCTTTTTTGAGTATTTTTTTCTAAGTGAAGTTTTAAAAGTTTGTTTTCCATATGCTTAAAGAACTTGAATGTAGTAGAAAGATGCTGTTTCTGAGATCTTCTACAATGGCAAGATAAGTCATGAAGAAACATTGGCATGTGTTTCATTAATTTACCATAGTCTGGGCTAAAAAAAATAGTTATGCATTTATATTTATATATAGAAGTATACATAGAAGTATTTTATTTAATTTAATAAACAATCATAGATACAGCTAAACAGCGTATCTTAAATCCCACTCTGCACTACTTCTATTTGTGTCAATGATATGAAAAATAATAATAGCCAAGTCTTGGCTTTTGATTTCACAGCCTGCACAAACTATCTGATCAGTGACAACATATCCATGAATATTCATTAAAATTCTTTACTATTTTATTATTCCTATGGTCATAAATCAAAACCCCCCAACAACTACAACAAAAAACTCCTAAACAAGTAAAAATGAAAAATAAGTAAATTTTGAGATAAACAGCTTCCTGAAAATTTTGTTATTTACTTATTAGTTGGGCAAAAGTTAAAAAGTTGCTAGAAGTTAACCATCTCCACTAAGCCAAGACAGGGAAGAAGTTTCCCTCAATCAAATGTTGACGATTCCAAATGTCCCGGAATGCCAAAATTAATTTGCTTCACCAGAATCATCCTTCAATACACATTTTAGCACTTTAGTATATCTTGATAGAGCCTCTGATTTTTGTAACAGTTAAAAAAATTTCCTCTACTTGAACTCACTAAAATATCAAAATTTGGCTTGCTTATAGCAGTACAGTTGAATATACACCTTTCCAAATTTTCCCTCTGTAATAGACTAATTCTCATTATTACTTTTTAAATGTAAAAAGTTCTTTAGTTTTTTGTCATGATAATTTTACTTTTGACTCCAAAATGTTAATTGAAAGGATGGTTTGGTGTTCCGTTAATGGGAAATCAAAGACTGAGGAAGACAGAGCTTTTAAAGGAAAAAATCAGTAGCTACTGAGATCTCACCCACCATACTAAATCCATGATGTCATGATTATTCTTTTCAGACCTTAGCCTGACTCCTTAAGACTTAAAGACATTGACGATGCAAGGTAAAGAATTAAAGAAGCTGAATGAGCTGTTGTGACCTGTGAGTGGAGAGACTGGAAGCTACAGCAGGAGTCAAAATAGAAACAGCTCATCGTGTTGTTTGTCCTTCCCAGAGGCAGATATCAAGGACAATTTTTGAAGGTCAAGTAGAAGGATAAAAGTCTGAAAGATTTCCTTCCTGAAGAATGTCCAAACTTCTTATACTGCTTTTCTATTCAGGACTGCCTCCCAAAGGGCTCTATCAACCAGGCCACTAGATAGTCTAAAGTTTGCTCACCAGAACTCCAAGGCAGCAGTTTTGCTGATCCTGGTTGTTACTTCTCTGCCCATTGGAAGTTCTATAATTTAAATCCTATGCCCAAGACAACCTCCAGTGATCATGCCACCTATAAATCCTTCTCTATTTGCAAACAACAGGTCCAGTGCGACCAGCAATGTCAGGAAATATCTCCCACACAGGAATGTTCCCTCCAGGAACCTTCTAGACTGCTTCCTCCTAAGTGTGTTGTATTTCCAGCAGATACCTGGTCAGTTAGAGACCCTCACAAGGACAAGAGATAGATTTCTACCAGCTACTTGTAGAATCTGTCTCTTCATGCTGATTGGATGCTTGATAACAGACTCCAACCAGGATATCTGCCTTGCTGGCTCTTCCCAGCTCTTCTAAACACTTAACCCTCTTTTCACCATTGCCAAGCTCAAACTAGTAAACACACTTCCTAGTATAAAAAACAACTCCTCTATCCCTTCTGAGGAGTTTGTAGCCATCTGTTGCAGCACTCTGAGTCACCCACCATGTTTCTGTGATTGCAATTACATCATCCTTTTCCTACTGCATAGTGGATTCCAACTTCTCCTGTTTGTTGTCCATGCTGCCATGCATTACTGTAGGTTCACTTTAGCTGAGCTATTGATCCCACCATCTGTTTGGGAGAAGCCTTAATTCCTATGTGAAAATTCTCAATTTTTTCTGTGGTTTCTAACACATCAGCGACAATACATCTCTGCTGCCATGTGTATCTCCATTCCCTGGCTCCGCTGAGGCGGCTATGATGCTGTGGACATTAGTAAAGGGACGTGTCAAATGTGCTCCTCTGTACCCAGCACATGATGGAGCAGACCAAGGGGCCTTGACAGCAGACCTCAGGATTTAATGCACTACCTCTAGGCTTACCTCTAGTGAGCCCGGTTCTAGCCCTTCCCTCTTCAAATCTAGATTAATGCTCTTTCAATGAACCCTGACAAGCTGCTGCACAAAGATCCTTTGAGACAGGTGTATCACATCTGCTGCCAGAAGGCTCAGTGTTTTGTAGCATGGACTAGACAACTAGAGTAGACCAGGCTAGGCAAGACTACACCAGAACAGTGCCAGCTGGAAGTGACTTACAATGATCATCTAATCCAAGTGTCAAAATACGAAATTCTGGGCACTTTCCAAATTTGTGTTTCTACACTTGGGGCTTTTTTGGTTGGCTGGTTGAAATTTTAGCTTTAGTGTGTTTGTTTTCCTCCCGTTTCCTCTTTTTTTTTCTCTTTTTTTTTTTTTTATGAAAGAAAGAAATTACAAGGAAGAAATAAAAATAAAGCTCAGAGTAGAAGTTTCAATAAAAAGTATATATCTCAAAAGATATATCTGGTATTAATTAAAATAAATCTGAATGAAAAAGAAGAGGTACAAAAATCATATTGGATAACAATAAAGGCTCCAGAAGAAATATGAAGCTATTAAACTTTATCCTTTTATGGAAAAGAGTCCCAAAGCAAATTTCCCATAGTGCACTAGAAAATTGTGCAATTCTGAAAATGGATGAAATTATTTCCTAACCATGTCTTAACTGGTGTTCACACCGCTGTCAGGAAATCCTTTGCTCTTTCCTAGGTGGCTTCAGTTGATTTAATGGCAGGAAAACCACCTGCAGTTACTTTACCATGAACCAGTTTAAAACCCAAATACAATTTTTAATTTTGATTTTTTTACTCACTAATTATCTGCAATTACTATGTATCATGTAAGCAATGTCTTTTTCATTTGTCCTGAATTTACTTACTAATACTTAGAGTGCCCTTTTGTTCTGTTACTGAAGGTGACTATAAAAGAGGGATTGATTACCATCAAACCTTTGTAATTTTCTCAATGCATCGAAGTCCCTTGTTTATTTCTTTCTAATTTGTGCTATCTTTTCTTGTATATGAAACCAACTGTCTTCACAATCTACCTCTTCAACCCTTCAGGTTTCCATTTATGATTTGAAATGAAGACAGCAGATCATCTGCCTTGCTCTTCTCTGGCAGGAGTAGTCAAGTACATCTGCATAAGGTAAGGATCTGGTTACAGGAAAAAAAGTATTATGTCTATATGAACTTCTGCTGACAGAAACCAGACTGATTTTCTTGAAGGCTTTGAACATCTGTGGGTAATATGAAGAAAATAAATAATCCTAAATTCTGTTGTGCTCTAGCCTTTACAGTGGTGGACAGCAGATAAATCTAGGTAATAAATTTTTCCTGTTCTCTTCCCTCTCCTTTTCTTACTACCTTTTTACTGTCCGGTGGTCTTCTTACCACTATATTTTTCAATCTATCATGTATCCAAGCAAGTGTCTGCTATTCTGATATTCTTAGGTGTGTCTGCCCCTCTGTTGCGCACTCAAATTTGACCCTATCTATTTATACAAGCACTCCTGTCTTGTAGCTAGCAGCCAAAATCTGTTACTAAATTCATGTGGTCAAAAAAATTTTGGAGAAAAACTTTTTCACTGATGTATCTGTATGACTTAAAATGTTCGTGCTAATCCACATTCTTGGACAAATTGCAACTTCTTTGTTCACCAGCCTTTCATCTTCCAACTTTGTGATTAATATCTTTTGATCAGTATGGCGTCATTTACAGTTATACAAATCCAAAAGTATATTCATGAAATATAATAAAGAAAGAGAAAAGAAAATAATTTGTATTAGATGTACATTTACAGTAAGGTCCCATAATAGAGAAAGAATGGCTTGTGAGAGAAACTGCGTGGTCAACCAGAGACAGGAAAATAACTTCAATTAAGGAAAAAAAAAGTATTATTTATTGTAAATATCCCAGCATTCACTATTTGAGTGTTTATCATATATCTAAATATTCTTGTTGGATTATATAGTTTTTGTTTGTTTGATGCCTGATGTGATCCACGCAATGGTCCTAAGGGAGTTGGCAGAAATGCTCACCAAGCCACTGTCCATTTACCAGCAGTCCTGGCTAAGCAGAGAGCTCCCATTTGACTGGAACTTGGCAAATGTGATAAGAAGGGACAGAAAGAGGATCTGAGACCTATAATCCTGTCAGTCTGACCTGGGTGCAGGGGTAGATTATGGAGCAGATCATTGTGAATGCCATCACGCAGCAAGTACAGGATAAGCAGGGGATCAGGGATATGGATTTATGAAAGGCAGGTCCTGCTTAACTAACACATTTACTCTCAAGTCTTCATTTCTACTTATTGTTAGAAATTTAGATGGGATACAAGGAAAATTTTCTTTACCAAAGGGTTGTTAAGTCCTGGAACAACAGTTCAGGGAAGTGGTTAAATCACCATCCCCAGAGATATTTAAAAGATGTGGATGTGACACTCAGGGACATGGTTTAGTGTTGGACCTGGCAGTGCTGGGTTAAAAGTTGGACTTAAGGACCTTAGAGTTCTTTCCCACTCTAATTCCATGATTCTATGATTATAGTCTTTCTCCTAAGGATGATGCATAAAATGTTTACTCTATTACACAATATTGAGGCACATGCATTTTGGGTCATGACATATACTAACGTAAAGGATATGGTCTATTAAGAAATGGAGCCATATAGTAAATGAATTAGCAAAACCAAACGGTTCCTACTTGTTAAAACAAACTTGCGATCAAAATAAAAAAATTAAAATATGATACAAGAAAGCATTATATTTCCCCCAGAAACTCCCTCAAGTTTTTTTAATATTTTAATAGAAATTGATCTCATTTGTTGTCACCTTTAAAATTTATTAAAATGAAATTGATTTTTCTTTCTTGTTTCCAAAAGGAATTTGTTTTACTGCTTAATTTACAAGCCCAAGAGTACAGCAGATCATGAGAACAAAAATGACAGGTCTTAGCAGTCAGTGATGCTGTGGTATCACTGACTCTTCCTATAGCATCACAATTTTTTTCCTGATGTATGATTCTGTGAGCAACCATAGAGAAAAATATTGCATAAGAAATTTGAGTATTGAATTCAACTCATTATTATATGAATTTTAAATGCTAAAAGGGAGAACAGGTATGATAATATGTCTGCATGGATCACCATTAAGCAGAAAAATGACAAGTTTAATCTGATGGTTGTTGGTTGGTCACAAAATTCTGCTCTAGGCAAACAAAAGAATTGAAAGAGTAAATGGTAATGAAAAGTTCTTTCAAAAAGTTGTCTGGTATGTTTTGACCAGAGCATAGTGATATTAGGGAACAAATGGAACTAAGCTGATGAAAACAGTATGTGTGTAATTGCAGATAATTAGAATCTTTTAGATAACATATGATGCTTTCTGTTATGTTATCTCTTTAAACATATTACATACCTAGAGTAAGACAAATTCAATTTCCAAAGAATAATGCTTCATTAAGCTTTTCATAATAACTTTTAAAATAAAATTTACTTTAAAATTACATGTTTTTAATGAGTCTTCAATTTTTTTTTGCTTTTAGTGAGACTATTTTTTAAAATATATTTTAATTATGCATTTTAAGTTTACAAGTTGTTGAGGGATTTCGGTCTTAAATGCTCCACTCTTAAGATACGTTGATGTTCACAGAAGGAATGATCACAATGATTTTTTTCTGTGGTGGAATTCCTAATTACAGATGTTAATGCAACTTCACAGGAAGTTCATTGCGTGTTTTCCAGCAATCAAATAAAATCTCATTTTCAACTGAATATAATGGTGTAAGAAATACATTCTTCTTAGAAAAAATACCTGCTTAAATTCCATGTCCTGGGTAGTCTCATATTTCTCCATGATAACATTCTTCACAGCATTGACAGTGCAGCCTGAATTTTTGAAAAGTAGCAAGGACATATTTCCTAATAGTGAAACTAAATGCACTCCTAGGGGAATCAATGGACAGAATTGGACACAAAGAGCGTTATTCCAGACTAGTGCCAGAAAATACTAGTGGTTTGTTTCCTGTGAGAAGGATTTTAATTTTTTTTTTCTTTTTGATTCAGGAAGACATCATTAGTTTAAAATAATGCTTATCCATCTCTTAACTGTAATATTATGATTTGCAGTTAAGTATGTGTCTATATTTTCCTGAGTAGGGCAGATACCAAAAAAACAGAAAAAAACCCCCAAGATTACTATGATAAGATACAGCTTTTTTCTCCCTAAATAGACTAAATTTAGTCTTTCTTGTATGTATCGTGTTGCTGATTTTCTCTTCTCTCTATGGTGATATTTGAGAAATAATTAAAAAACTGAATTTGCAGCTTTTCAGGTTTTGACCCATTTCTGGTAAACCCGTTAAAAATAGGTCTATATAAAAATGTGCATATACACACACCTTTTTATTATATAACTGTATAATATATAAGTTGCACAGGTGCATATATAAATGACCAGTGAACAGGGTCATTCCAGGTAGTGTTTTAGTGTTTAGTATTTAATTTTAAAATACTTTAGTATTTTCATTATTATTTATAATTACTTTAAAATTCTGTATCATTATGAAGCTTCAGAGTCAACTGCTGAAAAATCAGTAAACAAATTCCAGTTACATGTACAATCTTAATCCTATAGTAAATAAGTTGAAAGTAGGCTCTGATGCCTGGTCATATTCCTTTTTTTTTTTTTACACTGTTTTTTTGTCAATCAGAATCAAAACAGGTATGAAAGAAGACAGAACTGAAGCTACTGAAAAATGTAAATTTGTTGCTCTAAATTTTGCTGGACTTCGGAAGCAAACTGAACTGTGTTTTTCTTTTTTCCTTGGGTTACCTCAGCCTCACCCAATATATTAATCTCTTTTCATCAGTCCTGCATTTGAATAGAAGATGGCTGATATGAGTCTGGTGTGATGGGAGTGCATCAATAGATCAAAGTTATATATGCGCACCTTTTTCCGAAGAGGCCAAAAGCAGACATAGTAAAGTAATAAATTATGTTCTAAATAAAGTTGCACTGCTTTGTGGTATGAAATAACTAACTACTAAATACAAAATAAAAGCCTTGCAGTAATGCTACACTGCTACACTACTTGGAATTGCTCCTGATGGAGTCACCAAAAAAAAAAAAAANAATTCAGGGTCTTGCACTTCCTTGTAGTTTTTTTTGAGGTCTGTATTTCCCCAAAACCAGAAATAATCTTATGGCCTTCAAAAATCTGATTGTAAATAAGATTATTTGCAAGGGAATTGTAAAAATCTAAAAATCTCATTTGAAAAGGTCAGACCACTGTTGCAAACTCAAGTACAGTACTTTTCATGAAAATTCTGTTCATGGAGAAAATCCTGTTGGACTAGACTAAACTGTCTGATACCAACAGACTTCATCAAAATGGGAAGTTTTTCTTTAACAACTGTTGTTCTAGGTTTTCATCTCACACATAAAGCTTGCCTGTTTTATACATATATAAACTGTGCTTATACATTAAATGATACTTAAAATGATAATCAATTACATCTCTACTGCTGAAAGATTTTGAGTTAAAAAGAAGTCATTTCTTTAATTAATCAGGTTTGTTTTTTCCCTTTTGGTCTATAAATTGCTCCTAAGGTTGTACTTTTTCCAGTTATATAAGGAATTGTGTTTTGAATATGATATTATTTTATTACAGTCTCTTTAACCCAATGAAGAGGAAGTCTCTCTGTGAAAAATACATGCTTCAATTACAGTATTGGTATTTTTATATTACTCTGGGTCTTCAAAGAGAAACTAGAACTATCATTGAAGGAAATGTTAGAGATTGGCAAAGAGTTGATTATCCTTTCTTTACTGTTTTCCAGAAAAAAATGTTTATGTAAATTTTCTTAAGTAAAAGAATTAGATCTGGTAAATTTGGGACAGCATTGATTAACAGATGGATGATGGTGGTGTAAAGGAAGGGTCAGACCATGGAATAATAACCAAATTCTTACAACAACAAATAATTAGAGGTTCAGTGTGAAGTTCCCTTTTTATTGAAGTGAATAAAAAGTATTCTTGAAGGAAAAGGAGTTGAATTTTTTTCATATTCAAACTTTTCAAGAGTATTCTTTATTTACATAAGCACTTCAAGGAAATTTGAATAATATGGACCACATATGGGCTGCTCAATTTCATATATTATTAGTCAATAAATTTTAGACAAATATTTTTCACCACAGAGAGGATTTTAGAAAATATTATACAAATAAAACAAATTCAAGCAGTATAACTCAGTACAGCAGAATATTTTTTACTTCTACAGAAAGGTTTAAGACACATTTGTCACTTTTTTTAAGTTTAAAAATTTAGAATCTGCTCTTAGGTAAGCAAGACTGTTGTACTAAGGAATACCTAAATATTGCCATGCAGTATTCATAGACATAGTGTTTAAGTTATTTTCAGCAGTCTAGGTCTACAAAATAAGGACTGAACTATAATTCAAACATAATTCAAAGCATCAGAACTGCTCAACAAATTTATTTAATTTATAATTTTAATTTTCAAAAAAAACCAATAAAAATTAATGAACATCCGAAAGAAATACTGATTCTAACTGAAAGGCAAATTTTTAATATTGAATATGTCAAAACAGAAAAAATTATGATCCTCTTAGTTAAATTGCAAGGTCTTTCAGAATCGTCCTGAATAAGGTAAATGTCAGTCTTGATTAAATAGCTTGTTCTGAAGGAACCCACATTATTCCAAAATTACAGTATTTCTAATTAGAAACATTTATTTTAGTTACATCCCATTTGAAAATGAAATTAATATTTCAGTAAACTTCAAAAAGTGGCACACTGATCACAGTTATAATTATGCAGAAATGAAATATGATTGAAATAAAATTCTTTAATTACTAGTCTCAATACATAATCGTATTTGTAGTGGGGGAAAAAATAAACAAAAGATTGAGCACCCTTTGTGCTATCTTTAGTGAGATATTTTTGTGCAAGCGTATATGGTGCAGGCAAGTGTCTCCTGTTCAGCTCACCATGGACGGAATGCATCACTCAAATTTGGAGTTTGAAGAGAATTTGTAATTCTGTTTCATAGAAATAGTTTTAATGTATTAATACTATTAACAAAAAGATGAAAAGACCAGATGCATTATAATATGCACAGTGATGAAACACTAAACAGGATATTCAGGAGAGACATGTCCAGAAGGAATGAAAAGTACAGAATGATGTCATAGGTTCATATGCCTGGTTACTAACTCACAAGGAACATTTTTTAACATTTTTAAGTTTTCGTTGCTCAAGCTAGTAGACCGCACTTGAAACACCAGCTAGTGATAAAAATTATACAAATAACATGTTTTGTGACCCCACAGACTCTCTTTTCACTCTTACAGTAAGAAACATGAAATTATAGTTGATCATTTTAGCAAATACTCCCTATGCCTGAAGATCTTGGTCTTTTGAAAGACAATGCTCTATTTAGGATGTCAACAGAAGGACTGGAATCTCAAAACCAGTAGTGTCAGCACCTCTTCAGTAAAATACTGTAAAGAAAACCTGCTTAAGAGTTGCACATAGACATCGAGTACTTGAGACAGAGATAAATGGCTGTAGTATCAAAGCAAACCTGACTGAATTAAAGGTTGTGTAAGGAACAATTTGTCAGTGTTGTGAGAAATGTAATGTGAATCATAAAAGTTTGGCCACTAACACTGTTAAACCAAATATAGTAGTATTTACATATTTTTCAGATAAAGAATCCATCATGAATAATAAATTGAAATGACAACTTGAAATAGTTGTAATTTTATCAATACAGTTGACTTTTGGTTTATATCTCTTTCACTAACTAATGAATTTGCTATTTCTATTTGCACTTTCTTGGTTTAACTTTAATGAACACATTAGATGCAGAATGGGGAAGAGCATTTCCTCAGTATTGGTCATCTTTCTTACATTGCTTTGCTTCTGGAACAGGTTCTTTTGATATTCTACTTGATTTTGAAAACCTGACACACTACCTTCTTAATGCTCATTTATGTCTGCTTTTTAAAGTGCTCTGATGTTTTGCACCAAAGAGGAAGCTGGAATTCACACCAAATGACAGTAAATCTGAAACATGAAATCTCATGGATTGGCAGCTGGCCCGAACTTACCATTAACCTGCTGAATGACAGCACTTTCTAATTGTTTAAAATTTTCATCAAAGAATGTATGACATGCTTAAAGAGTCCTGCCAAGTATCAACAAGTCAAGGAAAACACAGAGGTAAGTGTATTCCACTATCTTGTATTCATCAAATGTGTAATTTTTGGCTCCCAAGAGGTCCAGATACCAGGGGTTCTGATCACTCCTGGCCAATAAAGAGGTTTTGTTCACATATTTACTCATTCAAAATATTTCAGTGTTCTTCCAAAAACTTTGACATGGGTTTCACTACCTAAAACTTGTTCAATATGCTATGGGTTATTTCTAATGTTATTTTTCTTTTCTTTTTTTGAATTGTGAAAGATTTTTGAAGGTACCCTGATGTGATGTGTCATGGAATGAAAGGGAAGTCAGAAGCCAATTATCAGATTATTTCTATTTATTAAATGATCCCTTTGAGATTTCAAAACGGTGAACTGGAAGGCTCTGGGGAACTATTTAAAGATTTTCAGGGCTCCAAACTGTTATTTTTTAACTGCCTCTACTGTTACTTTTCATGTGGATGACAATTTCTTCTTATCAGCAGATATTTCAGTCTAATGAAGTTTTAACACATAGAAAAACAGACACCTTATTTTAACTATCTGAAAAATACCTTAACTTTTTTTTTGTCGGTAATACATATCCAGTCTAGAAAAGTATCAGCATTCTATTAAAAAAATTATAGTTCAAAATAATTACCAAAATAAGCAAACCAAGTGCTACAGTTAGGTAGCCGTGGCTATTTTTTTTTTTCTTTTTCCTTTTCTTTTCCCCATTCTGAATTAATTTGCTGCAATGCATAGAATATGACATAGAATATGGCAGAATCACAGCACATACTGGGTTGGAAGGGACCCATCAAAATCATTAAGTCCAACCCATGGTGTTGTGGTGTACCTGAGCAGGCTCAGGAAGTGTTCTCCAGGCATCTCCCTGTTCTTCACTTAGAGTGAGCCTTTGTGTTACCCCCATGATCCTTTTCCCCAGCTATTTGAATTATGTTAATTCCCACTCCCTTATTGGGTTTTTGTAGTCTCCTCCCTGGTTTTCCCATATGGCTATGTTCTGGCAAGTTCTGGGCTAGTTGGTTGTTAGTTGGCTCCCTGCTATACCTCCCCACCCCTCACTATTATTATTGGTTTGTTACCTGCCATTCCACCTTGGTGCTGCCCCCCTGAGTTACCCCAGCTGGTTAATTTTGAAGGTATCCCCTTCCCTCTCCCCTGGGAAAAAACCCTGTGTAACTGTAGTCCAGCACTCTTCGCCGCCCTCCCCGTTACCCTGTGTTCCTGCTCCTCGCTCTGTCCTGGGGAAATAAACCACCCCTGTTCACAATCAAAGAGCCCCTCCTGTGCCTTCATTCCTCTCCTGCACCTGCACCATCGGTGGGCTTCCTGGGAACTGAGTGCTCCCCGGCAGCCTTCCCACCTTTGGAAGCTGTCCAGCAGCAGATCCAGCCCTGCGGGGCGAAGGCTGCAGCCCCGACCAAACGAGGCACCCACAGGGGGGTCGGCACACGCTGCGGCACCATGGCCCTGCACAGGACACCCTAAGAGTGACACCATGGGCCTGAGAGCGTTGTCCAACACTTGAACTCTGTCAGGCCTCATGCTGTGACCACTGCCCTGGGGTGTGAGGATAAAATACACGGACCCAGATTGGCAGGGAATCTGAATCATTTGTTTCAAAGAAACGAGCTGCTTTTATACACTTTTTCAAGGCTTCTCAATATGTGACCTATCCCATGTTGCTGTGTCAGCGGCACGCATTCTCAGTGTCCTTCTATGAGTGATCACGCGCTGTTCAGGGGTCTGTCAGCTCCCGGCAGGCTCCTGTCCGCAGGGCTCTGCCGCGTGACACCTCCTCTCCCCGGGTCCGGGAGACAAGCCTCTCCGTGCCGCCCTGTGCTCCTTTGTTCTGCCATGTGCTTCTGCAGGCGCGTCCCACAGCCCACAGATCAACTATGCCGTCTCTTCCCAACTGGGCAGCCCGTTCCAGTGCCCAGCCCCTGTCTGGGTGAAGGACTTTGTTCTCGTATCCAACATAAACATCCTCTGACACAATCCCAGGCTGTTCCCTCAGAGAAAGAACAGTCACCGGTCAGCACAGAGAAGGGATCAGTGTCTGCCCATCCTCTTCCCCTCAGGAGGAAGTTGCAGACTGTGACGAGGTCTCCCTTCAGTCTCCACCAGACTGAACAGACCAAGTGACCTCAGCCACTCCTTGTTTGGCTTCTTAAAGCCCTTCACCATCCTTATGGCCCTCCTTTGGACACTTTCTAATAGCTTAATATTTTTTATATTGTGGTGCCCAAAGCTGCCCCAGGATTAGAGGTGAGGCCACAGCAGTGCAGAGCAGAGCAGGACGATCATCTCCTCTGACAGGAGTTGCAGTCCTAAAGGACATTAAAAGAGCATGCAGATTGCAGGCAAAATGTAGGTTGGAATAATTTGTTTCAGATTCACTGACCTTTTTTTAAAGAACATGTATATTCCTTGAATTGTCAGCCAGTCTTAGAAATTATAATTGGACAAAAAAATCCTTCCTCATGCTTTTGGCTGCATGCCCTGCTTGTATTCAGTTCTTGCCATATTTTATAGGTTTTTAAAACAGCTACTTCTCTTATTGAAAGTGAGTGAATTTGAATGGAATACAAAATGATTATCAGATTTTGGAAGCCATAGGCAAGCAAAGAAGTTACTATTTGTAAGCAAATAATTTGAACCCCTGTAAGCATAAGCTGTGATATTTTCTGCATGGGCCAGAGTTGTTTAACTCTTCGGAGAGATACTTTACCTGTTGAAATTCTGGCAGCAGCAGCAAAAAAAAAAAAAAAAAGTACACTGAGAAGTGTACTTAGAAGCTGAAAATTTATTCTTACTGGTATAAAATAAATTAAAAATTCTTTGGAAATTTGGCATTTGGAATCTTACTGTGAGAAGTAAATTAGAACCATAGCAATTTAATCTTAGATACGTAGAATCTAAGAAAAAATTACAAATAAGAAATTGCCCTTTTTTTCCTCTATTTCTCTTCAGAGCTGCATAGCTTTAAGAGCTGAGTAGGAGCACACAGAAAATGCAAAGAGGAGAGTATTCAAACAATCATGTCTCACTTGACAAAGGTTAGATAGTATTAAAATGATCACTACAAATCCAAATTTTGCTTAACACTCACTTTATTTCATCAATGAAACAGATCATGAAGCTTCAATATGAAAACTTCTAGGCACTTTATGTAAAAACTCTGCACGAAGCTTGCTGCGTGAGTTTGATCCTGCAATGGTCAGGCAGTGTCTCCCGCACAGCAGGAGCTCAGACATTCTTTCAAATATGCATGTTCTTCTGTTGAATTTATTAAAGTGGGTCATTAATTAAAAGGTGAAACACATACTGGCAAGCCAGTCGAAACAGCAGTGTTTGCTAAAGTATGTATGCACTTGGTAATGGAATATGTTAGTATAAAGTATCAACATTACTTTGGGATGTCACATAGCTCATTTCTTCCTTTCCACAGTATGCAATAATGGATCTATCGATTTGGGCTTCTTATTGCCCTCCAATTCATCTTTTAATATTCTTCATTGTCTAAGACTCTTAGGAGAAATATTAATATAAAAATGACAGAATTTCACACTAGCATTTTTCTTTGTTATTCGTATGTGTTAAATGTCATACAGGAAAATTATGTTAGTTTAAAAGAAATTTTTAAAAAATAATTTTAAGGTAACATATTTGATTTCCACCTTAATACCAAGTGTTGCTTTTATCAATAATCAATAGTACAATGTATCTGCATAAGGAGGTATGAGAAAGTGAAATATCTTATTGTTTTCCCTTCTGTTTTTTAAATTACCTAAAAATAAACCCTCTGTACTAAACCTCACTTAGAACAGAATTTTCATAAATTTGAGGTGAAAAAAATTACTTTCTGGCAAGGATGGCTGTTTATTTCATTTCCAGACTGACTTCGTCAAAACATACATAACCTTACTCTTCCTGTTAGCACTAGGCTGCAAATAAAATATTGGTCTGTTCCATTGTAATTTAGAAGTCCATATTTGTGTGAGAAAAGGAAATAATTCTTTCCATATTTGGGACAAAAGAAATATTTATTTTCTTGCATTATTCATCATATTAAAGTGATAAGGTCTGCTGGGGTGGAGAATTTAAATCAAAACTCCCACAGAATTAGTTCAATTTATCACATCTCTTTTTGGCACCACCATGTAGATGAGATGTATATACACATGAATAATGTATACCAAATTACAAACACTGTGTATTTGGAGAGAAATGAAAGAAAAAAATTGTTCCCCTAAGGAAAATCTTTATATAAATTATGTTGATTGTTTCATAAACACAAAGGCAAACTATTTATAAGAAACAATGTTTCTATTTTTTCTCTTGGTAAACTTTCCCCAGACTGATTTGTAATAATGCATTCAATATGAACTCTCTTTTTATATGGATATATTTGAAATAATTAAGCTGTGCTGCTTTAGTAATTTTCTGCATTATTTGATAATAAGAGATTGATTACCTAAATCACATAGTATTCCACTAATTTAGTCAATGAAGTCATTATCTTGAGCTGGGACATGTCTCTTGAGTCCCCCTCAAGACTCAGGAATGTTGCCACTATTTTTTCATACAATGGAGAGGTTTTCTCTTTATTGGAGACTAGAAGATACATTTTCCTCACAGATGATCCCATTTCCAAGTCTTAGAATATCCCATGCAAAACAACCCGGGCAGTGGTATGCAATTATTTTCACTACTTAAATACCTGGTGGTATATGTGATGGGTTTGTCATCATGTCAAAGGCATCCAGAAGCTTTTGTTTGTGGAGTAGACATTGCAAAAAGTATTAAATGGTTTCAGATTTCCTCACATTAAAATCATTATCAAAATTAGTCTAATAACAAATCGTTATGCGTTTATGTACTAAATAGAAAGACAGACAATACATCTGAACAGTTTTCAGGAGTAACCAAACTGAAAAGAAAAGAAAATATTCTAACAATTTTCATTTACGTTAGCATTAAATGACAGACACAAGATTTCTCTTCCTCCATAAAATTCTGTAAGCAGCCCTATTGAAACCATTCAAAGCCCTAGTCTCTAGTTCTCACTAAAGGCTTTATTGTGTGACACTAAATTTAAGTACAGACCTAACTCTGGGGTTCATTCAAATTTAAGCCTTTCCTCTGCTCCTCATATGTTAACATTCCTTTGTCAGTTTCTCGTGAAGTCAAGATAGAAATAATAGCTTACATCTTCCTATCTCAACAGCAAGTCATCAGTGGTCTTTGTCTACCACAGGAATCAGTTACTGACCCTCTTTATCCTTAGTGCTTAATAAGTGCTTCACCCCTTATAAGGCATGATGCCTTTTTTCTTCATTAATCTACAAAACAAATACAATTGTTATTAACAGAATTTAAAAATTCCTAATCAGGAAGGGCAGATAGCAATAATGGAACCATGGTACATTTTGACTCCTAGCTTTGTGAAAATTTAGACCTGGCATAACCAATAATCTTATTACTTTGATTTTTGCACACTGAAGTCTATAGTAACAAGCATGTCTTCATGATCTTTGATTCTTTTTTGATCCTAGTAATTCAATATTGGCTATTATCATGCAGCCTTCCAAATTCAAAATAATAGTTATGTTCATTCCTGAGATACATGGAGAGGAATCCTTGTTAAATTTCATCTCATTGATGCATTGACTACAAAAGCCCTATAAAAATGCTTTGATAGTGAGTCAAGACCAAGCATGAAGTATGGTTCATTTTGGTTTGCTTTTAAAAATGAGTATGCTAAGAAACAACCCAAAGTCATTCTAGGCTTGCTATAATGCATAGATTGGCCTCCTTTAGCCAAGTTCTTGACAGAACACTCATGAAAAGAGTTAGTTATTCAATTTGCCATATGTTTTATCCAGTTTGCAAGATATGAAGTGAAATTTCTACTACATTACTGATCAAAAAGAGCCATTTTCAGAGGAAAAATATTGAATAAGAATAAATAAAAAACCATATGCCTTCCCATGAAAGTCATAATTATAGCTAAGCAAGTGAAAGACTTCAGAATTGTGAGCATGTAATCAATTCCAAGTGGCCAACCAAGTCACTTGTAAACTGTAAATAATGTGACCTCAAGAAGTAAGTCAGATGATCTTGTCAATGTTGTTCAAGAAAATACTCATGAATCAATTATTTTTTGCATTATTTGACCCTGTAGCTGAGGACGACATATATAGAAGAACATCACAACATTTGTGTTTTAGAAAGTACAACTCTGTTTGTGTTGTATCTCACTGAATCTTTAAGAAGAGAAATAAATACTTTAAAAAGTTCTTATTTTTATTTTGTTTTAATTCCTATCATTAATGAAGCAGCTGAGGGCTTTTATTTAAACCTTATAATAAGGTCATAGTTTTTGGGTTGCTGCAAATGTCAGTAGGAGGAATTCACATAAGAGCTAACCTGAGATTAATAATAATAAATGTGCTCATTGCATTCAAAAATCCTTGCAATGAAAGGTCACTGTTAGCTTTGAGTTCCAAAATTAGAACTGTCTTTTAAAGACTATCAAAACCAATATTAAAAAAATCAGAAAAGCATTTGAGAATCTTACCTGTGTGACTTTTGCACTAAAGCAGGATGGATAGATGTAATAACAGTAATATGAAATAAAGACTTTTGCTTTGTAACAGACAAAGATGCCCATAGATAAAAGGATCACTTTCCTGATCAATAGTTTTAATTGAAGGATAAATCTGCTTGATAAATTCTACCACAAATTTATCATCTTCCCTCTCCTAGTCATCTACTAAGCAAAGAAGTATACAGTTTTTGTCATCCACATTTCCTTGGCAGGTAAAAAGTCTTTTACTACCTACACACCAGATTTAGAGGAGGAAAAATTTAATTACATTGTACAATAATGAGAAACATTAAAACAGCAGGTGAACTTGTTTTTTACAGAAGCTGGTCAAATTGTATTGATAACTGAATTTCTTGTAAAGCAGTCTTTTGTTAGCATTGTTAATAAGCATACTGTTAATGGTGATGATAATTTATCTATACTCTTTTGCTTTTATATCAACTATCTCATGTCCATTTTCTCATAAGTGGTAATTAGTGGTCATTGTGTCTCTGCTAAATCATGAGACTATAGTGAATGACAGAAATTACTTAAATTTTTAACTAATGCAATTTATGTCATGTTTCAGGGAAGGGTGTGGTTTTTGGCTTCTTTTTTTTTATATATATTTTGGGGGGGGATTTTGGGGTGTGGTTTTTTTTGGTTTTTTTTGGTTTTATTGTTGTTGTTGGTTTTGTTTTTTTGGTTTTTTTGTTTGTTTGTTTTTTGCGTGTGTGTGTCTGTGTCTGTGTGTGTGTTTTAGTGTACGGGTTAGTAGTGAACATAAGTTCCATTTAAACAACAAGACATCAAAAATACAATGACAACAAAGAAGATAACTTTGTCCCATTTTGGTTCTAAGGGCCATAAAATGAAAGTCAGGTTCAAGAAAAGACATCTCCACTATATCAAACTGAGCCAAGCTAAACAAAAAACAAGTAAAACAAACAAATAAGCAAACAAACATAACCTCAAAACAAATAACTAAACCAAGGACAAAAGTCCCACATTTCCACATTTCAGTTAGTGGCAAGGAATTAGGGAATGGAATGATTTTACCTCAAGGGAGGGACTAGTTATGAAAGTAAAGTAGAAAATGTACTGATCTGAGAAGGTTCTCTTTTTATTGTTTGGCCTGGCAAAATCTCTTGGTGAGCGGTGAGTTGGTTGAGTTATAGTTTCACAGACATTAGCAACCTGTAAAAAAAATTAGAAAAAGATTGAAACCCAGGACACTAGCTGATATAAAGACAGTCTGAATAAGTGAAAAAAGGACCTCTTTATTTTTAAAAGAGCATTAGTGGTTGTGTTGGTTTTGCATGGCCTTGTTATTTGGTAGCAGGGGGGCCACAGAGGTGGCTTCTGTGAGGAGCTGCCAGAAGCTTCCACCATGTCCAGCAGAGCCGATCCCTGATGGCTCTGAGGATGGACATGCTGCTGGCCAAGGCTGGGCCAATTAGAGATGATGGTAATGCCTCTGTGATGACACATTTAAGAAGAAAATCAAAACAAAATGGGGCGCACAGTGGTAATTCTGGCTAGAGAAGAGGAGGAGGTGAGAACATGTGAGGGAAACAACATGGACACACCAAGGTCAGTGGAGAAGGAGAGGGAGGAGGTGCTCCAGGTGCTGGAGCTGAGATTCCTCTGCAGGCTGTGGTGAGACCATGGTGAGGCAGCTGTGTCCCTGCAGCCCGTGGGGACCCACGGGGGATGCAGAGATCCACCCGCAGCCCCTGGGGATCCACGGGAGAAGCAGAGATCCACCCGCAGCCCGTGGAGATCCACGGGGGATGCAGAGATCCACCCACAGCTCACAGGGATCCACGGGGGATGCAGAGATCCACCCGCGGCTTACAGGGATCCACGGGGGATGCAGAGATCCACCCGCAGCCCGTGGGGATCCACGGGGGATGCAGAGATCCACCCGCAGCCCGTGGGGATCCACGGGGGATGCAGAGATCCACCCACAGCCCATGGAGGAGGTGCTCATGCCAGAGTGGGTGGACGCCTGGAGGAGGCTGTGTTCCAGTGGGAGACCCAGTGGAGAGAGGGGGCTCTGCTTCCAGGCTGGAGCAGCCTGTCCTTGGAGGACTGCAGCCTGTGGAAGAGTGACCCATGCCACTGCAGTTCTGGGAGGACTGTTTGCCCATGGGAAAAAAATCACATTGCTGCAGTTTTGGGAGGACTGCTGCTCATGAGATTGGAGCCATGCTGGAAGGGGAAGGGGCCCCGCGGTCTCACAGGGGAAAGGACTCTTCTCCCTGAGCAGCGGGAAAACCCCTCGGGTGATGAACTGACCAAAACCCCCATGCCCTGTCTCCCTGTGCTGTCAGTGGGAAGGAGGGAGGGGCTGGGGGGAAAAAAGGTGTTTTTAAGGGCTTATTTTACTTCTCATTATCCTTCTTTGACTTTGTTAGTAATAAATTCACATTGTACCTCTAAGCTGAGCCTGTTTTGCCCTTGGAGTGTTTTCTTCTGTTCCTTATCTGACCTCATGAAGCTTTCATTAAATTTCTCTCTTCTGTGCCCAGCTGAGGCAAAGGAGAGTAAGTGAGTGACTTTCATGAGTACCTGGTGTTTGGCCAGTGCCAAACCACGACAGTGGTGTAATGTATGTTCATTACTTAATTTAACCACCAAGAAAAATGTAATTGTTCTCTATTTTTGATTCTGCAAATAAATAATTATATTTACATTCTTGTCTTCATCTTACCAAAAAGTGATCTAGTGGATTTAGGTGCCTACTGTCATTTAAGACGCCTCAGAATATCCTATCTGACAGTAGTGCTTGCCAGGAGGAGGAGGAAAAAAATGACAAGGAGGAGAAGGAAAAGCGAGAAGAGGAGGAGAAGAAGAAGAAGAAGGAGGAGGAGAAGAAAAACAGAAGAAAAATAATAAGCAAGATGTATTCATTTCTTTTATCTTCCTTTCTCCTCTTATCAGAGTCCAGTTTTCTTGTCATCATGCTGGTTTCTCCTCAAAAGCAAAAGATCCCTTTCTGTGAGGGTTATCTTGTAGATAATTACCTGCAAGACACGGAATCTCTTTCATAGTAGGTTCCCCTTAACTCCTGGAAGACATAGAATGAACACCTCTATTAATTTTTACCCACCTTACTGTCTGAATAGATCACTGCAGAACAATGTAAGCATGAGAAACAGCAGTTAAAATTTAAAGATGTATTAATGACAGAGGGTCCAGTTAGAGGCAAAATATAACTCTCATCTGTCATGGGGATTCAGATTCTGTGTATGATGTCATCCTGGAGATCACTAGATGAATATTTATTAATTAGGTCACTGAACTTCTGTGTTTTTGGTTTGGTTAACATTTAATATCCATTTAGTTTCTAAAATACAACTTTTTTTAAAGGAAGACTGTGAGACAATCCAAAGCCCCACTGAATGTATTTTTAAGAACAGGACAGCATGGCACTGTTTTTAAAAGTTAAAAAATGCTGTGGTAAAATGTCAAATAATTTGGAAAAAAACCCCAAGAACAGCGTAGAGGAAAATAAGTTGTTTTCCTGTAGGCAGCATGGGTTGAGATAGAGACAGTTTAATAGGTTAAGCAAATGCTGTGCACGCAAGCAAATCTGTTCAACCCTTCCCATGCACAGGCAGCTTTTCAGCCGTCCGCAGGAAAGCACGACTCCACCAAGCATAACAATGACTTGAGTAGAAAAACACCATCCCTCCAACTGTCCCATCTCTTCCTTCTTCTCCCTGCAGCTTTGTATGCAAAGTATGATGCCATAAGGTATTGAATTGCTGTGGTCAGTTGTGGTCAGCTATGGACACTGAAAGCTTGGTGGCAAAGAGATTTTCCAGTTTTCTCCTTGTCAGTGTGCATCACTTTCTCACGGAGCTAGCTGAAAAACAGCTAGAGAGCTTTTGTAAATAATTCTGCTATCTTGCACCTGTGAGAAGTTTTTGCACTTTGTTGTTGTTAATCTGAGGCATTGTTTGGGAATGGGTATTTTGGGATCTGGCGAATCATCCTTAGGGGTGGATGGCCAGGGATCCAATGACCTTATACCATCCCAACGACCTAGGGTATAAAACCCCATCTGTATATAAATAAATTCATTCATTCAATCCTGTTCTTCCTGAGTTCGGCTGCCTCTTTTCTCCCTGGGCTGTGTCTAACTGTGACAGTCAGCTCTCCTGGTTGTGTCTCTTTCCCACTCCTCGTGCACCCCCAGCCTTATCACTGCTGGAGTGAGAAGCTGAAAATCCTTGATGCTGTGCAAGCCCTGCTCAGCAGTAACAAAAACATCACCATGTTATCAATATTGTTTTCAGCACAAAACCAAAAACAGCCCCAACCAGCATGCTGTTACACGCAACGTCCTTGTCTCTGTATTGGAGAGATTTGGGTTTGATGAGTGGACCTCTCAGTGAATAACGAATTATCTGCATGGTCACAGTCAAAGAGCTGCTGTCAGCTCAATATCCAAGTGGAGGTCAGCATCAAGTGGTATTCCTCAAAGGCCAGTATTGAGACTGGAATTTTTTAACATCGTTATCAAGGGCATGGACAGGGGATGGAGTGCAGCAGATTCGCTGAGAGGGACCATGACAAACTGGCAAGGTGGATCAGTGCAAACCTCATGGAGGTTAACAAGGACAAATATATTCTGCACCTACCTCAGGGAAATCCCCAACGTGGATAAAGTCAGGGTGATTAGTACATTGAGAGCAGACCTGTGGAGAAGGCCTTTGAGGTATTGGTGGATATTAAACTGAATAGGAGCTGGCAGTGTGAACTCACAGCCCAGAAAGCACACAGCATCCTTTAGGACTGCACCAAAAGCAGTGTGGCAAGAGGTTGAGGGAGGCAAGTTTACCCTTCTACTCTGCACTGGTGAGGCCCTATCCGGAGCATTGTGCCAAGCTCTGGAAGCCCCAGTAAAAGAAAGACATGGAGTTGCTTGAACAAGTCCAAGAGAGGGTCAAGAAGATGATCAAGAGGGTCTGAAACACCTCTCATATATGGAGAGGCTGAGAGAGTTGGGTTGTTCAGCTTGGAAAAGAGAAGGCTCCAAGAACACCTTACAGCAGCCTTCTAGGAGATAAAAGTAGTCTACAGGAGAGCTGGAGATTTTTCGCAATGGCATAGGGTAATAGAATGATAGGTAGTGACTTTAAACTGAAAGAGAGTACGTTTGGATTAGATAGCAGGAAGAAGTTCTTTACTGAGAGGGTAGTAAGGCACTGGAACGGGTAACCCAGAGAAGGTGTGGGTGCCCCCCGCCACAGTGTGAATACACAACAGTTTTGTGTAAGACATCTGATCACTCTTCAAGTGGCATGAAGTAGGTCTTTGCACCCAGAAATACACCAGTTTTGTGTACCTCTCTTTAACGGAGGCAGCCACAAACATGAACGGCTGAAGAAGCAACATCTTAGACATCCAGACAGTATGAAGAACTCTGCCCAACATACACAGACTTTTCTCTGATGTTAAAAAAAAAAAATGATATCTCAGAAAACGCACAGAATAGTTGTAGGCAGCTGCAGGTAAATTGGGAAGCTTTTACATTTAAGAGAACACATTTCACAAAGCTTAATACTGATAAAAATATTCCAAAATTAGGGCAGTAACCTTGTTTTGAAACTGCAATTACACAGACTTTGCAGATATTTAATAAGCAACTGTAAATCTACAAGTATAACAATAATTTTAGAGGATATCTTTGCAGTATCGAGGGTCTTGACCAGCTTTCATGAAAAGTTCAGGCCCTTCATATTCAGCTATTTTCTGTGGGAAATTAAATTATAGTTTTTACTTCAATTTCAAGTATCCTTGTTGCACTAGTAAAATATAACTATGGACTTCTAAAAGCGTAACTGTATAGATTTAATACATTTTACCAGTGCCTCAGTTGGTATTAAATAGTCACACTTACCACAATTTCTATTAGACTTTGTTCTTTGTGACATTTTAAAGTAATCTTAGGATAATTCAGAAAATATGTAATCTTATGATTCTTTCCAGTGCAATGTCAACACTTTTTAAATGAGTGATATGCTTAAATTTTGCCACATCTTTGTGTACTTGAAAAATGTCATAGGAAGATTTACATATGCCTTATGCACTGTGGTTTGATTCCTTGTCTTATCTAAATGAAAATAATATTGATTTCACAGTGAGACAGGCCTTCCTCACTACAAGGTATTAGGGGCAATAGATCTACTTACTGACCTCTGTTTAAATTCTCCAAGATTTACAGTTCTCTTGAATTTTTTCAAATTAAAATCTCAGAACTCTAAACTTAGTTTTGTTTAATGCTCATGTATATAGTATTGTATTTTGATTATATATTTTCAGAACAATTTCATATTTTATTTTTCAAGTAAATGCATTATAAAAGTGTGTAGCGCTTTCTCAGAGAAAAAGAGACACATCTACCCAACTCTCTTTGTGTAGCTTTCCTGGTCCTGGCAGCTGCCACTCAAGAAGCTCTCTCCCTGTCTTGTTTAAACCCAGACTGTGGGTTTTTCCAAAAATCATGAAGCCGTGGGATTCCCTTTCTCCTATTGCAACAAAATTTAATACTTATTTTAGCATCTCATTAACCTTTTGTCTGATCAACTGATTGATAGCAATGGAACAGATGGTGTTTAAGTAGACCTCACAACCCTGTCCACCTTCTGGACCATCCTTTCTTCCATTGTCCTCAGCATCAATATATTTGCAATGCTATAATCATGACCATTTTAGCCACTGTTTTCAATTTTTCCTGAAGATTTTGTGCTCCAGAAAGAAATACTGTTTTATACTCTGAGTACATTCAACAGAAAATGTCATTTTCCAGAAACAGAAATATCATCTTCAGCAGCCTTTGGAGCACAGATTAGAACAGGAATCAGACCATCCCTTTTGCTCTGGCAGATAGTAAACTATGCGTCACTGAAACAGGAGGGAGGGAAATAAAAATGATACATGACAAAAAAGCCTGAATGTGAAGCCTGAGCTGTGAGAACTGCTAGTGTTGAAGCACAGTAGTATAGTTGCTTTTCCTGAATAGAGTCAAAGCTGATGCTTCATGCACTGTGCATTTGAGATGGATGTTCTCAGTAGCAAAAGTAAAAGCTAAATGCACCAGATTTTCTGCAACTAAAGAAAACCATATTGAGTTGGACTGATTATGGGTCATAATTAGCAACTCAGTTCCCTCCTCTGCTGTATTTCATGCTCAGAAGTATCTGCTCTTCATGATCTTGCTAACGTCTGACAGTTTGATCTCTAAATGGAAGGCCCCTTTAGGGGGTAAAGACTGGAAAGATTTTGTCTTTTTTATTTTTAATCAATTTTTTTTTACTTGCTAATAGTTTCAGTAAGCACTGAGTGTGCACATAGATCAGACAAAACTGAAGTTCTCTTTCCTTGGCTGGTGACACAAGGAAGACCACCTTTCTTCTGTAATGAGTGCTACAAAAATAATGCAGGACACTGAGTTGTCATAAACTCAAATTAATTGCATACTGCATTTTAATTGAAATCTGCCTCATTAAGAGCACAGGATTGACAGGCACCAGGGAAGGAATTATTTTCTCTATCAAATAAGATTTTTCCAATTAAAAATGACTGTTATAGCTACCAGTTGTGTTCTTCTGAAACCCAGTTCTGAAATCCATGGGACTTTATTTTGAAAGCTTATTTAGAATTACTAGCTCAATTAATTTTGGAAACTCCTCTGGAGTTTCTACAGTAAAAAAAACCACAGTGAATTTTTGCAGTAAAAAGTGCAACTATAAGGAAGTCTGAGTAGTATCAGTGTTTCGTGTTGTCCCACAACCATAACTCAAGAGTTAGAAATCTTTGTGACTTAGAGTACTTTTTTGGAAAAGGCCTAATTTGAGATTTTTGTCATGCAAACAAAAATTTAGATCTGTGATAGCTGCCTGAGACCACTATACAATCCGTGGAGAGAGATGTAGCTCTGCCAGTGTTCAAATAAGTGCAACTGTCTTACTGCACAGGTGTTACATTCATCTGTGTCTGTAAAGCAAGGCCAATGCTTATACAAGACACTGATATCAGGTCACGTTTCAAAGTGAGCAGCTATGAAATTTGATACTAACACCTATTCAGTTTCTCTTAGTATTAAGTACTAGACCTGTTTTCCAATAAATATGCCTTAAGTATTATTATAATTTCTTTGCATCTCAGAGAAGGTAGGAAAGAAAGGTAACTAATGTCACTGAAGCACTCAGATGTTTTGGTGATAAATAAAATAGGAACACCTGCAAAGAAATTAGAACTAATTCTTTATATCCCATAATACCTAATAGAGCTGTTCTAGATTATGTGAGATAAAAAAAGATGGGGGGAAGATAGCTAAGACACACAAAATATTATATTTTAGATTGCATGAAGTAAAATTCTGCAGTTAAGCATGTGTTACAACATCTAATACAAACTTAAGTGAGTATGGCTTCTTTTTCTGATTATTTACAGAAAACATATGTTCCTTAGTATATTTTAAGGAACAGAAAATAATACAAGAAAATCAGGTGATTCCTGTATTGGAAATGAAAAACACACATATGAGATGATTCCATTAAGACTAAAATGAATGGTTCAAACTTTTCAAAATACTTAATAAGTTATTTCAAGAGGTACAAAGGAGCAAATGATGTGCCCCAAATCTGTGAGCGTTTACTACACAAGTTATAGTTTAGCTACCATAATACCATTGCATTTTCTTAGACCTTTCATCTACATGTACACACAAATGCGGTAGGATTCTATCATGTATAAAGTAGTAGTG
This sequence comes from Melanocharis versteri, assembly GCA_013397845.1. Lineage (NCBI taxonomy): Eukaryota > Metazoa > Chordata > Aves > Passeriformes > Melanocharitidae > Melanocharis > Melanocharis versteri. Next base: position 193,917 of record VZTG01003066.1, read on the forward strand.
AAAACTGCAGGGGTTGTTTTGGATTTTTTGTATGCTGTCTTACTAATCAAAACCTTATGGAAGATACAAAAACATTTAATTTGAAAAAAAAAATTGCATGTAGTTTTACACTTCAATTTCTGCAGGTGGCAGAAGATATGTTCTTCTGTCAGAAGTGATGATTTGAAGTAGACGCAACCAGAAACATGAATAACAGAATATATATAAATAGTGCATGTGTAATGTGTACAGAGATGTAACACTTTGTTTCTTCAGAAGTGAGAGCATTCTGCTGTATATCACAAGGTTACAGTACATAATAAGATATAAAGCCCTAAGTTTTGTAGATTTTGATGAATTGATCTCATCCCACTAACTCCAAGGAGGGAGCGGGGCTAATGTCTGCTATGAAAATCCAGCTAACTTGTAACAAAATTGACAGACTGCATATTTGCCCTACAAGAACACTTTAGTATCATCTTTAAGAGAGAGCAAGTACTTATAACCTACTACTCTCTTTAACACTATGATCCATGAATGGTTTGGTGGGATTTTCAAAAATTATTGCAGCTGCCTACTTACAACCTTTAAAATAATTTTCTGTTTAATTAGCTCCCATCTTCATTGTCTGGGAGATAATTCAAAACCCTTGAGTGAGTGTCTTCTGATCTGAAAACCTGTTAATATTTAATGCTTCTCATTTTAACATCTTACTTCTCATATGTTCATCTGTGGTATAAAAATTATTTCAAGGATTATTTTGATTAACTCAACGTGTATGTTGTTAATGCATTTTGTTCTTAGGTGAAAGAAAAGACCTATCTCTATGAACCTTTGAACGCATTCATTTACCACTTTTTTTGCTGGAGAAGTATATGTGATCTCTTTAGAACTGAATACATTTCTGCAGCAGTTAGAATATCTGCAATCTTTCTCTGCAATAATATTTTGCAAGATCAGACTCTCGTAGATTTATCTACTTTCTTTTAAAGAAAAATATAAAATCCAAGTAAACTGAAAGCAAGAAAAAGGATTATGAGACACCAGTATGAATACATCCCATCAAAGATCCCTCTGAATCATCTACTGAATTCCCATTCCCAAGGCTTTTCTGGTAGGGAATACTTTCCACTTATGGTGAATTGTTTTCTCACACCCCTGACAAAAAACTGGATATCCAGAGATGCGTCACAGACAGACACAGAAAGGCATCTTTGAGAACATTCTTCTGACCTGCTTCACTCTCCCGGTATTTCTGTACTGTATTTCTAAAGGAAAATTTTGCAGAAACATGGGAATTCCCCCCAAGAGAATAAGTCCATTTATCAGCTTCTTCCAGTTGCTCCAGTATCTCCAGTTCTGCTCTCAGAAAGTGAGGTTACATTGACGAAAAATTTCACTGATCAGTCTGGTCACCATCAGACTATGACCTCCATAAGGAGGTCACATGGACCTTTCTTACATCCCACTGTATCTGCCATGCTGACACCTGAATTCACAGTTTTCCTAAGTGTCCTTAAAATTCACTTTAAAAAATCCCTAAGTCCAAATTGGCATCTGGGAAAAAAAGCAGTGGCAGAGGATGCCCATGGGTGCTAGAAATGCACTCTCAAGCATGTTCAATCAGTACAAAAATTCCTTGCAAGTTTTGGTATAGGAAAAAATCACACTTTCCAGAGGAATGTAAAGCTATTATTTGTGAATGGCCAGGCACCATTCCCAGCAGGCAGTTTGTGTGCGGCTACCCTTTTTGGAGGCTAAAGAAATGTAGTAGCAGAGATGTGTTTTTCGATGCTGATCAGCCATGCCAGCTGATAAATGAATGCTCCCAGAGTAATTTAATTAAGTATGTGTCCAGTAAGTAACAATAGTAATACAGAATTTTAAAATTTCTGCTTTGAAGAAATAACAGCAATCTTAATTGATTCTTGATTATGATAGGAACCATGGCCAAGTCAGCATTTGGAATTATTGATTTTTTTTTTTTTTCCTCTTTGATAGCTGGCTTTCTGATTCCTAGACTGAGTTATAGTTTCCTTTGGATTAATAAAATGTCATACATATTTTGAATCCTTTCTAAAATATAGTTTCAAATTTGTCTATGTTTATTTGTAGTTTAATAAAAACACACTATCATCTTTGAATCAACATGGTTCTTAAGAACTAATAATTTAAGGAGAAAATTATGCACTTTTTCAAGCAAGTAAACATGCTGAAAAATAATACCATTTCTTGAGCAAGTGTTGCAGTAATACTATCAATATCATTGTCATTATCCATCAGCTGACATAAATTACACATGCTTTAAAGTTGAGTGTGTTTGGTATGAAATGCAGGAAACCTAGATTAGGGCACTCTTCTGAAATTATGGACGGTTTTGCATCTAAGGTGCTGCAGCACCTCCAAAGAGATCAAGTTAATATGTTTCAGAACACTTGGGGTTCTTGTCTCAGGAAAAGCCTGCATATGGACCCAGAGGTATCTCTGGGATGGCATGTTTCGATTAATAGAGGATCACTTTCATAGAGAGAATCTGGGAGGAAAGACACAATTCTTGATCTGTGCTTCTGTGGCAGCTGTGGTAACAAGGATAGCAAGAAAGGCAGACCTGTCCACTGACATCCACTAGAAGTGGTTTGATTATAGTTTCTAATAACCTCATTACTTATCCACTGGCATAAAACAAGATCAAAAAACTGCAGGCTCTGAGAGCAAATCTTTCCCCAGTCCCATCTTGTTCATATCTCTGACCCTCCCACCCCACTCCACCTCCTAACCGCTAACCAGCCTTCAATTTGAAAGGGATGAAACTGTTAAAGGGAAATGAAAGTACTTTGTTATCATGACATTATGCTGTTAATCTGTAGTCTTTACGTAGAGCTCAATATTTTACTGACAACCAGTTCTGAAAATTCTGAATTCTTGAAAATTACTGGAAAGTTTAGTGAACTGACTGCTACAGTAACGTGCTTCTGAGATGAATTTTCATGACCCAAATTGTTCCCTTCCTACATGACCTCAGCTGATATTGCTGTGTCACAGAATGTCTCGCAGAGTAGAAATAGACAGATTCATCACAGTGAGTCTGAGCTAGCTTATTCTTCTTGGGTTAAAGAATTCCAAACACTGACAAACCTTGGGGGAAAATTACTATATTAATATTTTAACTAAAGTTCTTCCTTTTCACCTTATCAGCATGATGACTGTTTCCCTGTTGTGGCTGCTTTAACTAGATGTTGAATAAACTCTACTTCTTTCTAAGTTTATTGGTGATATCTTAAAAAACCTGAGTATATTACCAGGTTACAGACAGATTTTCACCACAGGTGCATTTGAAAGTTGATATAATTCTCTTTGTTCTTTGTATACTCTATTGCAACATTTAAAACGTCTTTTCAAGAAATAGCAACATTAGCATTTAACTGAAAAAGCAGATGACAGACATAACATGAGCCATTGTATGTTGTCTGCAGTTTTAGCTAAGACTGTTTTAAGCTAAACTGCATTTTGAAGAAGCATCCAGCAGATAATTTAACAGCAACACCTTTTATCCAGATTCATAGAAAAAAAAGCTCTGTACATGGAATTGATAGGAAAAGACAGGCAGCTTGTTTATTAAATTTGAGCATATTTAAAAAATAAACAAGACACTTTCTCCTCAACCTAGCAGTCTTTTACATTCTTTATTGGCTTACTGTGGAATCACAAATCCACAAATCTTTCTCTACCAGTCTTATCAACTCTGCAATAGTATCGATACAATTTAACAAGTAATTCTATAACAGTCTTTGCATAGTAATTAAATGGAATTTATAACGCTAGGCAATCTTGATTTAGAGGTATAAAAAATGCCCCAGATCCCAGATGAGTTATTACATTGATTCATTGCTCCTAATGTTAAAAATTAATATTTCTTTTCTAGTCGAACCTCCTCTTTTGGAAAATAGGTTGCTTTTGTTTGCTGAATTAAAGATAGCAAACGAAATTAAATTATTATTAAAGTACATCCAGATCTCTCTCTCTAGGCAGGTACTCAATGGTAAGTAACCTCTTCATCCTCAGTGAGAAGAGGTAAACATTTGGAGCCCACAGTTGTTGTTAGAGCTGGAATACCATTTCTTGAAATGGGATCAGATTAATATTTTCAAAAAAGGTTCTAAGTAGGTACTCTCAAGTGTAAAATGATCCACCTAGACATATATCATACATGGCATACTCAGTAGAATAAAAAGGCCTGAAACTATACAGCTGAGCATTTTTCATGCACACTTGTAAACAAACATTTTGAAATATTTGACTTGCCACCTGGAAATTTGCTGACAACACACGCTGTTGAATGATTACTTTGTCAGGTTTCTGTTGGCATCTGTATCCCCCTTTCACAGCCCTGTGTCCAGAAAATCAGCGGAGTCAACATAATATTTCATAATAGTCAGAGAGAGATGTAGAGCATAAGAAATTCATAAATGGAGATCAAAGAAAATTCAGTGATGTGTCTCTGTGGGGCTGAAATCATGAAACATTAACTGATTTTTGTTATCCACAATTGTTTAAATTTCCTTGATATACAAGACTTTTTATTTTTTCTTCATGAAATGAAAATAGAGATATATTGCCTAATAAGTACTTAAAGTCACACAAAAATACCCAAACTCCAACTATGTTGCATCACAAAATGTTTTGTAGAAGGTCAGGAAAGATTTCCTTCCGGTGGCACAAGCAGTACAGGGATCACTGTGGTAAGAATCTCCTAGTTTAGGCTTTTCTGTTTGGCAGGCATCCTATTTAAACAGTGCCACAGCATGAGGATTCCTATTCTCCCTTTAGTCCTTGAATGCTGTTGGTGGAATTGGGAGTTAATCAGAATTGTTGTTTCATTGTCTATGGTTTCTATTTCTATAAAGAATACTTTTTGTGTTCTGCCAATTTTATGACAAGATTTAATGGCATGTTACAAAGATAACACAAAGTTTAGTGCCAAGCCTCAGAATAAAGATCAAGGATGGTAATCAAAGGGCAATACAAATAACCTACAGGTGACCAGGGATCAATGCCAAATCAAGGTCTGCTGCTTTGGTGAAATATTTCTGGGTAGTTCTTTGTGAGAATGGTAATCTAGATAAAATTTGTCAAAGAACTGGCTTGTGCAGAAATCTGGGGAAGGATCTATGCATGAAACGGATAAAACCCCAAGACATAGAGCTAATGAAGACCAAGTGATGCTATTCTTCCAGGTAAGAAACTCTGAAGTGTTAACCCTATGTCAGAGCCCAGTATGGGATTTGCTCTGTCTGCGACTTACTGAGTTAGACTGAACCTCTGACACTGATCTAATATGTAGAAAAGGTACTATTTATCAAGTAATTAAGTTGTTGGAAAAATCAGTATTCTGATACTTTAAAAAGAGGAAAGTGTGAAGAAGGTTTTTTTCAACCCATGGCTTATATAACCTTATTTGTTAGAATAGCCTGTTAGGTCTCTGTGAGAGAAGAAAGTGTGCCATAATCTGACAAATTATTTAACACATCTAGGAATTTTCAGATTATTATTTAAAACATAAGAAAAATTGGAACAAGAAATAGTATTGAATCCTTTTCTTATTTTCATCATGTATAGAATAGAATTTTTCATGTCCTAAAATCTGCAAGATATCCTTCTAAATACAGAGATAAATTTCAGAAATTCATATTAATTGACTGATTTTTTATGTCATTACAATTAAATTTTAAAACTAGATAGTCTCAAAAATAATTTTCTTGTGCTAGATATATATGTTAACTTTTATCTGGCCACTAATATTTGTGGAGTAGAATGGTATAAACAATTACATGTTACTCTAAATTTCAGGGAAGACTCATAGGTTTTCTCAAATACCAGTGGGCAGAAAACATGTTTGTTCTATAACAAATTTAGTAATATCCAGGAAAAAAAAAGCATTCCTTGTAGTAAACCTTTCTATTGTAGTCCTGTGTTTTCCTTACAGTTAATCTCCTTGGATTTTGATTGTTTGTTTATTTGTTTGGGGGAGGGGGTTGTTGTTTTGGTGGATTTTGTTGTTTGTTTGGGTTTGGGTTTTTGGTGGTGGGAGTGTATTTTCCTTGGGTATTGTTTTGGGTTGCTTTGTTTGTTTGCATTCTATTTATTTAGGATATGAAATATACATGTAAAAATAAGATGTATTTCTCTTTTGTTTATGTTTTAATTGTTGGTGTTCTTGTTATGAAAATATTTTAAAGAACTGTATTGAGCATTTAAAACTTTATACAAAATATTCTCAAATTGGAAATATATTGATTATCTTTTAACATGTGGGAAACAAGCACTTTAAATTTTTAATCACCTTTTATGAAATCTATTTATTAACTGTATTTTGCAATAGTTTTCTCATCTGAAAATATGTTCATCAGTGTCAGTCAAATAAAATCCAGCAAAACCCCAGCATCGTTCAAAACATCTCTACGTCCTATGAAGGTCAATGGAGTTAAGGTTATGGACTATCATTTAGAAAAATGGCAACTTGAGAAAGTAATATTTTTTTCCTTCTGCTCATTTGGACTGAGGTCTGCAGCTGTCTTCTCTCTGTGCTCTCTGCTTCCTGACAAAATAAGGGGCCAACATTTTTCTCTCAGTGCAGATTCACTTCATTGTCATTGTGACATTTAAAAGGCAATAACCATTTTTAAAATGGCATTTTAACAAATGGCAAATCTGACCTCATATTGAGAACAATAGATGAAAGAAGAGCCTCTATCAGAGAAAATTTGAAGCAATAATCTCCACCAATTAACCAAAAAATCAAAGAATGCAAAAAAGAGTAATTTGTCATGAAAAATTTTATATTTTAATTTCTTTGCTGTCTAGAAGAAAATGAAGAAAAAATATGGTGTGCTTGTATGAATTGGAATGAATGTAGGAAGGAAGGAAGACACAGAGTATATTTCTTCAAGGATTCACACAATTAAATTTGGTAGAGGATCAGAGGAATAAAATTCAGTAGTGACACAGAAAGAAGAAAATTGAAAGAACCCAGAAGCGTTGCAATGTAATCTAACTTGAGGCCTCAAAATGCTCTTAGCAATGTGTGTTTACTAAATAGTGTAGCTACACAGAAAACATAAGAGTGCCTATGTGACTTCACTCATCTTCCATAGCTTATTAACATTGGTTTCATCTGAATACCATAAAAATTGTTGTCTTCCTTAAATGAGAAATTCAGTCCTTCATAGTTTGTTTTTATGTTAACTGATTCACGGTGCTCTTATAAATGAAACCCATCCGAAATTATCTTTCATATTTACCTTTTCCCCCACTTTGGAGCACAGTTGATCCAAAAGCAATTTTTAGTATAAAAAGTTTTGAAAGTAAAAATACTGTGAAATACATCCAAATTCTTGTCCTCATTTTCAGGTTTTTAATTAATTTTATAGCTAAATAAATATTTTTTAAATTAATTTTATTTTTTTAAAGGACACAAGAAAAACAGTAAGTTACATTAAGTTACATTAGAAAATGTGGATGTGGGTGGATTTATTTAAGATAACATATGCAGAAGATGACAGACTAGACTCTAATACATGAAGATGCATTTTGCAATGAGGGGAAAGCATCAGAGCATGGCAGTAGGTCCCACTTGAAGGAACATAGTTTCTTTTTGCTGAGTTTTTGCCTAATGGTGCTGCCTCTTTAAACATCAACACTGTATTAATCACAGGAGAGAGTACAGGTTGCAGATCAAGTCTGCTGGCTCCTCTCTGGTGACTTCACATAAAAGATGTTCCTCTCATCCAAATAATTCAGGGGTGAAAAATATTACACATGTTGAATTTATGTGAATGCTTGCTCCCTGTTTATTAACTCATCAATCTTGTGAGAAATAAAAGGACCAAACAGGCAAGTGTGCTTTTCTTATCCTGTCGGCTCAACAGAGTCTAAAAGTAATCAATATCTATAATTACTAAATCCTTCCATGATATTTTAACCCTTCTTTAGTAGTCTACTTCCACATCTTACTGGTTGATCAAATCCAAAACTAATTAGAAAGAATGAAGTTTTAATTACTACATTGATGCCTTTCATATATTTCTCAGTCTTACTATAATTGGTTCTGTCATAATGGCAGACTAAGTGTTTTTTCTTTTTTTAATTTGATGAATTAATAGAGCCTACTCCATAGAAAAGCATGAGTAGAGCAGATAAGCATAAAATATGCAGAGGTGCCCTGAGAGTAAACAGATTTTTTTTGCCATGCAACGTCTTTTTTTTTCAATTCTGATTTTGATTTACATATATTTATCTCTGTGTATGTGTTGTGTTCACACTATTTTAAGAAAAAGTAGCAATATTTACAAGCAACACAGATTTTTAAAGTTTCAAGTCTCAATGTGAGTCACATTTCCAAGAACATTCAAAATTGAAAAAAAACTCATGAGTGTCCATTTCATCGCTATTTTGCTAAATTTCTAAAAATAAATTGCACTTTTAAGAAGCATCCTTGAAAAAAAGGATTATACATGTTTTTTTTCCTGTTCACTTACGCTATCTGATTAAAGTAGTCTTGGTTTTCATTTCTAAGTTGTGGGAAAAGGGAATCCGGGTTCCTTTTGAAGATCACCCTCAAAAATATTGGGCGTTAGCTCAACAAGTTTAACGTTGGATTTTAGCCTGAATAATTACCAGCTAAGAGTATATTTAAATATTAAAATAAATATTTAAATAAATTATTGCAGATGCAATAATTATTAGATAGAGTCATAATTTAGTCCCTTCAAGTTGAAAATACAAACATTGTGAGTGGCTTTCCACAGACACATGCAAAGTTTAAGTGTGGTACCCGACCTCTGGATCAAAAAGGAATTGTTGATTTCTAAAGATAATGACTAGTTCCATGCTTTATTCATGCCATTCTCATTTTCTGGGGTGACTTACACATATGGAGTTTTGAGTAAACAATTTGTTCAGCACAGATACTTTAAATTAGGAGTTAATACTAATGTGGTTTTTGAGTCAGAACTTTTTATAAGAATTTTACTTGTCATATTAATATAGCTACAGCTAATTACTCTGTACATAGAGTAATAAACTCGATAAAGGCTTTTTAAAAAGTCGTATTAGCATGTTTTACGATTTTTTTGGAAACTTCAGGTACAATAGGCACACTTAATAACTTGAAGTCAGAGGATGGCCAAATAAATGGACTGGGAAACTTCTGACTTTTTTTTTCATAAATAACATAATTTTTTTCATTCACAGCACAATCAACTTATTATTCAGTGTAGAAATTATGAAAAGAATATTTTTTTATGTATATTATGGAAAACTAGAAAGAATAACTACTGGCTAAAAAGCTGCTGCCAAAGGGCAAATGTTTTAGGTTGTTGTTAGAAAGACCAGGAATTTATTCAAATTCTAAGACCATGACTATGGCTTGGTACCAAAATGTCATTCATACCGGCTGCCATCCAGAACCTATATATTGCAGATGTCAAACTGACACACAGAGATGGAAGATTTGTTGGAGTTTTTATGTAGAGCCCTGCTGTGAGTAAAATTACTCATTTTATATTGAATTATCTTTTCAGTGGCAATCTTAGGTATGGTTGAAGGATTCTATTAAGGTTGTTGTTTTCCTATCTCTGTATATAATTTTAAAGCTCCTATGAATAGAAAAACAATGATTTTTTTATGTCTTACTCTAATCTTTCCCACATTTGACAAATATTTCTCTATTTATCTGCAGTTTCAAACACTTTATGTTTCAAGAACATTCTACATTAACAATGTTGTGGGGTTTTTTAGGTAGCATGTGTAAGACTTCTTTTTTTCTCATTTTATATTGAAAAATTAGTCACTTATTATGATATTGTGTCTACTGCTCTGTATAGAGCTTCATTCCACTTTATATTATAGTAGGTGTATGTTTCTTTCATATGTGAAATATTTAAAACAGAAAAATACTGATCAAATTATATTATAGGTTTCTTTCTGGTCCAAAATACCTTTCATTATGTAATTCAGCAATCTAGTTTAGAAACCACTTAAAAATAAATATACTGAAGGCTGAAGAACAAACTATTTCATGTTGAACCAAGCTATTTTTATAAGCTTTTAATTTTTGGAAATTTTTATTGCAAAACTTAGGACAGTTGTCTTGATTTCACTGACAGAACAATTTTTTCTTAATTTTTTATATAGTATATACATATAGAAGACAGGAAGTATATTGGATAAGTGAGATGAGGCTGTGCAAGCCTTCATCACAAATACACCTATTTCAAAAATGTAAGACTGTCTGCCTGTCTGTTGACTTAAAGTTACTTTGTGGAGCACACACATATCCATGAGAATAAAATATTAAAACAGTGGAAAGAAGTTGCATGCACTGCTCCAACAAGAAACTCCACTCTAGGTCAGAATTGAAAAACACTCCTCAAAAGAGCTAACAAGGCGAGGAGGTGGACACATATCAAATGGGTAGTGTTTGCTTTCAGAGACTGTTTATAGGATTAGGTAAAACCTCAGCATTCTGCTTTATTCAGGAGTCTTCTTGGGTTCAAAGTACTTGACTGGTTTAATTTACTGGTTCCTGAAAAATCATATATAGCACAATCAATACCGACTGAAAAACTGTGCAGAAAATAGCATGAAATCAGATTCTTCCATAATTGCTCAATCAGCTTTCTTCCACTGGCCATAAATGTGACATTCTTCTGTGAGTATATATATATACATATATACATATATACCTATATACATGTGTATGTATATGTATATGTATGTGAGTGTGTGTACAGAATTATTTAGTACTAATAATTTTAGTCCCAGCCACTACTAAAGGAGGCCAACAAAAATTCTGATTTTTTGTTGTTGTTTTTGGTGGTTTTTTGGTTTTGGTTTTTTTGTTTGTTTTTTTGTTGTGGTTTTTTGTTGTTGTTTGTTTGTTTGTTTGTTTGTTTGTTTTTGTTCTTTATGTAAAACTTTAAAGTTTGAAATCAGTTTCTGAATAAACTTTAAATGAAGGGGTCTATCCTGTTTTGTTTCAGGTGCATACAAGCTCTTTAACCAAAAAATTGTGTTGCTCAAGGACAAATGGGATTATTTTATTTTTAATGAAATGAACAAGCTGTGAAAAAAAATCATCCACTGTTATATAGCAGCTGCCAGTTTGGAGAATTGCTACAGATGCCAGTATATGCATACAAGCCATTTCCCATGGTGGTAGCACTGTCTGAAGATAGACCAGCTTAAAGGTAAGCATGGGGGCTTAAAAACACATGGAGTGAAGCTCTAATTTAAGCTTGGCCTCACAAACTTCGAGTCACTGTTTCAGTACAAGGGAAATTTCAGGCAGAAAAAAGCCTACACGTGGGTGCTTCCACATGTACATTGTGTTTCAGAGTTTATTCTGAAAGTCAAGGCTTAATGTCAGGGTAGAAAATCAGAGATTTTTACGTTACTTATTTAGAACCTATCTGCATTAAATAGGAAGAAGTTTAAAGCCAAAGGGTAAATGAAGGCAGAATTCTGTGTGTGATTTTGACAAATCTCAGAAAATAGTTATCCGTACAGAGTCTATTAGGAAGCTCAGAATTAAAATTTGTATCTTGAGTTGCACCACATTAAATATGAGGATTCAGAGAGGGTCTTGGAAGCAAAACCAAAACATTGAAATAGTTTCCTGTTAGTGTTTCCACTACTATCTTTACAAGTTCTTTCATGTCTTTGCATCACATTAAAGTTTATTTGATTACTTCTCAGGATTCAGTTCAGCCTCAGTCCCCTACGTATCACAATATAATTATATCTTGCAAAATACTAATTAAAATAAAAGTGTGATTTGTCATCACAATGTTATCTTCATGCTTTTTTTGTTTCAAGCTAATGTCAAAATGACAGAAATATCAGAAATACGTGGCAGTTTTTTCTAGGTTTTTTTCTTGCATTGTTGTTTTAACTTTAGAGATTTTATAATACGAAAAAAATCAAACCACTTCAAAGAAAACATGTTATTGCATAATTAGCTACATGGTAGATATGGCTTTTTTAAACTGCTCTTTAACATATTTAAAATTGTCATACAATTTTTACCTTGCCTACTTTTTTAGGCAGTAATAATTAGAGAACCTATACATGTGAATGATGTAGATCCTGATCCTAAAATTGAAAAGGTAGGGGAAAATGAAGAATTTCTCTGACTATGAAAAGCTTAAAGAAGTCTTCTAGTACCGAAAGTGGCCTGCCAGAAAGCTGTAGAGGGACATTTTGCAAGGTCATGTAGTGGCAGGACAAGGTGAAATGGCTTCAAACTGAAATAAAGTAGATTAGAATATTAGGAAAAAGTTCTTTAATCTGAGGTTGGTGACGTACTGGAACAGGCTGACCAGAGAAACTGTGGATGCCCCATCCCTGGAAAGTGCTCAAGGCCAGGCTGGATGGGGTTTTGAACCACCTGGTCTAGCGGAACATCTAGTCTCTGTCTTGGCAGAGCGGTTGGAACGAGATGATCTTTAAGGTCCCTTCCAACCCAGACCATTCTATGATACCACAATTCTATAAAGATTACAGAGTTTTTCAGTGCAGTTCATGAGGTGTATGTATACATATAGACATGCACACATATATACGGTATCTTAATATAGATATATTAATAAATCAGACTCTGATGCTAGAGAAGTTTTTTCTATTGCTCTTGCCTAGAGGAGATGGGGCTGCTCAAGAAACAATACTTCATATCTAACAAACTGCGTGTGCTTAGGTTTAAGCATAAAATAGTAGTCTTCAAGTACTTACGTGCCTTGTTGCATAAAGATAAAGAAGCAGACCTTATCCTCTTTTTAGATGATGCTAAACATGATTCTGTGAGGGTATATCAAATCTTTTAGATGCTTTCCACCCCAAACCATGCTATGATTTTATAAGTCTTTTGTTCGAACTCAATCCTTCGAGTTTTCTAAAGGGAATCAATCTAAAAGTCATGCTGACAGAAATCTCAACAGAGTATAGAGCTGTATTTCGAAACTAATATAATTTCAGAGTCTCCCCGACAGTTGCTTCAGAATTCTTTGACCACCAACATTATTATTGTGTTGGTAACCTGACTGTACTGACCAGTCATAGATTAAAAGTATTGACTGTCCAAAGCTGCAAAAGGAAAATTAATAGAATGTATCCATCAGACCATCAGTTAACAGTTTTGCTTTTTATTCTTTATTCAGCTCAGGCTGTTACCTTTGTGAGAATAATAACGTTCACTTATTCAAAACTTAATGCTTTTTTCATTTTACTTTTTGAGGGGGGTGGTGTGTGTGGTAAGTCCATCACTACAGGGAACATTTTGTTTCAGCATAAGGCACTTACCTGGCTTTACATTTAAGAAAGATGAATATAGTACTTTGCTTTCAGGACAATTTAGAACCATGCACGCTAAAAACATTAGGAAAAAACTGAAATCAATAAGAAAGGAAGTAAACTTTATATAAGAATATGAAAAATAAATATATTTACCCTAAAAAACAACCTATCCAGTGCCTCACCACCATCACAGCAAAAATTTCTTCCTAATATCTAATCTAAACCTCCTCTCTTCTATTATGAATCCATTCCGTCATGTCCTGTCACTACATACTCTTGTGAATAGTCCCTCGCTACAGTTCCTGTGGGCTTCCTTCGGGTACTGGAAGGCCACAATTAGGTCACCCCAAAGCCTTCTCTTCTCCAGGCTAAACAATCCCAATTCTCTCAGCCTTTTGTCATAGCAGAGGTGCTCCATCCCTCTGATCGCCTTGGTGCCTCCTGTGCACTCTCTCCAACAGCTCCATGTCCTTCCCGTGCTGGGACCCCAGATCTGAAGGCAGCTCTGCAGGTGGGGTCTCACCAGAGCAGGGCAGAGGGGCAGAATCCCCTCCCTCCCCTGCTGCCCACAGGGCTTTGGATGCAGCCCAGGACACACTTGCTGTCTGGGCTGGGAGTGCCCATGGCTGGCTCATGTCCAGTTTAAAGCTCTGCCAGTGGGCCCTGCTAGTTCCTGTGCAGACTCTCTCACTGAGCAAGGGGCGTCCTGCCTGATACCAGAATTCCTGGTGCTGTGCAGGCTTTTGCATTGTCAAAAGCACTAAATTTTGGTGATGGCACAAGCTGTGGAGCCATGTATTAATAGCTTCCTAGCTTCGTGGTGATTTTCGTATCCCACGTCTCCAGGAAGCAGCAGACCTCCCTGTAGGTTGGGCCTGTTTGTCATATTGGGCTCTCTATTTCTCTTAGAAGAGAATCATTCACAACTATAACCCATCTCCACTTCCTCTTGGAAGCATATTTGATACAGGGGATTGGTCTTTCTGATTGTGGTGACATCTCTGATGTAACTGTACCTTCATCATCTTTAGGGTGGTCGTCCACGTACAAAGCTTCCTACCTATTGTGCAGAGGCATCTGGTAGGGTGGGCAGAGAAGGATTTTGTTTGCCACTCCAAGCATAGACTACCCTCCATTTGCTCCTTTATTCACAAATTGTACCTGCTTCTTGCTGGGGGATGGACAGAGGATCCCCTTGCTCTTGATTGTTTTTTTTGGTGACTGCTCCTGGCTAGTCCTGAAACCTCTTGGTTTGATCAGTCTATCTCCCTTTCTGAACTCTGATACTCCTTAACCTTTCTTACATCATCCCATAGCTCTGCCAGCATCCTGAGCAGGTCATTCACCTAATAACATCTGGCAAAACTTCTGTCTCTGCTACAATCCAGTGAAGGGCTTAGGCGCTCCCTACAGCCTGAAACCTGGACAGCTGCGTGTTTTTTGGGAACTCTATCTAGCTCCCTCTTAGATAGTAAAAAATAAAAAGCTGTGTTTTTCAGTTTCAAGTCCTAACATGTGAAAGAAAGAGTCCATAGGATAGAGGAAGAGCAGAATCTTGAGGTTTTCCTCGTGTACAGTTATTTCAGGATAGCTGATTTAGAGAAACCACAACAATGGCAAAAAAATCAAGGAAAATAGCAGAAGTCCAAAATAACATAGAAACAGATCTATGTCACAAGTTCATATCCACCACTGACTTTTTCCTATTATTAAAAAAATACTGCCTTTGGAAGACCTCAGTTAAAGTGCCAGTAATACAATTTTTAAAGTTCCAGCGTGGAGACATGGATGCCTGAAGATATTTGTTTCAAATATGTATAATTATTTTACCTTGATCCCTTGGTATAATCTTTACCTGTTCTAACTTGAGGGAAACCAAAGTACTTTAAAACCATTTTTCTGTTTCTTTTGATTAGCAGAGTAAAGCATACAGGACTGTATAGATGAGCAGTCTCCTTCACTTTTGTCTCTTAAAGCTCAAAAGGACCAACTCACAAGCAAACTGCAAGAAAAAAAATCCATCATTTCAGTGAAATCCCCAACTGGTTATTTGACAAAGACATTAAATTTATTTAGGCTCTTTTGTCTACTTCAAAATATCAGTGGATTCAGGCCAGGCTTTTTTTTTTAATTGAAAAGATGTACGAAGGCATAGAAACAAGGTAATAATATCCCAAACCTACATAGTACTATTCTACTTACAAGTTGGCCATGTGTTTGAATTTTAAACAAATTCACCAAGTTACACAATTTATCAAGTGTATAAAACTGGAAAAATCCCATTGACTTATTCAAGAGAAAAAAAAAAAAAAATGTGACACACAATGAGTTGGAGACTAGCTGTCTCATTCAACCAGTTCAAATTATCTGAGCAAATAAAACCAGTGGATGAAAAAATGAGCTGATAAATAAGAAAGTTACAGAATTGTTTTCAGTATACCTACTTCCTGAGAACAGTCTCCTCTTGTGATTGTGGTCATTTAGAACCAAGCAAACTAATTTCCTTGCACATAACTGAGATTGTGAATGCAGATGCCTTGGAAATTAAGAGTTGTTCTCAAAATTTCCTTTAACATTACTTACTCAGTGAATTACACTGCCCACACGTAACCCAAAGGTTACAGTCATGCTAATTTAGACATTCTTTATGTTTCTCATTCTTTACCCTGAAGCACCAGCAGAAGTGCTCTGGTTTTGTGCTAATAGATCAGGTGTTTTGTGCACATTGAACAGAACACCTTTGAGCCAGGCTGCATCAAATTGGAGCTTTCACAGAGAATCACATTAATTCTGCTGGGGGCAAAAAGGCGATAAACAAAAATGAAGAAATATAGTGCTACGTCTCTGAAATCCATTTAAGCAGTAATCCTCTGAAATTAGGGCATGCCATCTGATTTATCAGATATCATAGCAGTAAACTGTTTGTTAACTGTGGAAAACACATTTTCAGGGAGATTAATCCTAATGTAAACTATGTTTTCCGTTATTCTTTTTGTTATCATTATCATATGTGCACAGTCTTCATACATACAGATGTCAACTGAAAGATGGTGATTGAACATTAGCCAAGGATCTGTAAAGCAATGCAATTTCATTGCATTTATATAAACAATTTTCTACACTAGAAAAAAAAATCTGTAATACCTATCTCTGAATATTCTTTTTAATAAAAATTCCATAGTTTCAGCAATAAGGACATGCTTTTGTGAGTTTGCTTATGAAGTCTCTTTCACAGAGTGTTTGCGCAGGGGGAAATAGGTGCAAGATGCTCTGCATATTGAAAGTGCTCTGGATTGTTTATTTGGTAAGTCTAAGGGTCACTAGTGATATTTCAGAAAGATATTTAAAGAAGTAAGTGTTTCTCATAAAACATCAGTACAATCTTGATAGAAATTTTGAGTGCATACCAGCAAGTCTCACAGTTGTGGGCTACTGGGAAAGAAGATGTGTATATAAATAAGCAGCTGTAGTACTATTGCATTCACTGGCTGTTGGTTAGAGTCAGAAAAGTGGAAGTATTTGGGCCAGACAACGATTTCCTCCTTTCATTTTCATAGGTATCCCTTAACAATATGAAAGCCTGATTAATAACAAGCTGTGCCACCTGACATTGTGTGGTTGTGACCAGTCACCTGGTCATGTTCATGAAGGAATTGTTTCCCTACAAAATCGTAGCAGCTGATGCATTTTGTTATTTTTTTTGTTTGACAAATTGCCAGGGGAGCCAGAATTTGGTCGAACATCAGAGTTTATCAGTAAGGAATTAAAGATAGTCAGCTGCTTTGACCTTGGAGACAAAAGACTAGAAAATAATATTACCCAGGCCTGTGTGATACTTAGAATTTCATTGGTGGAGTTTCACTTGTGGCGGAAATGGATGAGGTGGATAGACTTTTGCAAAAATAGAAATATCCCCTCCCCTCCCCTCCCCTCCCCTCCCTTCCCCTCCCCTCCCCTCTCCTCCCCTCTTTTTTATGATGCTAGAGAGCTTTTGCAATACTTTTCTTTTTAAAGTTATTTTCTTATGTCATTGTATATTCCTACTTCCTCATAATGTCTTTCTATATAACAAATTACAACATTCAGTTTCTTTCAGTATTTGTATAAATAAATTTCAAATTAAAATTCCACTCCTACCAGTATATGAGGCAATATTGAACTACCTCCAGGTATAACACACATCTGATCTGAATACTAGCATAAACAATACCTTAATACACTAATATATTTTGGTAGCTCAGAGCTGTAATCAGTCTAAATGTTACATCAGATTTAGACAATTTTATGGACAAATAAATCTTACTTTTTTCCAGATTACTAAACACTCGGGTTTTTTTTCAAGCCAATATACTCTTATATCTACTAAATTTATTTTCTAACAATTAATGTATTTCTCTTCACCCATTAATGAATCCTGTTTTCCAGTCACACTATATGACAACTAACAACAGAAATCTTACAAATATCCCAGACATCTATAATTCATGACAATTGAAGAACTAGTACAGCAGAACACTATTCTCCATCTTGAATAACAGGCAATTTTAGTTGTATAGTATTCTTTTCAGTTACAACTTCTGAGACATTTGTTAGTAAAGTTGTGCAGTGCTAAACTAACAGGGAGAGCCTGATGGAGTTCTATTGGAATTTTTCATTAACATTATGGTCATTTAATGGATGTCTTAATTAGATGATGTTATTAACAGGGATGATGCACAAATAAAATCAGGCCCTATGTGCAGAGAATGCCTCATTAGAATTCGCTGTGGGACATAGATAAAAATGCCTCCGTCTACCTCACAAACATCAGAAAAAAATTTTGCTAAGCAAGAACATACAAGCTATCACAGAATAAAACAACATGCTTTTGAGCCTTACATTTTAAAGTGAACTTACAATATTGGTTCAAATTTGCCTCTTATTCTCATTGGTATAATTTTGCAAAATTTACCAGGCTCATCCCATAGATGAAATTTCTTCCTATCAATCATTTGAGGTGTGAAGTGTTAAGAAACACAGCAAGGTATTTTTGTACAACTCTGCCTTTTTCCTTTCTGTCCCTTCCTAAGCTTAGGTTCAGCAGGGGGAGTAGGATGGAGATGAATCTAAACCAATGCTGCATTAATGTGTTCATTGGGTTTTCTCCCTTTACTGCACGTGCCACCAGAGATGAAAACTCTGTGCGCACAGCAAGTGATTAATCAGACAATCATAGTACCATAGAACCACAGAACGGTTTGGGTTGGAGGGGACCTTCCAAGATCATCTAGTCCAACCTTCTTAATGTAGGGGTAGAATCACCTCCCTCAAAATGCTGGTCACTCTTTTGAAGCAGCCCAGGGTATGGTTGGCTTTCTGAGCTGCAAATGCACATTGCTGGGTCATGTCCACTTTTTCAACAGCTAGTGTTTTCAAGTCCTTCTCTGCAGTGTTGCTGCCCCCAATATATTCACCCCCCTGTGTTGGTGCTGGGGATTGCCCCAACCCAGGTGCAGCACATGGTCTTGTTAAACTCCGTGAGGTTTGCACAGGCCCGCTCCTCAAGCCTGCCCAGGTCCCTCTGGATGGCATCCCCTCTCTCTGATATATCAACTGCTCCACTCATCTTGATGTAATCTGCAAACTTGCTGAGGGTGCATTCAATCACACTGTCCATGTCGTTGATAAAGATACTAAATAATGTTGGTACCAGTACAGACCCTTGACTGGGTCTGTACAGACTCATTACTGGTTTCCACTTGGACACTGCGCAATTTACTGTAACTCTTTGGATTCAGACATTCAACCAATGCTTTATTAATTGAACAGTTAATCCATCAGACCCATATTTCTGCAATTTAGATGTAAAAATTTTATGAAGGACAGTATCAAGGGCCTTAGAGAAGTACAGATAGAAGACATTGGTACCTCTTCCCTTTTGCCCTCATGGAGTCAATAATTAAGCTACACTGCCAGTAAAACTAGCCCTTCCAAGTAATGGTTGTGTGAAAGACTCATTTGTTCTTCTAATCGAACCTTTCCAGGATCAAAATAGTTTCTGATGCCTCATATATGTAAATTCTCCCTAGTAGTGAAATAGATAAAAGTAAACAAGGAAAAAAAAAAAAAAAAGGGAGCCATTAGGCATATCTTTCCATACAGTTGCTATTATTTTAATGAAACAATTAGTGCAGACTATATTTTAAATACAGGTTACCACCAAAAACCCCCCAAACCAACATTCCAGGCTCAATTCAGTAAAATATCAAAAAAGCTCGTTCTCACTAATAGACTTATGATCAACCCAAATGAAGTCAGTTGCTTCACTGTTTCTTTTCAGTGTAATGATCTTTGCAATGTAAAAGCAGTATTGTGGAACACAGACCCTTGTTTTATTCCATACTTATTTCCTCTCTACATTTGCCTAAATGATTGTTTCTAGAAGATTTACTTTTTCTAATCCTCTGCTAGACTATGTGAAAAGGGCTCTTGAAAAAACTCGCTAGCTGCTTTAAAGAAACCCAGCTTCTATTGTAGGGTATTTTTTGCATAATTGTCCAATTTTAATATAAATAAAAATGACCACAAAGGAAATGGGCTGTTTCTCAAAAGAGAAGGCTGTGGATTGTCACTCTTTAAGTTGTTCCTGTTCTTTAAAATTGCTTTTGTTTTCAGAGCCTTCCACTGAGATCAAGATGGGATGTCAGCCAAAGGAATTTAACTTAGTGTTTTCCATCAGGGAATAGGCCTGGGTTTTGATCTCTTTCATAATCACTTGAATATGTAAACCAATGATTTCCATCTTTAACGGTTTGGCTAGAAAGATTAGGCAGACTCATTTAAGGACTATTATCCTTTGAAGCATGCACAGTAATTCCAAATCATTAAATTTCCAAGCTGATTATGTTCTTCCAGTGTAATACTTTGTTTCTTCTTTTTATAATTAAACGTTTTAAACATGATAGACAATTGTAAAAGAATGTAAAACTCAAAAAATAAGAAGGCAACCGTTCTGTTCTTCTGAGGTTTCAATTAAGAATACTTGAGTTTGTGTAGATGTTATGTGGATGTTAGTTGAGTAATGTTAAAAAAAATAGCTCATTCTATATTTGCCATATGAAACATTACTACTGCCTGCATTACAAATCAATCAATATGCATTATGTGATCATTGGAATAATTCTAATATTAATTTTAAAGTAAATACAATAAATAAAAATTAGTTATGTTAAAAACACAGTTTCAAAAGTATGCACATAATCTATTGCAGGAATTCACTTCCAAAACCTAAACTTTATGTTCAAAATAGATATCAGACTCGTTCTTGCACTCATTTAATTTAATGACAAAATTCAGAACCAAAGTGAGCATGTTCTCCGTAAGTATCCTACCTAGAATCCTACTTAAAAAAATAGTTTCGCTATCAGAGGAGTCTGCAGGGGCTTGCTTCTGTGAGAAGACATTGGAGGTTTCCCCAAAGCCATACAAAGGCAGTTTCAGACAGCTCCTAGACCATCCCAACTCTGCTCAAAGCTGAGCCACCAGTGATGCTGGTGGTGCCTCTGTGATCATATATTTAAAAAGGGTAAAAATTGCTGCACAACAGCTATGAGAGAGAAGTGAGAAAAATGTGAAACAGACATCAAGGTCAAAGAAGAAAAAGGGAAAAGAAGTGCCAGAGCAGAGATTCCGTGGAGAAGACCATGATGGAACAGGTTGTCCCGCTGGCAGTCCATGGAGGAACATATAGGAGCAGATATCAAGCATTGGGTCTGGCTGAGATGGAGTTTGCTATCCCACAGCAGCCCTCACAGTGCTGTGCTGTGTGGGGGTACCCAGAAAGGCATTGATAACACACCTGTCCTTTGGCTGCTGCTGAGCAGCGCTGGCACAGCACCAGCTCAATCCCTCCAACATTCCCCTTCACCAGCAGGCTGGGGATGGGCAGGATCTTGGGAGAGGATACAGACAGGACAGCTGGCCCAAACTGCCCGAAGGGATATCCTGTTTGATGTCTGCTCAACAACGGAAGCCAAGGGAAAGGAAGAGGATGGGACCATTGCTTTTGCCTTATGTAAAACTGCTTTTATCTTGACACACCATGGGTTTTTTTCCATTTTTCTTATTTTCTCCTTCTGTCCTTCTGAGCAATGGAGAGATATAAGAGATTGCTGAGCACCTGGCCTCCAGCCAGGGCCATGTCCCCACAGAGCCATACTGCAGCCAGTGCGGGACCCCACACCAAAGCAGGTGAATATACCTTAAAGGAAGCTGCAGCCTATGGACAGCCCATGGCAGAATAGGCTCCTGTAAAGGGCTGTGGGGCGTGGAGTGGAGCCCACGCAGGAACTGTTGCCCCATGGGGGAACCGTTCTGGAGCAGTCTGTTCCTGAAGGTCTGTATGCCATGGGAAACACCCACACTGCAATTCTTAGAGCTGCAGCCCATGGAGAGGACCCACACTGGAGCAGTTTGTAAAGGTCTGTATCCTGTGGAAGGCACCCAGTGTTGGAAGATGGAAAGGGTGTTAGGAGGAGCGGCTGGCAGAGATGATGACTGATCACAACCCTCCTTCCTCATTCCTCTCCACTGCTTGTTGGGAAGGAGGTAGAAGGATCAAGAGTGAAGCTGTACATGAGAAGAAGGGAGAGGTGAGAGAAAAAGGTGTTTTTACTTTTGTATTTATATTTCGCTATCCTACTCTGTTCTAGCTTTGAGACTGTTCCTATTCATAGTGGGGCAGCAATACAGATTTTTCCATTTAGGTCTGAGTAAGGGGTAGCACCTACTGAAGCATGTGGTAATGAGGAAAAGTAAAAATTTGCACATCAGAGGACGTTTGCAGAGCACAATAATGCATAGTTTATTGGTCCCACATTACAGGCATGCAAATCCTTGCACACTAACTTCTTGGACATTAGTAAGCCATGTCCTATCGCTAGGAGCACCTGTGTGCTGTTCCATCATAGCTCTACACACACAGGCCTGTTTGCCTGCCCCCTGCTTAAGAACCCAAATTCATCTCAGCAACCTCTTTCCCTTCATCCTGTTTTCCACGTTATTGCAGCGACTTGAAAAACCTGGAATGGCAGCTAATAAAATGAATGTGTTCTGCTGTATTTATGATCTCTGACACAATTTGTATGATCTGACTGAGAACCTCACCCAGCAAGATTTAATGCACTAAGATGGTACTTTATTAGATTTCATGGTTGTTCCATGGGAATGTATCAAGCATTACGTATTTTTATCTAGACCTGAGTAGAAAACAAAGCTCTAGAAAACTTACAGATGATACCAAAGTCTTTGCAAGAAAAGATCAGAAAGGTTTTAGAAGCTTTTGTGGATGATAATAGATTATATAGATTGCTCATTCTCTAGGAGTAACGTATTCCAGAGACATTATTTTGTGAATATATCATCTCCAGTAGTTACCTTGCCCTGTGAATATAGCGGGATTTCACCCTTTTTTTTGTTTGGTTATTTGGGTGGTTGGTTGGGTTCGGCATTTTTTGATGGGTTGGGGAGTTGGATGGTTTTGGTTTTGGTTTGGTATTTTTGGGGTTTTTGGAGATGCTCTTTTTAAAAGATTATTCAACAGATATTACAGAATTAGAATGTTACAATTCTAATGGAAGGAACTGATAATCCTGTAGCTATTGGCAAAGGAACTTAGCTGCATATGACCAGGTCCCAGCTTTCCTGTTTCCCTCACTTCTTGTGCTGGCTATTGGCTACTTTGGGGCAGCTATTATTTAGGTTTTCCAAAAATTCTGTTTTGAAAAACTTTCCCATCAATGACGCTATATTGTAACTATTCAGTTGAAAAAATTCCCAGCTGTATTCTCATATAGCTCTGATAACCATAGCTTTCTGGAATACTGTGGTAATTATTTTGAAACAGAAGTTTTTTCGTATTAAAAACTCATCTGTTGTTCCACATACGACAACAACAACAAATGGACTATTATTTCGTTTACACATGCATTAATCATTTTCTGTAATGCACTGCTACCTGTTCATTTACAAGGACAACTGAGAAAGATAAGATGTCAATTTTAGAACGAATGAGATATGGGCAAGCTAGCATCAATTTATAACCAAGAAAATGACCACATAATGAATTTGTATAACATAATAGTTCAAAACAACCTCTTACAATGTATGTGTCATTTATTCCTCAAATGAGACAAAAAGCTGTGGTTCAGACCACAGAATATATTTCCTTTGGGTCTACATTTAAGGCATTATGATCATTCAGTTCAAAGGCAGAGCCAGGTATTTTGCATATATATGTTTGGATAGCTTCAACTATTATGGTCTGAGTATTCTAGAAATAGACTTGGTTTTGAGACCTTATATTAACTCTAGCTAATCTCTGTGTAATCACTTCTTGTTCATCTTTTATTTTATTTATGCATTGCTAGTAAAACTTAGTTTAATGGGTAAAAATACATGATTCCTACATCTGAGGGTATTTTTAACTGGTATGAAATGAGGAATACAGACATTTCAGATTACATTTGAAAATGTTTATCTCTTACCTATGGGAAAAGTAAGTGAATACTCATTTTTTATCCCAGTATGCTGGTATTTCCAAACCTGTGAGTCTGAAATTAATGACTACTATGTTTCATTTATAGTTATCTAGAAATAAAAGTTGCATTTCTCCAAAGAAAAATTGTTTTGCTACTGCTTTTTACGTAAGGTTATCAATATGGATAAACTGCACAGATGAGAGAGCAAGATTTTTCAAATCTCAGGGTATTTGGTTATTTGATCTAGTGTGATCTCTCAAAGTTTCCCTTCCTGTAATTTACATTCTTATAATTTCAAAGATGATTGAACCAGTAAAACAAGGTTTTCTTACAAGATAAGAAATATACACTTTTTAAAATTAAGGTTGAAATATTACTAAAAGAAGAACTGGCATGTGTAACTTACTAGGCTGCTAAATAAATCTGATCCATATGAAAAATTCACTGTATTTTTTCATTACTATATTGCTTTTTATCTGCTTTTTTTCCATTTTAGTGACAAATTCTGTATATTCATTTATTTTATAATTTGAATGTCTTCTAGTATCTCTTTTTCTTTTCCTGTGGAAGTGAAAACTTCTCTTCCACTCCTCAGTGGCATGTGGTCAAAATGGCATTTGTCATGGACCTAAACTTTCCTAACCTCAACAGACTTCTGCATTTCAATTTTTAAATTGCATATTTTCACCTCTAGTTATGAAGCTGACAATCTGCTAATATAGGAAAAGAAAATAACAGATTTGGGGAAGATTTTACAGATTTTTCCATAATTAAGGATCCAGATTCCCTCCAATCTATGCTTATGCACATGGCTGAAATATTTGCATTAAGGAGACTGACACTCCATTTTCCTTCACAGAGTACAGGCTACTCAGAATTATTCTTGCTTTGTAGAGGAGTCTAATACTTTCAAGTAACATTAGAAAAGGAGGAATGGTAATTACACTGCTAATTTATACAACTCAGTTACATGTCTAAAGTTAAATGAGGTAGCTCACATCCACTACACCATACCTCAATGTGGATGAATAAGTACTTGCAACATTTCTTTTAGAAAATTTTGGGCCACATTTCACTTGTCAGGTAATCAGCTTCATTCTTATCTATATTTTCCATTATGAAAATTAATAATGATATTCATATAGGAATAACAGACGTCTATTTTCTTCAATGAATTCATACTTTCCATTTTTACATTGACCTAGAGAAGTAATAGAATATTTAATATAGGAATTGTAAGGACTTTGTGTTGGCTGGTCTTCACAATATTAATTTTATTCATCATATTATTACCCTTATACAATGGTTTTTAAAGAACTATGAGACCCTGGATTATTTTCTTAACGATATATTATACTTTACAGTTAATTCTTACTACCCATTACCCACTAACCTAAATGGATCCATCTGTAAATCAGAACATACTGAAAGTATAAAATAACACTTCTTAAGCTTAGCGAAGTATAATATATGGTCCCGGACTGAAATCCAATTGGGAATGAAGGATAGTATTCAAATTCTTACGTAGAAATGTTATGAATTCTAATAGAAGCATAATTAATCTGAAAAATTTAGAGGTGTTTTCTGCATCCTTCAGAAATGCAAATATGACTGTGTCACATACTTTCAGAAAGTTTGTGAAATACATCTGTGCTGAAATACAATGGCTGACTCAAAAGTATGAGATGTAAATCCAAGGTTAGAGATGAATTTCCAGAACAGAGTATTCTGTGGGCCTGAGTTGGAAAAAACTTTCTGATGAAAATCTATGTGGCATTTCCAAGTAACAAATGATGACCATGATCTCTAAATAAGAGGATTCACAGCAATTTCTCAAATGAAAAGAAATAAGAGGAGAAGCAGGAACAACAGAAGCTGTACATGAATATTGATTTAGTCTCACAAAAGTTTCTTCAAAGTTCAATACATTAAGAAAGCCAGTAATGAAAATGTGAGGCAGAAGAGAAGAAATAATATCTTAAGATGAAAAGAATATCTTAAGTAGGAACAATCAAATTCATTTATACAGCAATATTTAAGATATCCAACTTGCATTTTACAAATTTTTATTTTTCCTCTGAACTTTGCTAGAAACCTCTTCATTTAATTTGAATTTATGTAGAGCACAAAAATTCTAGCTATTACTTCTATTCCAAATCCATTTCGTTGTTCAGATGTGAAGTGATATTTATTCGGACTTGGACTATCTATACAGGGTGTTTTATGAAAAGCCCACTCTAGTTCATTTAACATTTATATAATGTTTAATATAATAGGAAAACAGATTCATCTGCACATTAAATTGATTTCTGAGATCCTTGAGAGATGTAGTTTGAAAGTTCTCTAGTGGTTGATGAATGCAAAAAAATCCAAACACTGAATGCATGTTAGCAAAAGTCTGAAACTGCAGATAATACATGGACACAAGTTTATGAATTTTATGGGACCCAATGTTTGTCAAAAATCAGTTTCAAGGTTTTGTTTCCACATAAACTGTAAAACATATCTACTTCCCTGCTGACTTCACTTTTTTTTTTTTAATTTTTTTTTTAATTAATTCTCCTGAGATTGGAAACTTCATTATATTTCTGTGTGTATGATTCTCTTCAGGCTGGATACCCCTGGTGAGTGCATTTTCTTTGGTGCCTTTATAAACCAGTGTCATACATCATGCAGTATTTATCAGTCACCAACCACCAGTGCCACAATCAGATACTGATGTGATAATGAGGTGCTCATTTTTTCACACAAGTGGAACATCAGCTTCAAGGAGCCATCACAGTCAAAACAAAAGGAACTGGTCTCAGAGCAGAGGCAAGTTTGTGAGACAGAGCAAAGCCAGGAAGCAACCCCCTCCTCATCCTTATTTGTCAGTCAAACTCCTGTCATTAGGTGTAAACCATGTTTCTTTCTTCAAAGGCTTAGATAACCCCTTTATTCACATAACATTCAAGTGTTCTCCATTTCTCCAGCGCTGTTTTTGTCCTAACATATTAGAGAGGAGAACACAATTAATTGAAAACTAGGGGCTTGTAGAATCGGGATTCTCATCTTGGGGTAAGCTATAGACAGGATTTTTTTCTGAGAAGTTATATGATTCCCAACCTATTTACTCAATGGAAATTAACAAGTTCTTTTAACAATATTTTAATTCCATTTCTTATCAAATAAATACCATGCATAATTTACATTTTATCTCCTGCATGTCTCTTGTTGCCTAAAGACTGACTTCTTGAGTTCTCCGTTTACGTTGCATAGCTGCCTCCATCAGTACAAGGAATATAAGATTTATAATGATAGGTATCATATTTCAGAGGAAGGGAAACATCAATAAATGGTTTTGAGGAAAGATACCAGCAAGCCCTATTACATCATTTTACAAAATCAGAATAATTTTGCAAAAATTTGGCTATTGTTCCTTTGTCTGTAACTGCATTTCTGCTCTGTCTGTAAGAAAATTTGACACCACATTTTGAAACTGGTATAAATTTTCCTAATATGTGAGTATTTTTTAAAGTATTAGTAAGCAGAGGGTGAAACCTAGTTTCATACATTTGTCACATACATATTGTTCTATTCCTAAATTTCTTTAAACTGATTTGAAGATGAGGAAATTTTCTTTTTCCATTCATTAACATTGAAAGTGCAATTCAGCTGGAAAGATCCCTAACACCTGATGGCACAGAACCTACATTTAGAGTAGAGTTTCAAAATTCTTCAAGCAATTGGTGAAAATTACAGGAAAGAGAAGTTTGTACATGGATTTCTTCATCTTCACTGTCTCCTTCAAGTGCTACATTGTGGGGATACCTACTCAATTAGACAAAAATGAAGCATTTTGTCACTATTGGTTCTTTGTGCAGGATTTGTTCACCTTGCTGCTAAAGATCCCGTGCTCTCTAGTAATCACAAATTCTATTTTGACACAATTGAGAATGATTATTCTGAGTCTAGTGCATTTTATATGCTTCTTAGAACTGAGTTTGGCCCTGAAACAAAAAAACAGCTATTATTGACTGCATTTGCTGCCATGTCTCAACAATAGACTTGTAGGGGAAAAAAATACATTATTAAAAAATAAACAACAAACCGGAGCATGAAGGAAAAACTTATTTAACTAATTAATATCTGATCTTATTTAGTCTTTTTAAGTGAGTTCTGTAGGCAGTGCTGCTTGAGATGCCTACTTTATGCATGCCATATAAGCATTTGTCATCTCAGCACAACTGAGATTGAAAGCTTATGAAGATTTGCCCCCTGAATTAAGATCCTGATTCAGGGCTCTATAAATAAGATCTTCTTTTATTGCAAGACCCTCATTTCCATGGGGAAAGCATGTTATTGTATAAATACATTAGCACACATACGCAAGAATTTCTGAATATCTTTTTACTTTTGTATTTCTTTCACAGACACGAGCATCACAACCTTTTCCTGACAGAAGTTCCACATGCAAAAACAGTGAGACTCTGGACTAGTCGTATAGCAAAACCACTGCTATGAGACTGGGGGAATAGTCAAGTGTCTGAGTGTTGAAGAGACTTGAAATTTGTTCTTTCAAACCAAGGCAGGAACTAGAGTAATTTAGATACTCTCTAGGACTTCTCATTCTTTCTGTCTCCACCAGGAATAAAACCAATTTGAAATCTCTCTCTGATATAGTTTACTTGGGTTGGTACCTCTGCACCTTTGATATTCAGAGATGTTTTGCTGTCTACATTTGGTCATTTTTCCTTCCAGGACTCAGAAGACTACCTGTTCAGTCTTACGCCTTTATTTAATGGGCTCCTTTTAGAAAATTTTTCTCCCATATTTCCTCAAGGGGATACCATTATACAAGCATTTCTTTCTTACCTGAACACTTACAGTACTACAGTAACCTTTGCTGCCCAACAAGTGCTTTTTTTTGACTAATTTTCAGTAACTGATTTATTTCATCTACCTTTGTATGATCTATTTCACAACATTCTAATAAAATACATGTAAAAAGTGTAAGTATACATATAATTCATACATCCTTTTTTCATAATTCAGCAGCATATTTCTCTCATGATGCATGCATGCTTTATACTCTTTGTTTGATTTTATTTAAAATACTTGTTCCTCTGAATTTTTTTTTTTTGTTTTTTACATCTTGCGCTGTGTAGCTGAAGAGATCACTGGTGTCAACTTGTTTTTACAGTAGTTTCTATGACATAAAATGATGGGCAGGCAAAGTAGTAACTGTACATTTGTGATGTGTATAAGGATATGTGGAGGATAGAGCAGACAAATTGAAGGCATGAAAATGAACTCCTTTGCATAAAGCTCCACTATAAACTGAATAGATTATTTCTATGGTTAAGTCTAAGATGTGTTTCATAACTATTTAACAATGCTGCATTATGGACTTTGGTTATTTTCCCTCAAACAGCTTTTCAATCACTCTCTGCACTGTAAATATTACAGCCCTGAGCCCATACCAATTACAAAGGAAGTAGAATAACCTCCTCTTTCTCTTATGTGCTGCTTTTATTTAAAGAGTCTTTCCAAGTGGACTGATGCCAACATTTCTACCCTGAGGACTTCTACAGCACATTCGCAGATGTCTGGCAGAGACTACAAATTTATGCAGTAACGCACTCACCAGTTTGAGGCCATATTCACCACAATGCTCAGCTACTGAGTGGCCAATTTACATCACCACCAGGGTCACTTATTAATGTTAGATGTCAAGGAGTCCCTCCAAATGCTGGAAATGCCAGCATAATATGTGAGACTTCTGTCAAACTGTGTGACAAGGGAAAAACAAAAATAAAAAAACAAACTGTGAAAAACACACCCCCACTAATCCTTTGGTGACAACTCTTACATTCAGCTTCACTATACGGGATAAGATTTACACGTCCTGTCAGCAACCACCCCAAGCTGAAATGTCCTTATCAGCTAGTAACAGGTGTGCCTCCAGCCAGCTCTCAACTGCACAGAGGGATGTGAGAGAAAAATTAGAGAAGCCCCTGACACAGGGCTCTACTCCTCCACAGAAGAGGAGATGCTTCTGTGAATCAGTAGGCAGCTTCTCTCCTGACATTAATAGGAGTGAAAATTAGAATCTTGCTCTAGTCTTTTAACAGTTGTCTTGTATGTGAATCCCCACATAGGAGCCACCTTCTTCAAGATGGGTATTAGTTACCAGGGGGAAGCCAAATCTCTCTTTCCTCATAACCCAGAAACTATTTTTCTGGCATGCTTCCTTTCTGCTTATCCCTGCCAGCATGGAAAACTGCACTATGAGGATGGCTGGACATGAACAAATGGCCACAAATGGTGTCTCTCTAGTGAAAAAATCTGTGCTGAAGATGGCCAGCTGGCAAATAATTACAAGAATCTCCCTTCAAATTCTTCTGCTTCGGGTTTTTTTTTTTAATTCTCTAAATCTTGTTTCTCTTAACACTCCTGTTTGAGGTAAAGTACTACATCAGTCTGCAAGAGTGAACATCTCCCTTTCAGGGAACAATCTGAACCATTACTAAAAACTTCACCCCTGAACTAGGAGAGCTGCTTTTGAATTAGAGGAAGGTGACAAAATGCTTCTAAGTGCGCTAAAACACACCCCAGGGAGTAGGGAGTGAGGGTGGGGATGGGGGTTACATGAGCTAAAAATTAACATTCTTGAGATAATTAAAGCTCACATTCTGCTGTCAGAAATTTGCATTATTATCCCATTTGACTCTAACCAGATCCCACTGGTTAAATGAGAATTGCACCATTAGCTTAGGATCAGGTCCATTGACTTTGGAGAATGTAAGTCCCTGACATATGACAGCAAAAAGAAGAAAAGCTTACAAAACACCATTTAAAAAACCAAGCTAAATATAAATTAATATTTCCATAATCTTTCAAATATGTAAATTTCAACTGCACAAATATTTAAACTATGCTTTTTCTGTATATTAAATGATCCTGGTGGTATAGGGCTCATTTGCATTTGAACCTTTGAGAGAGGAGAGTGCTGATTTCTAATAAAGGAACATATGTTCTGAAATAACTGTGTGAGTCATATGATATCAAGTACATAAATTTTAATTCATAAAACCACTTTTAAATATCTTCAATGTAGTGTGTGACATTTTATGTATGCTGATGGAATTGATGTGCATTCTAAAATTATTCATTCAAAACTACTTGCATTTTCATTTATAACTTACACTGAGCAAAATTCATTCAAGATCATCAACCAGCTCAGCAAGACCCACATCAGATCCTCTCTTTTTTAATGGCACACCTATTTAATTAAGAGTTGTCAAGATCATCTACCTTGCCCATTCCACTGATCGGATTGGATAATTTCTTTGGTTTACTCCACCATATTCTCAGCTGCAAGAAATTAAATCTTTGTGCTCTTGTGCTTCAGTTTTTTCACATTGTCATTATACTCTTTAGAATATCATCCTTGTCAGCTCTGCTTTTCCATCATAGCCAACCTCTATGCCAGTGTGCCAGTTTTTAACCAGAAATCTTTCCTAGATGTCCTAGACCTTTTCCAAATCTTTCTCCATCTGGTTTTGCCACAGAATTCCTTCTACTAGCTGATCTGCAAAACTACTCTTAATTGTTCCATGAAATCATTGCTCCAGAGAGGAAATTGACCAGGTGACAATGACTGGGCTGAATAAGAGTTATAGTTCAAGAATTAACCAGATGCAGGTGATAAATATGTGAGCACTACTGATTTATACATTTAGCTCACACTTGCTTTTCCCCCTCTCTTCCATTTCATTGCAATGCAGTGCCCCGAATTATTTTGAAAGAAAGAGTTTCTATGAAGGAAACATGAAGGAAAGGAAGTGGAAAGAGTTGAATTTACCTTATAAGATCTGGTGAACTACAGGAAAAAATTTGGAAGGAGTTAAAATTCTCTGTAAATTCCCTGTCCTTGAGAGTGATGGAAACATCTCTTTAAGTCAACATAGCCAGACACTTCTGCACTGTGAGGGTGGTGAGGTACTGACACAGGTCGCCCAGAAAATTGTGGCTGCCCTGTCCTTGGAAGTGTTCAAGGCCAGGCTGGATGTGTCTCGGAACAACCTGGTCTACTGGAAGGTTCTCTGCCCACGGGAGGGGAATTAAAATGTCATGATCTCCCTTCCAAATCAAGCCTTTCTAATGATTTTAATCATCTGTTAATAAGAGCCAATGTCTGATGCATATGCAATGCTTTGGCTACTGCTACAGTTAGAGGGAGAGGAGAGGAGAGGAGAGGAGAGGAGAGGAATCCTGGATAGAAGGATGATAATTTAGTGACTACTTTAGGGATGAATAAAAGTTAATGCATATTATTAAGGACATTTTTTAAATGCTTCTTAAAGAAGCAAGTGACAAGCCTGACCCAATGTTTGATGATCTTCTCAATAAAGACACGTTTCCTATGTCAAGTCTGAAAATTCGCTTATGCAACTTTTAATTAAAAATTGAAATAATTAAATGAGGAGTATGGCAATGTAGCAGCAGAAGTTGGGTAAGAGCATTCTGAGTAGAGAGATTTTTCTTACTTCTTTTTTGCTGTTGCTAACAGAGTATTTACTTACTGTCACTCTCAGTATATGACAGACCCTCCACTGCTGGTCACCAAGTGTGGATCATAAAGACAGAGACTAAGCCCCTCCTTTAGCTGCTTTTACCTGTAGAAGATAGCAAATATATTGATGCATATTAAAATAATTGGTTTCAGCAAAACAGAACTGAAATATCACTTGCCATTTCCAGAACAAATACTGACATTGAGCACATACTCAGCACACAGAGTAAACTTCTGCGGCGACTCACAGTATGTTCTGTCTGATTTCTCTTTACAATAGAAAACCTTGCCTGTCTACTAGAACAGCCTAGAATGATAAACAACGATTCTTTGCCTCTGCTGTGCTGGCAAAGCAAAGAAACTCAATGCCCCAGCAGCTAGGCTTCCCTGGCTTCTCCAAAAGGGCAGGTTTCAAAGGATGTAGTAGGAGAGAAGCTCCAGGCCTACATCTAGGAAAGTGACAGTAAAGATGAAAATACCATTTTCAGTTGTCTGACTAAGGCCCTGGCTTTTTGGCATACTACTAAAGACATCAGAACAAATTCACTGAAGTCAGGGTAGATGAAGGTGCTGGAGTTTTCTGAATTTCCTGCAACTTAATTGTACCCAGAGACATAAAACATATTTTGTGGAAAGGGCTAAATAATATGTAGGGTTACAGAAATTGGCTTCTATATATGTTCAATATTGCATAACTTTCCCCTGAGCAGGTTCACAATGCTCTGGCAGCCTGGAAGGCCAAACATGTCCTGGGGGGCATCAGGCCCAGCATCGCCAGCTGGGCAAGGTAGGGGATTATCCTGCTTTGCTCTGCACTGGGCTGGCCTCACCTCGAGTGCTGGGGGCAGTTTTAGATTCCACAATAAAAACATTAAGCTATTAGAGAGTGTCCAAAGCAGGGACACAAGGATGGTAAATGTTCTGGAGGGGAGCCCATATGAGGAATATCTGAGGTCACTTGGTCTGTTCAACCTGGAGAGGAGGAGACTGAGGGGAGATCTCATCACAGTCTGCAACTTCCTCGTGGGTGGAAGAGCGGAGGAAGATGCTGATCTCTTCTCTGGGGTGCCCAGTGATAGCACCTGAGGGATTGGCCTGAAGTTGTGTCAGGGGAGGTTAAGGTTGGATAGTAGGAAAGAGTTTTCACCCAGAGGGTGTTTGGACACTGGAACAGGCTCCCCAGGGCAGTGGTCACAGCACCAAGCCTGACAGAATTCAAGAAGTGTTTGGACAGTGCTCTCAGACACACAGTGTGACTCTTGGTGATGGTGGCATGCAGAGCCAGAAGTTGGATTCAATGATTTTTTTGAGTGCTTTTCATTCAATTCAGCATATTCTATGATTCGATCCAGGTAGAGTTTGGTTTCTTTCTCTGTCTTCTATTGCTTTTTTCTGACAGCTACTGCTTTTCTGAGTGTTTTTCTGTTCTTTCCTCTGTAATTGTGTCTCTTCTTTATGTCCAGGAAGTAGAATGGAATGTTCAAAAAATCATCATCCAGCTTCACAACTGACACTCCAAAGAGCTGTGAGGCAGCTCACATTTCAGTGAATCAATCCATCTGCAAATTTCTGCCTGGGTTTACACTAAGTTCATATGCATTTAATCTCACAATGTTTCATTTCACAAAAATAAGGGCATTGCTTTTTCTTTTATTAAAAAATGAAATCTTGAGCAATCTGAATGTAGAGTGAATAGCAAAAAAAAAAAAAGTATCCAACGAGATAAAGTTGATAAAGAAAAGTATCCAAAAAAAAAATCCCAATAGGAACACCTAAATCCAGCAGTGAACCTTGTTTGGCTTCCATTTAATAATAGTACAGTAGCTTTTTAAAGTATATAGGCATTCAATAAATATATGAAGAAATTTCTAGTGATTGGATTCCTCCTTTCTTTTTCTTCCTTGAAAACTTCAGTCAAAACCAAGCAGAACCAACCCTGTTCACCCCAAACCCCAGAAAAAACAAAATAAAATCTCAAATATTTCATCTGTACATACTTGTCTATGCCTCTGAATTAAATAAGCCAAATAACTGTGACAAAGAGCCATTGGCTCTCAGCTGCATGCCGTACCATTAATGGGAAGCAGAATGTAAATTCTACACACAGGAGAATTTTTTCATGTGGTAACTCAGTATTTTTTCCACATTGGATTCAAAGAAACTTCAAGCAGCAGCCTTGCTTTTTATTAGAAATATTAATTTTCAGGGCAAACTTTTTTTTCTTCTGGCTTCTTTGGCACATTTCTGTCATGGATCTCATGAGCATCACAAGAAGGACATTCTGCTCTCTCAGGGTTTCAAAAGGTTAAAAGAAAATCACTGCTCTTTCTTTTTTCTGGCTTACAAATTTTGTTCTGTGTTTCCTGCATGCTGCTCTCACATATAGTCTTCCTGCGAGTTTGTGCGGCTGTTTTGCTTTCTATTGCTGTGCAAGTAATGACATTTTGGATTAGCCCAGGGTTTTGCCTTTGTGCTCCATTCTCAACCCATTGTTTCACAAGAGTTATTTTTCCCCTCTTGCCAGCAGTGTTTGCTTGTCCTCTGCACTGGCTGTTTGCTGGCCCATCCACAGCATGCAGATGTGTTCTTCAGGGTCTTCATGTACTCCCCCAACCATCACCATACTGCCATTTACTCAAAACACCTTCTGATACAGGCAACTCTTTCTGCATTGTGCTGGCATTTCCCTTCCTGCTGTAAGATTTTTTTTTTTTAATATGATAAGAAATGAAATTTTTGAAAACTGGTTACTGGAAGAAAATTAACAACGGTCAACTTCTCTCCTACTACAGAGGCTGCTGAGTTCCCTCTGGGGGGACATTGAAAAATATTTTTCCAGTTTTTTTGATGGCAGGTCCTTATGAATTCCAACTCATACATTATGCATAATCTAATAAAAAACGTGTCCAATCATGAACTCAGTTCTTTACTCTGATTGTTCCCTCTATTTTTTTTACTTTTTCCACAGGCAATGGCATTGCTTTTATTGTTTTATTTGTTTCTGGAGTACAATGGATGATGAGTCTGTCCATGATTAGGATTTTCAAAGTAGTTAACATTTTCTTATTCAAATATAAGGAACAGAGAAGAAATGGACTCTGCACATGGAAAACTTAATCTATCCGATGACTGGGTTTAAACTGAAAAGAAATATATGTTGTTTCAAATAATCTTAATGTGTTTCTTTTAATCTAAATGGCATTCCAAGGTTTTAACACTATCATCTTCTTTAAATTATGTTCCTTTATAAGTAATGAAATGTAATGAGGATATAAACCACTCCACTTTAAAATTTCAAGAGCAAATATATCAATATTTCCAAAATGGAAAAGACTTTGTTTAGAAATGTTCAAGTTATATACCTCAGTGCTTGACATGACCTGCTTTTTATTTTGCCCAAATTATTTGTAGGTTTTTAACTCCCTAAGAAAATATTTTTTTACCAAATTAATTGTTTATTGAATTTTTCACAGATCTACTGGTGAATACTAAAGAAAAATAGCAATGTCTAGTATCAGTCACAAAACAATATACTGTTTAAAGAAAAAATTGCTTATGATAGACCCAGAAATAGGGTTTATTTATATGTCAGGTACATCAGCAGTCTAGAATACAACAAAGGTTTAGAAGATTTGGTTATATAAAATGTCCTATTCAAAATGTTGCTGGTCCTTCACTTTCAATAAGTACAAAATATGTCTACGGCTGCTCTCTGGACCTGAACGTAAAATTTCTCGGGAATTTCTATATTTTAAATGAATTCTATAATGGGTGTGGGTTTTGGTTTTTTGCTTGGCAGTTTTTTGGTTTTGGGTTTTATTTTTTGGATGGGGGTGGGGGGAATAAAACCAACTTAAAAAAAAAATTCTCTCTCATCTCGCATTGGCATTTTCAACTTTCACTCATCTTTCTTACACAGGAAAAGCTGTGACAGTATATGACACTTCTTTAACTTCAACAGTACTGGAAAGATTTTTCTATCTTCATCAACAGGCTGCTCTTTTCTAGAGTTACTTACATCAGGAAGGTCAAATGATCAAAACCTCATGTTGTTCTCAGACTACTGGAATTTATGTACATATGCAATCAACCTTCACTTTCAAGAAGCTTTTGATTTTAGCAGTAATTTTTGTCAGAAATATTATTGAAATTTTTAATATTGTTTAAATACCATGTTTAACATGATATCAATTCTGTGTATTGGGAGATGCCAGCTACGTATATTTGTACATACTTGTAACAGGCAAATGTCCACAAGTCAAAACAGCATGTAGCAATGAAAATATGGAAACAATTTCACCATGAGTCAACAGATTCATTGAATTTACTTTGAATAATCATCTTATGAATAGCACCCTCTACATTTTGTGTAAAAAAGGAAAGGTGAAAACCAATCTTCATTTTCCCATGAGCAATTCCTCATCATGATTTTAAAAATATTTTTAAGAAATCCAGAATTAAATATAAGTACTAGGATACAGTCTTAAAGATACAGTCTTAAGGAGTGTAAATTCTTATTATTTCCATGTCAGGTCATCAGTCCATTTTACCAATCCTTATCTCCTTATCTCGAAGAAAAGTACTTTCGAGGTTCTGCCTCTATGCCAAGCAAATGTATTGACAGAACAGCTTTCTTTTCTTCCTTGGGATTTCTAGATACAGAGTCAGAATTAAACTTCTCTTTTTCCAACCATTTTACTACACTGGAACTGCAGATGTGATAATCACTAAAGGCAGAATTATTAATAATTAGTTATTCAGTTACTGCCTGTGTGAAGATGGGGGATTTTGTGGGGGGGTGGTATTTGCTTTTTTGTTCTTTTTGGGTTTTTGGGGTGGGTTGGGTTTTGTTTATTTGTTTGTTGCTTTGGTTTTGGTGGTTTTGTTTGGGTTTTTTTGTTTGCTTGTTTGGTTTGGGTTTTGGTGGTTAGTTTTGGTTTTGGTTTTGTGTTGGTATGTTTTGTTGTTTTTCTTGAAAAAAGTTAAAACTGCCTATGAAATCTCAGGGAATAATCAATGAAAAAATCGTGGTACTGGATGTAATATGTCTGACATCTCTTTCTATGACCAGGATTCTGAAAGTGGATGTACACATAGTGAACATAAATATGTAGTGATAGTATCATTGATATCTCTCTTTTCAACTTAAATATGGCTCTATACTGACAATTACTGTCTCATTGCAGGACTAGATTGTCTGCTTCCTCTGAATTTTACCAAATTCTGGTTAAAGATCAAAGACAGTATGAAAGCTTTATCAATTTGATATACCCATATATTCTGGGAATCTTAAATGGAAGAAATTATTCACCTTGCAATATTTTGTGTAGAATTGTTGATCTGGAAACTTAATTACCAGTCTTACGCATTTCAAAAAGGAAAAAGAGAACTTGCTTTATCCCTGCGAGGTACTACAGGAAGATCAACAAAACTCTATAGCCAACAGTATAAAATACTTTTGGCAAAGCTGACAAAATCAGTGTGATTTCTTTACTCATGTCCACAGCCAGATGGGGGTATAAATGTTACGTTATTTTCTTGAGCTAAGCTCTATCCTCAAACTGAATCAAGATGTAAATGGACTTATTCCAACGCTGCCCGGTGATGACCAAAGTACTGTAAAACAGCTGATATTGATATAGCTACAATTACAGCCACAATTTTGTTGTTCAACACATGGGTCTATATTCCCAGCTTGAGGAAGATAGCTCTGTCATTTTGTGGTGTGTCATGTTTGTCTGTATTTTCACGCAGTACATCATAATTCATCCAATAAAAATCCAGTATTTCAGAGGCAGAATGTAAAACTCACAGATATTGTGAAGTAATTCCAGCTGTAGACAACTAGTCCAATTAACCTGCAAAACTAAGAGATGTTCAGTATCCACCATTTCTCTCTTAATTATATTTGAAATTTCTTATCAGAAGTCCACTAGACTGCTTTAATTTCCTTCCAAAAAAACCCCTGCATCTTCAGAAGTAATGTAAAAGTGAAATAAAAGAAAAGGAAATTCTCAGAAATTCATAATGCCATGGAACAGGCAAAGCTCTGCAAAAAGAAAAATTGATTTCTTTAAAGATAGTCATGCTCAGATAATTTGAAGAAAATTTTCTTTCCCCATTCCCATCCAAGTGGAATCTTTTTCATAATAGTTTAAGTGGAAAAAAATACCTGCAAAGAGAATAAACCAGTTAAAATACTTTTTTTTTTTGTGGAGTAAGGTTTTTTATTCTGCTTACTTTAATTAAGGAGAGATTTTTTTTGTGCTTGTTCAGTGAATTCCCACTTCTTGAATTTCCATACCCCATATGTATTTAATACATAAGAGTCAGGAAAAGTCACAGGCAAGCCCAAAGCCAAATTCACTTTTTGCTAAAAAGACTGTTCATCTTTGACTTAATGTCCACTATGTGCTCTATATGATTTGTATTTCACAACTCCAAGTTGACTTACTGCATTTGCTTTAATCAGTTTTGCTTTCACAAGGCCAGAGGTGCTCTTTTTTAATTAACATAATGAACAAACAGGAGTTATCTCTTATCTTTGTCTCTGTAGAAGGGTTCATTAAAATGACTGGATTTATCTTGTTAAACAGGAATATTCATTTTATGCTAACACTTCCTCTGCTACATACAGGATAGAGCTACAGATAAAACAATTTAATTTATTTAATTTCTGTCCCCCAGTATAATTAATGTGTGAGAGCAGGGCTTCACTCTGGGGAGTGTGGGCTGTTATCCCTGCTCACCAGCACAATCACCTCGACTGGTCCTACAGTCTACCTGCATCTCTTGCAAGATATTTTCTCAGCATAAGGAGGCACCAACTGTCCAAGACATTGTTAAGGGGAGGCAAGAAGCAGGTCCCATTGTTTGAACACAGCCTTAATGTACCATTAGAGCAAGAATAGTAACCCATTCTTTCGTCTTAGGCTATTTGAACTTCCAAATACGTCGATGGTTGTCCAAGCCCTACGATAATAAAGAACCTGCCAAAGTAAATTTAACTTTTCATAGGACTTGAGTTTGATGGGATTTCAATAAAATGTATGCAGAGGAATCTTATAATTCCTGAAAAGAAAAGACCAAGTATTTCTTTCAGCCTACTGTTTTAAGCTAACCTAAACAAACAAAGACAAAAACAAACAAACAAACAAACAAACAAAAAGTTCACTCTAATTTTTTCCATAGCTTTCATATAATTTTGCGTCTGCATTTTTAGCTCATGCAGCTATGTATATCACAGCTGTGTGTCACTGCCAAGATCTGTGAAGCATTTCCTAAAAGTGCATGTTCCGCTTTAAAATGCCCCACACAGTAATTGCTGGTGTATGTACTATTCAAGAAGCAAGCTCAATCACATCCTTAGTAAGACTGGATTCTGCCTTATCTAGACATCACAGTAAGCCTGATACACCACAGGGTCTGTGCAGGTAGAAAAAACCTACCCTGCAGCAATTGTACTGCCTGTTCAAAGGACTCTCCCACAGCAGCAGTAAGACACTTCACAGCACGAGGAGGATTTGTGGGGTTGTTCCTTGTTCCACGCCAAACCCCTCACCACCAATGCCTTGATGTTCTGTTGGCACACAGAGTGGCAAGGTCCAGTTTTGTGTTGCTGTTGGAACGGATTACCTTACAGTGACACAGTCTTCTATGTTTTCTTACTGCATCTCTTCAAGTTGCCTTTAATTGCTCTGAGGCAGAGATAAGAGTAACTTTTCAGTTAAACATTTTCTGAAGTCAACTGTTGAGTGTTTTTCTTTTTGGAGTGTGCTAAAGGTGCCCAGTGTATACATTATTAATACTATAAAATTGATTTCTGCAATTATGGTTACCAGATTTGTTTAGGGTGAGGAGGGATTTCTCTTGATATACTCCCATGCAATGCTAGTCATCTTTAGGATCAAATAGCATTTGGAAAGTTTCTTATGGTGAGTAGGCTTAAGGTTTTAATAACTTCCTAAGTCCCATAGGAAAGGTTTTCATCCCACCCTATAGAATTTATGAGAGAGTTTCCCCATGTGGAAGCATGAAGTCTGATGGCTTGTTATTTTTGGCATCATGTTCGTATCAATTAATGTGGCATGAAATGAATTAATTCTATGGCAAGCACATTATCAGTCTGCTTTGGAAACATTGAATAACTCTGTTGGGTTCACTTTATAAATCTCAGGTGATTTTACAAAGTATAATAGGATGGAAATTCAAGTCTTTTTGCAAGGAAAGTGGGAGCTTCAGATAAAGTTTATTGAAAAGCCCTCCAACCAAGTCTGAGGGGCAGAAAGAACTCCTCTGTGTATTTAAACTCCTTCTCAGAAAGTGGTTTAAAAGAAGGTGAATCCTTCCTTAGCCTCAGATTTTGGCAACAGGTTAAATTTAAGGAAGTTATAGATTTGTATTTAAATCAGTTTGTCCTGCAAGTTCTAATGATGGAAAATCAGATAGATTTATAAGAATTAATTATTTATTAAAAAGACAAAAGATAACAGATGCAAGATCCTAATCAGAATGACTTACTACATGTATGAAAATAAAAAGAACTACTATTATATTGCAGAATAACATATACCAGTGCATGACATCCAGGTACCTCTATTAAAGTTGGCAAAAGAAATAGGATCGATTAGGAGTCAAATGTAACCTACCACTGAAATGACAATAATGGACACAGATTCCTTCAGTGAAACCCTGTGAGTAACTGTGATGCAGGTGACCCTACTCATGGGAGGAACTCCACATATTTCCAGGAAAATGTATAGAAGATTTCTACTTTGTGGAAATTTGCTGTGGCTTTCATAGTTGTAAGGTAAATGGCTGTCAGTGAAAAATCTAGCTTATCTTGTCAAATCTCACTTCAAAAGTAGGATGTTTTTGGCAGCTGGGAGATGCCGGAGCACTCCTAGCCCCATGGCACCAAAATAACTCACTACAACATGGCTTGTCACACTTGTGACATCTCGCCAGCCAACAAGCAACAATTAAGTTCTTGTGGGGGATGAGACGCCTTGCTACAAGCTTACAATCTCTGTGTCTCAGAAAATTAGATGCAGAATTTGACAGTGAACCCAGAGCAGTACCTACAGGCCATTGATGTCCCTACATGCTCTCAGAATTTATCAACTATTAATGTTCTAATATGAATGTTTTGTGTAAAGATAAATCTTGTCTCCGTATTTCACCGTGGTTGGAAAGGACCTTCAAATGTCTCTAAAGGGTTGTCTTGCTCTGCCTGCTTGTGGTGGTGCGCCATTC
>VZTG01003068.1:0-148895 GCA_013397845.1 Melanocharis versteri
GGGGGGGCCGGTACCTGCCGGGGCGGCACGGGGGGCCCGGAGCGAGAGGAGGTGTTTGTGTGCCACGTCCAGTTGCGGGGGGGCCTCGGGGGCGGCTCCTCGTCATCCTCCCGAGTTGCCGCTCGTGTGTGTGCGTGCGTGTGACAGCCGCTGCTTTGTGCCGCCCGGCCGGGGGTCAGCGCCGGGCCGGGACACCACCCCGCTGCGCCCCTCGCGGGGCTCCGGTGGATGAAGGCGGCGTATCCGGCGGCCGCGGGGCAGCGCCGGGGGAAGGCGGGCAGCGCCTCCCGGCCGGAGCGCGGCGCAACCCGAAAGTTTCCCGGGCGGGAGAGGGAGCGCCGCCGCCCCGCACGGGGACCGACCGGCGGGCGGGCACACCGGGCTGCTGCTGGGACATGGCCCTCGGCCCGCGCAGGTCTTTTTTGTTTCCGTCACCGGCTTTCGACTTCGGTAGGGCTGAGGCGGGGGGTTTTCTCGTGGAGCGCGGTGCACTGTGGCGCCGGTCGATGCCGGTGTAGGTAAAGGACATAAAGGTAAAATCACATCTCGTGTACTGAGTGTTCGGTGAAGCGCATCCTTGCGTGTTTTGGGAAGAAAATTATTGAAGTTTATAGGTCTTCTCTCCCTGTTTTCAATTAAAAATGTGCCCAGGCAAACAGGTACCCCTTGCTGGCGGCGTAGGCACTTTGGCCTATCTCATATCAGGCTGTCAGATCGGGATTCAGGTTTGTGATTCAGGTCTGACCTGCAGCTGGCTGATCATGAGTGCTCTCAGCTCTAGTTCCTATGTTAACATCTTCCACTGCTTTTTAACAGTGAATGTGGCCCTCTGCGTGCATCAACGCTATTCCGTGAATTCTATGTAGTATTTCATTCGGAACTGTCATGTTTTTGTAAAACAAAGTGAAACCTTTTGTTATTTAAAAGTTGAATGGTGACTGAAAGTCGGCAAGAGTTTAAAACGTTCTTCAGCTTAAACGGCATTTCTTCCCCTTCCTATGAAGCATTTTTGTTTCTGAGGAACATATTGCTACTGTTCTAGCAGCTCAACGTGGGAGAATTAGACTTCTCTTTCATGAAATGCGGTAGTGGCCTTTGTAAAAACAAATTTTCATGGCCTAACCACGCGTGGTTTGTATCATCGGGAGTTTGGACTGGTAACTTAATATGGAGGAATTTGAGAGGACTCACCGGGTAGGAGATGATGAAGAATTTCTGTTTGAAAGTACTTGTTTTGCCACTGCTTTTTAGGAATCTGAAGCAGTCAGCACCACATAGATGATGTTAATGGTACTGTGTTTTCGTTTTTAGGATTATAATTTCTGACGTAATGTTGTTGCTTCTCTGAAGTATTGATCTCACAGCTCTGGAAATCGAAAGCCTCTGTCTCACCCAAGTCTGTTTAAGAAGTTAAGCAGATCGGTTTGTCTTTGTAACTGACTTTCTTCTTGTGACTTTGACAGAAGATGTCACTTTTGGGAACAGTGAATAAATGTAGCAATAAAAGGCACCTGTACCATGAAGATCAAGGCTGTAATTAGCAAATATTTTTATATAGGCCATGAAACAGATACGGATTCATTATAACGTTAGCTCTTGTTTCTGTTGTTCTGTCATTGCAACATTAACTGTTGCATTTGCCTCGTACTTCTACCAGGTTACGTGTCCGATTACTTTTGGGGAAAAAAATGATACACAAAATCTCTTTTGCTGTATTTTCCCGAAACTAACAGCAGAGTTAGCCCTCGATAGTCTGGATGATCCTTTTTATTACATCCTGACTACTGAACATACGATAAATTCAGAACTTCAGCCTTTGCCTTGTTGCTGCACAGAGAGGGAACTTATCTCCCCTTCCTCTCGTTTCTTCTCTAGTTTCTTGGCTAGCTGTCTGGAAGCTTAAGTAAAGGTGTTTGCTCTCTTCTGTGTCACTTCGCATCTTCTGTTAGCTAAAGAAGAGGGACAAGGTCAGTGATGT
This sequence comes from Melanocharis versteri, assembly GCA_013397845.1. NCBI lineage: Eukaryota > Metazoa > Chordata > Aves > Passeriformes > Melanocharitidae > Melanocharis > Melanocharis versteri. The sequence continues at coordinate 1,979 of VZTG01003068.1, forward strand.
CTGCTGCTTTTCCAGCCTTTGTTTTTCTGTGCCTTGTGTTGCTGTTGGTATGTTAATCCTTTGCAGCGCTTATGGCTTTCCTTAGTAGAAACTATAGCAGTAGCGACTCAAAAACTGATACCCAGATAGCTCTGTTTGCTGGTCATGGTCTTGACCAGCAGCAAAACTACCCAGAGTATCTGCATTTTTCATGCTCCTTGGGCATAAAAGCTGCTTCCAGACTCATGGAGACAGGTGCTGTATCAATTTACTTGCCGCAGGTTTGAAATCAAAACCAAGGCATCTTTGATTGCAGAGCGTATGTTCTAGAAAAATATCTTCTGTTTGCATTGAGAGACTGATGGTTTCTAAGCTGTGGGTATTCCCAACCATGCATTCCCACTGTGTTCTGAGGAAGGAGGATTGCTGATGTGGATTTATTAGAGATGTTTGAGGGAGTTTTTAGATAGCTGAAAACTGTGAAACCAGGTGCTGCCGTGCTTCGGTTAGTTTAGTCAGACCAGGGTGAGGTGCTGGGTGCTTGTCGCTGGACACCCTGCTCCCCCAAAGTAGGTCATCTGGCATGTCGAAGAGGCGGAGAGTTGAGGCACTCTGCAGGAGAGCTGCTTTCTGCTTCTCATGAGATAATGAACTTAAAGGTAGTACGCTTTGTCCTTGTATTTACCAAGTATACAGAAATGTTGTAGAAGAATAGTTTCCAGGGAGTGAAAGTCAAGAATTCTTATTAGTTCCTGAAGTGAACGATGTTCGGAGGGCTGGGATGGTGTTTGTAATATGGGAAATAGCATTGTTTTGTTGTCCTGAGGTGGAGAAGTGAGGCCTGCACTAATCATTTCACCTGGGCACCATTGTCCAGTCTTTTGAAAAAGTTACTACATGAGATCCTGGTACACCTTTTGAAAAATGACTTTTATGTTTGTTTTGCTTTGCAGATTTATGCATGTTGGCCCAGGAATCCAAAAGTTATTTCTGTTTTAGGTAGTTCCAATTTAAATTTTTCTTGCAAATTAATTAGGCCCATTAGTTTTCTCATAATAATGTAGTCGTTGGCATTCTGCCCAATTAAACTGTTGCTCTGTTCAGTGGTGGGTAAAGTAATTCTTCCAAATGTTAAGTTTTTGTTGTTTTGGTTTTATTCCCTTGAAGTAATCTTTTTTCCCCATCATAAGAATTCTTAATTTTTTCATAAATACTAATGACATGAGTAAGTTAAAAGTGCATTGAAATATGAAATATATATTTTTATATTCAAATAAGTATATGTGACACAACAAATTAATTTGTTTCTCGCCATTAATGAAGGGAGTTCATATTTTAAACCCAGCATAAATAATAACTTTGTGTGCAATGGGGTGGCCTGACAGTGTATATTTTTAAGCTTTAATAGAGTATTGCAGATTTTAAGTATTCAGGTGCAGGGGAATAAATCTTGATTAGAGAATAGCAACCCATTGCATTTTAAATTACTGCAGCTGTACACAAAACCCTGCTGTCACTAAAGTTTTAGAAATACTTATGCTATGAAAAACATTTGTTAGAGTGGAAGCTTAGGCATGCTGGTATAGCCTGTATTTGTTCCTACAGTTGTAGGAACAAACTTTGTGGTTTAGAGGCTTTTTTGCACTCTGGGTTTGCTATGCTGGTTTTGGTCCTGATCTTATTAGCCAGTATTAATATGGTGACATGTAACTACCGTTGATTATTCGGTGGAGCAGAAAGTGTGGTGAACATGGCACACCTGGCAGATCCCTGAATTCTCAAAGTGTTGCTTCTCTCTTAAAATCGTGACAAAATACGGGTGCGAGATAAAATGCTGTATGGGTGTACAAGCATGCTGTGCTTTCACCTTACCCAGTTTTCCTCAACTCATATCAGTTACTGTATGCAGAGTACACACAACCATAGAAACAGACGTGAAAACAGGTAGTGAGATATACCACAGATAGAATTGATCTGAGATTTTATGAGACAAAAATGGTAGTTGTTGTTTGTTTACAGATTCAGGTAGCAACTGTCTTAGGACACCTCCTTTTTAAAATCTTTTCTTTAATTAATGAAATTAAATACAAACTTTGTTTCAAATAAGATGTTTAATCAGAAAAAGAAATATAGTTAGGAAGCCTGTTGTATTTCAGCAGTTGTGCTGTTTGGATAGGTGGGGCATTGGTTTCCTCTGTCGCTTCAGAGATGTCTACTGCATGGTGCTTGGAGGTGATGTGGATGGTATTTGCTGTGCCAGGGCTGGGCTGATTAGTCAAGATGGATCAATAACCAAAAATAAATGAGCAGGCCTTTGGTTTATTACCTGTTTGATATAAAGGCAGATTTTATCCTTCTGAGTGCTTTGAAGTTTCTACATTCCAGAAATGATCAGAGTATTTAAGAGGGCCTTAATAAAGAGAAGGAGACAAGAGTGTGAAAGCAGCTACTGAAGTTTATGGAGGAGCTAGAGGCTGTGGATGCTCTTCCTGATGCAGGGTCACGTCCCCTTACAGTGTGAGAAGCTGCTTTTAGCTGAGTGCTGTCTCTTGCCTGTCTTTCCCTACGGGTTACACTGGATCAGCTCTGTGCAAATATAGAGGAGCATCAGACCCTGTAGGAGAACAGGAAGAGGATTAACAAAGGCAGATGCTTTTTGCTCATGCTGGGGTGGGATTATTGATTCTGCTAGCAGTACATCATTTAAAAAGTATGTGTTTTATTTTTAAGAAAATAGAAAGAAGCTCTTGGAAAAAAATTGTCATTTCTCTTCAGATTTAACTATATTGTACTTGCTTATATTATTTTCAAAAAGTTATTGAACACTGTTTTAGAACCTTTCCTTCAAAAGAAGATTAGATCCTTACAAGGGTAGGAAGGTTTAGAAAGGGATGATGGTATTCATTAAGCATATGAACTGTAAATGAAACATAGTGGGATTTTCTAACTCATCCTTGTCAAATTTAAGTTGGCTAAAATAGTGCTTTTTGTATACCAATTAAGTATCAGTTAACTATATAGTAAAATAAAACAGTTCATTCCTTCAGTCCTTTCACAGGTTTGGGAGAGAAGAGGAACACTATGTCCTGTTAAAACTTACTCCGTATATGGAGAGTTAAACAACTGGTGTATTACTCTAAATTTTTTAGAGCATTCTGAACTGATAAAAGTTTCAAGGAACAGCAATAAATTAAGCCTCCTGTTTAGTGAAACCTGGCACTGATAGCAAAGAAGAGTCCCAGGCATTGATCATACTGACCTGTTGGCTTTAATGCAGTAAGAACACCCTCAGCATACCATGGCTGCGAGGTTTTTCCTTCCTGTTCTTACAATAGCGGTGTATCCATCACACTTGTTTTCTCCCACATCCGTTGCGTGTTGGACTTGGTTCCCAGTGCCATCCTGGGCCACTGCTGTTCCAGGGGAGCTGACTTCTTAGTTGACATCCTAATGATGTTTCAGATGACGACAAGGAAAGTATTTTTCAACCTTTTAATGCAGAAGGAGAGATACGTGGCTCTGTGATATGCTCTCGGGCTGAATTTTGATAGCTGTCATGACAACAAATGACACGTTCATTTCCCTGAATGGATGGTGTCCTTCCAGACACACACAGAGTGTTATCAAATTTGACAGGTCTTGAATGATGGCGTGTTAAGGATTCTGGATTCCACCACAGGAGACTTGGGCTGCTGCAAATGCACACTGCCACTTGGCTTAGCAAAACTTACTGTAGGCTTTTTCTTGGGTTTGAGTTCAGGGTTTTTTTAGTTTGTTTTTACAAGTGTCCTTTGAGTTTTCATTTTAAATAGATTCAATGTTGGTTGAAAATTTAATTGGCAATTTTAGATTGAAAGTTTGTTTGCTAAATAGTAGAAGAGCTAAAAAGGTAGTTGGACTTCATCCAGTCACTTTAAAGATGCATGTGTTTTAGATGCCTTCAGTATTTTTAGTAAAAATTTCGGCAAAACCAGAAGGATAGGTTTTGAGTATTTGTTAGGTTGGAAGCACTCTGTTCACTGAGTTTTTTCATTTTGTGTTAGTGCTGTCAGTCAGTGATGGTACAAACACTCCGTGGTAGTTCAGCTGTAGAGTGCAGGGCCAGGAGCTGACACCTGGGTAGGTGGGCTGCAAACAGGGGCAGTCAGTGGCACAGATGGCTTATTTGATTTATTTATAGGCTTGGCTGTTGTTTATTGGTAAGGTTGAAATCTCAGTAGGCCAGGTGTTTCTGGTTTAACCAGACTGAAGTCCTGTAAGTTGGGTAAAATGCTGGGGTTTGTGTGTTTTGTATTGGAATGTTAAGCTGGATTACAGTCTGTCAGTGTCTAGTGCTCTGGTGACTGACTCAAATCATCTGCAAACAGCAGTTTTTCATGCGTGGTGGTGTATTTATTTTTTATAGTTATGAATTACTTTTGTTAGCAATACTGTCTGGCTATGCCTGTAATATAAGTGAATTGAAAACTGATACTGTTTAGGTGCTGGGAAGAAGGTACCGTTTTGTATCTTTCATTAGTCCTTCCTACCAGAACTTGAAATTCTATGTATGTAGCAACTTCGGATATGTAAGTTAAGACATATCCATTCTTCCCAGTGCGTATTGAAATTTTGTAAAAGTCCCTGCTATTTTTTCAGCTTTGTGGTTTTAATTAAGAATGTTTTTGTTCCAGTCATAAAAGAAGTTAGTTATGGTATATATTAAATGTGCTTTCCTTTAATCATTGCATGTTCAATGAAAAAATATGTAGGTGGCATTTGTAGGTAAAAAGATGTGTATTTTTACATTAAAAAAGGAGTGAAGCCATTTAGAGTTTGAACATCCTGAGCATCACCTTTCCTGTCTTTCAGAAAAAAGATGAAAAGAAAAATTGATGATCAGTCTCCTTCCTTTACATTTTCAGGTCTGTAGGCAGTCTTTCTGCTAGTGCTGCAGGAATAATATAGAAATAATTATATTGTGGACTATTCATAAATTCACACTGTTTTGAATTCCATTTAATTCAAATAAAGAAAGAAATTAATGCTAATATCCCAAATAATTAATGCTATAATAAAGGATCTGCCTTCCACTTGACACTAAATGACTTATGTTCCGTTACATCAAAAGACCTAAATCATTTTGAGCATTCAATATTAAAATTCTAGTTCATGAATATTAGAAATTTAATCAGATATCTCAGTAAGGACTGTGTGGATTGTATTGAGTTTAAACACTGGTAATCACAAAGCTTGTGTTTAGCACAAGTATCAAAATATGACACATCATTTTTATGAGCTTTGAGGCTCTTAAGGGATGCATGGGGAATCATAATGAACTGAAATGTTATAGACTTCCTATGGCAGAAAACTGTTAAAGTCTGGGTAATGTCATTACTGTGACAGTGTGTGTCTTCCTCCGTTAGTCTTGTCTTATAATACTCTTGGTTGTATTCCTTCAGGATCTTTTCTGGTTTTGCTGACAGGAGATTCTGGATGTTTATTTTATTCAGGTATTTCTTTCACCTCCCTGGAAGACACAATGTCAAAGCTTTACCAAAGTTTTGTTCTTTGTTTTGTATCCCAACTTTTCCCTCCAATGCTGTGGCCCTGTGAAAATGCAAGCATGTGCTTAGTACCACTATTGTTCCTATTGGTGTGAACATCTCTTACTTACAAAACACAAAGCTGAGCCACGAGTACATCTGTTGCAAGACAAGAACCACTGTTACATTGCAGGTCAATTCTTTTTTAGTTACACATTCTTTACTTGTCACTACACGTATATTGAATTATGCGTTGGAACTTCTGCTGTGGTGTCACACAGCCAGCTTATTTTTAGAGACAGACTTTACGCCTATACATTGTGTATGACATTACTTTTCCAGCAGTCCCATAAAGTCAGTGTGGCTCCTACTAGTTCAGGATTGTTTAATGAACAGTAATACTGAGCTGTTGTAGAACAGGTGTGGATCAGGCAGTGCTTGATATAATGCCTGCTTAAGTTGATGGAAAAGTAAGTTAGTCCCTCAGGGGGGAAACAGGGAATTAGTTTGGTGTTTTATTTAAAAACATGGAAACCTAGAATTTAAAACAGAAAACCAAAATGTATGAAAACAGGAAAAAAAAAGGGGAAACTAAAATGTGATGCAGGAAAGGCTCTTAAATGCATTGAGGGTTGTGATTCCTGTTTTGGAGGAAGCAGGGTTTGAAAAGAAGTACATTAATGCAGATCGTGGAAATTCATAACTTTTAAAATGCTTTGCACCCCATGTTTTAACTGTATTAGATTGTTTAATGGTGCAGCTAGACCTGATTTCAATGTTCTGTTATAAAAGTCTTTTCAGCTTGTCCTTGTGATTTGTCTGTTCTGTTCTTTGATTTTTTTTTTTCCTTCTTTCTGGATAGATAATTTTAGTGGTTAAGTAGCTGGTCATTTGGATTCCTTTGAGTTAATATAAGTGATATACTTGTGATTAGAAGAAGATACCATACATAACAGCAATCTGAATTAATGGCCATTGACTTACTCTTCTGCAGCAATGGCATACATACCATTATTGAGTGTACATAGCATTTGAAGCAGCTTGGTATTTAGTAGATTATACTGTGCTTGCTAAGCAGGTAGTAAAATTTTAAATGCTTCATTCTTCAAAAGCAGCAATCCTGAATCTGATGTCAATGAGTCATGAATGCAGGTTAGTCAAGGTGGAGTTGTGCTAGAGAGTAGGTCATTTTTCCAATGCCACTCCCTGGTCAGCTCTGCCTGTCTGTTGCCCACCTGACTGGTAACAGCCTTTGGCTCTTGTTTCTGCCCCATTTTCCTGCCACAGGCTTTTTGAATGTGAGGGATGTGCCTGGTTTGCAGGATGTCATGCCTGATGTTAAGCAGCTGGATTTCAGTGGATTTTTAAATTGCTGATACTGTTGTTCTAAAATTATGGTGCCTACTAGATATTAAGAAGACCCCCACAAAACCCAATACCAATCAAAACTACAAGCCTCAATATTAATACTTGCACCTGGTACCAATATAATTCGTAGTTTTGGCAGTTGTGTACATGCACCTTTAGATTTTCTTAGGGCAGTACCATTTTATTTTATGAATCTGTAAATACTTAGTTCAAGAAAAAGTTTGATTTAGTTGGTGCATACCTTGATTGTTGTGCTGTCTAAACTGATTGTGAGCACCTGTGTCTTTGCTTTGTTAATCTTTTCCCTCCTCCCTTTCCATTGTGCAGTATTTTGTAGATAATTAGTATTGGGAATAGCCCTGATTGTGAGTAGACATGTTTTTGAGTTGTCTGTAATCCATTCATGTGGCAGAAATATTTAAGCAAAGAAAATAAAATATTAGATGAAACTAGAAAAAATGTGTGTAATCATGCTAGACAGAATACATTTGGGAATGAGTAAGATTTGACTGGAACATTGCAGTTACGTGATGTGCAGAAGTAGAGTTGATGAGATTTCTGAAATGAGGATACACTTGAGCCCTTGCTTACGAGATTTCTGTATAATTGTTTTTAACTTTCTTCTATTAATATATTCTGAAATTGTGTTAGGGTACTGAGGTGGGCTCCCACATGGGTCGGTCAATATATATCTTTCCTTTAATAAGAAGAAACATTTTTACATTGAGAAATATAATAAATAAATGTTTCGCAATGGTTTTCTAGAATTTTCAGTGGCATTGATTTGAAGTACTGTGAATTTATGGAAGGCTAAAATGACTGTGTTGTAACAGATTTGTGGAGAAATCTGTGTTCCTGCAGCTGCTGTGTGCGACTGATCAGCATACGTTGTCTTGCATCACGCAACCCTTTGCTCTAATAGCTCTTTCAAAGCATCCAAATCTGCCTCCTTACCCCATCTCCCTTTTGCTCCCTTTGCAGTACGGGGGAGCACCGATCACTGCCTCAGAAATCCACATCCTCTGGTTAATGCACTCTTTCCAAGCAGCACAGGGGCTGTCGGGTAGTTGAATGGCGTCCAGCTGCTGTGTTATGAAGCCCTTTGTCTAACGATCTGCTATTAAAGTTCCCGTGGAGGCTATTACTCATGTATTCTTCAGGCCGGAAGAGTCTTTCCATTAAATTAACAGCTGTGAACAGGATTTGGATGAAGATATTTTTGTTAGTGTTTTGTTGGGTCTCTATTCTAACTAAATATGTAGTTGCACAAAGTCACAGAAATGAGGTTGTCTGTTTGCTTATATCTGCTCAGGGTAGGAGAAAGTGTAGAGTGCTTCACAGGTTATTCTATTGAATATCATGTTCTCATTTTCTACCTTTATATATATATGCTTGCAGCTTGGTATTTGGGAATGATTAATTAAATCTGATCTTAATGTGGTCCAAAATGGGGTAGGATTTACCAGTATGAACTGGCTTTGGGCTAAGATGAATTGTATAAAAATAATACTATGCTCTCCTTTACTGTACATCGTCCTCCTTCTGCTTGTCTGCTCTTTATAGTGTGAGAGAGCTGCCGTACAGAGAATTGTGTGATGAGGTTCAGCACTGGATCCCAGTGTCATAGGGTGTTGGGGAAATGATGGAAGCAATATTATTTCAGTTTTTCTGTTTTCCAGTAGCTGGATATTCTCTTTTTTGTAATATTTCTTCAGAACATTTCTTTTATGAAAAGTCTGTGTTGTTCCGTACTGAAATGAAATGTAGCCTGAGGTTTTCAGCTTGTAGGTGTGCTGTAATATACTTACTGGCAGTTGCTGATTCTGAGGACTTTATATGCAGCACTGATCTGAAACTTAAAAATTTTTAAGGGCAGGTAAAGAGAGTTGGAAAATAGAAATCTTGAGTTCAGGAAAAGTTAGACAAAGGATATATGATTCACAAATGTATATGTACATTTGTATATTACATATGTACATTAAATGTGTATGTACATTTTAAAAAGTTTCATTTGGGCATACTTCCAAGATTGTTTTTTAAAGTAATTGTTTTCTGCATATCAGCTTTTGCTGCCAAGTGGACATAATGCAGGTTGCTGAGTCATTGATCCTTGTAACCAACAATTGGTGTATCTTCAGCTTGTTTAGCTTCCTACCAAGATGCAGTAGAAAAGTGATTTTTGTATAAAATCATTAGGTGAATAAACTTGTTCATGAAGGAAAGACTTAAATTTTTCTCTGGTATATCTAATTTTTTATCATTATGTATGGACTTACAGAATGTGCTCGACTGGGATTGATCACTGGTGTGTGAAATGACCAAATTATAACAATGGAGGGTTTTCTGAGGTGGGTAATATATTTTCATATGTAGCTTCCAGCAATGACTTTAATACACTGAAGGCCACACTTTCAATGCTTCTGTTATTGAAATGTAGTGCTCTGATCGTTTTTCTGCTGAACTTCAATTTAGAATTTCGTCTGGAAAACATCCAAGGAAAAAAGCATCAAAGCAAAATAATAATTGTCTCAGAATGCTGGAAGATCATTAAGTATAGAATTAAAATAGGTAGCAAGAGCTTGGAAAAGTGCACGGGACACCTTAAAGGCTAAATCTACAAGAAAGAAAGGAAAAGACTGGCATATACCTGGATGTTGTAATAGTTTGCTAACCTTGCATACAGGAAGTAAACTTTTGCATTCTTGCTGTTAATAGCTTTGTTTCCCATCTTGAATCTCTTGGCTTTGCTTTACCTAAAGGATTGTTGCCACTTTACGGATAGTTCATCAAAAAGTATATTGCCACTCGCAGTGCCCTGAATAGGTCCTCTGCTGCACTTCAAAGCCACCAGGTGAACTCTTCCAAATATTTAATCAACTGAATTATGATACTCAAGCCACTTATGAATGTGTTTAGTTAACTTTTCTGCAGTTTGGATTTGGGACTTTGTAAAGAAAAGCACCTGTGGGAAGAAGAAATTGATGATTAAAAGAAGTGTACGCACAGTTGAGAATCGGTTCTGGCTCTTTGGCATTTTAGGTGTGCCAGCGTGAGAACTGTTTCTCTAGGTTTCTCTAGTTCTTCTGTCAGTGTAGTAATAGCTGTGGGAGGTGGTGTGCGTGAGGCTTCAGTAGCTGACAGCTTTTTTGCTTTCTACACCTACAATTAAAAGTACCGTAAAAGTTGAATTTCACACTGCTTTCATTGAAAGAATGATTAAAGAAGAAATGTAATCTCTATTATCCAGGAACACCTCTATATGTCATGCTGAAATCATTCAGATTTTCCTTTCTTTACAGTAGGTCTGGACCTGTCAAACCAAAGATTTTGGTGGTTCTTGAATTGTTCTGGCAGCATCAGCAGATGGTTTCAATGCAATCTGCAAAGTATATGGAAAGTTCTGTAAAGTGCAGATTTTCTAGGGTTTTTGTTTGGTTTTACTCTGCCTTGCAGTGAATATTTAAACATTCAGGAAATTTAGCATACTTTATTCGTCTGCTGGGCACAGTAAAATTTTGCTGTAGCATGTGGAAGCTGCTTTTCATCCCACCCATAAGCTCAGTGTACCTGAAAAACCCCAGTTATTGGCTGTGGAGTGTGTTGGGGAGAGATCTGCTCTTCAGCCTAAATCTTAGCAGACTTGGGGATTTTCTTCACCTCTTGTACTACAGAGGACTCTTCTGCCTGCTTTAGTTTCTGGATTGTCTTTTCAGCTGAGCCCACGCATTTTTCTTGCTTTTCTAGGAATAGCTTCCCTAGACGGCAACACCGGCGGCTGGCAGCTCTGTGCTTGTTACGCCTGGGGAAAAAGCCCTGGCTTTCACAAAGCCCACTGCCTCTAGCAGCAATGAGCAGATACACTCATCGTTAGGAGATGTGAGTGGCAGGTGTGTGGTAGTCTTGTCTCTGCATGGCTGAAACCCTCATCAGCTGCAGCAGCTGAATGGGTCTTGGATGAACTTGATCAATTAGTGTAGTGGAAGAGCGTCTGTGCTATGTCACATATCCCAGTTGATGCTGCCATGGGTTGTTTTAGGTGCTTGCAAATATTCTCTCTCAGGTATGGTGGAAATACTCTTGATTTTAGTCTTTATTCATAGAAATGTTGCAGTAGGTCTGGATTGGACTCTGATAGTAGAATCACCTGTATTTCCTTTTTCCAAGTCACTTCCACATACTGGATGAATAGCACACATAGACTGTCTCCAAAACAAGTATTTCAATGGAATACGCACATGGGAAGTTTGTTATAGATTGTAGGATCCACCCCTCTGAAGTAAGATTGTTTTCATGATTTCTGTGTGTGTTTAAAAACATAGTATCACCCTCAAAGCAGGTCTTGTCAACAGGGTTACTACTCCCTGTTACTTTTCATCCTTGGGGTAAAAAGATATGTGTTAGGATAACTTAGTTTCAAGGTGCAATATGAGAATTGAAAGGAGGAGCTGTGTGTGCCTGCAAAAATGTGAATGATTCCCTGTTTTGCTGTATCTGCGATTCCATCCTTGGAAGAAAAAAGCAAGGAGGAAGGTAGTTCTGGTCATGTAATGTTACTTGATTTCAGCTTGCTCGTCTGAGTTTTCTTTCTCAGATAAGAAAGATCATTTAATCACAGATTGCAAATAATGGAAATTAGACACCCTTGGAAAGTAGAAATGATAGTAGAAGGATGAATTAGTTGATTTCTACCTAAAGCACAGGGCTCGCTCATTTTGGCAACAGCAAGATGTTTAGTTCAGCTCCACCAATTTTTTTTGAAATCTCACTCTAATTTGCTGAGCTTGGAGAGTCTGTGATTATTTCAGCCAGCAGGAGAGCCTTATTTCTTTTGTCAGGTTTTTTTAAAATCTCTTCGCTAATTCTTCTGGGTTTTGTTTGGGGGTTTTGGTTTTAGGTTTGTTTTTTTTTTTTTCTTGAATGTTACTTCATCATGCACACCATTAAACATTTTATGCAGGACTGAGAAGTAATTATTTCTTCTTCAGTTGGTTCACACTGGAATAGTCATAAAACCCTTGATCCTGATTCTCCACTGTTCTGCAGCTTGTAAATCATTTACTTTGTGCTCCAAGTGCAATGTGTTTGTATAAATCTACTATTGATGTTGATGTATCATTTCTACTTCAGTCTCACTTAAGGCAAGTGTAAATAACTTTACAGAGTTGCAAAACAGTAGGGAAATAAGCCTCCACAAGCTGAGGCATCAGATTTATTTTCTGGGGCAAATGAAGCGGTTCTTTGAAGCCTGATCAAAGCCCAGGCTCTCCAGTTGTGTGTAGTATAAAGCTGGTGGCGTTTGAGCAGAATTTGTTGGCTTCAGGAGTTTTGGTTTTGTTTTCTTTTTTTTTTTTATTTTTTATTAGGGCTTTATATCTCTGGAACCCATATTCAACATATTTCTGGAAATGACAAGTGTACTGCCATATGGCATACCAGATTTCAAGCCACTCTGAGGTGCATGTGTGAATTTTAGAGTGCCTGGAAGAAATGAATGAAAACCACATTCTCAATTTTATCTATTGCCGAGCTCTGTAGGCAGAGGAATGGGAAGGCTTTGAAGTAAATTCTGCTGGAGGGATTGTGTGCTTATTTCTGAGCCACCATCCTAATGCAGCAAGGTGTAGATGTAATTTATGTTTCAAAATATGCACTAATTTCAGCAGGGCTGTCGGTTTATGTGCTGCTGTGCTATTCTGGGAGATGGTAAGAAATACTGAGCATCTTTTTGCTACTGGCAACTGTTACCATTTTCAGTTCTTCATTTCCAGCCCTTTTTGTGCCTAAACCTCTCTTTCAGACTTTATTGCTTGAACTTAATTCTTAAGTATTGTTGAACTGTTATTTCTGTATATGTTCTGCTTCCTTAAAAGGTTCTGTATTGATTATGCTTTGAGTAGATTTCTTAAGCTTTTGTTGGTTAGTAAAAGCTGAGGAAGCATCACTGAAGGTATTTGTACCAGGGTTATTTTTAATCTTGGAGACTTTATGTAAACTTTTTAAATGCAGAAAAGATGTTTGGGGAAATTGTGTCAGGTTTTGGTTAGAAAAAGCATCTCCTTGCAGAGGGCAAGCTATTAAGGTAGTTCCTTAAGGTCAACTGTGTGATCGGCTTACACAATTCTGTGAATTTTCTTCTGAATCAAAGACAAATAATTTTGAAGGTTTTTTTATGTAGAAAGGGGGGAGAAATGTACTTGTGAGATAGCTAATTTGAGTGATATTTTGTCACAGTAGTTGCTTATCTGGTAGAATTTGGTAAAATTAATTCTTTCTTCCTCTAACAATAAGAGAGTGTTCACAGGGGAAATCATGTTATGCTACTAAATCCTTTCCCCCAAATTTTTCTTTTAAAAAATGTACCTTGATACAGTAATTGTTCATGACCACTTCCAATGCACAGCCTCATGCTCTTTGATTTGTGTGAAACCCCAAGGCTTTTCATAAGATTCTGAGTTTCCTCCATGTTAGGTCATCTCCATGATTCAATTTAACTTGCTGTGTGCCAGTTAATTGCTGTTTCTGACCTTGAATGAAAGAGTACGTTGTGTGTTCCAGTTGTATCAAAAAGGTGACGGCAAAGGAATGATCTTGCAGTGATTTAAAGCAGCAGTTTTACAGGTGTTTATAATTACCAACATTTCTGATGTTCTCACACACACGGTGGAAAAATATTTTCCTTATTCCTAGAAAATACTGATTTTTTGGGTCTGTGTTATTTAATAAATCAGTTTGCCAAGGTTGGATGTCCTGAAGAGTTGAGAAGCAGGAAGCTGTGATTCTTGCCAGCGGCAGCAGGAGGAGGGCCAGGAGCTGTCCTTGGGATCTGTCTGTGTGCGTTCCTCCTCCAGCCCTTGGGACAGCTCTCCTTGGTTAGAGGTCACAGTCAGGAGCCTGAACAGACACAGAGTGGTGGGTTCCTCATGCTGAGAGCGCGTCCTCCTGTGGGTGACAGTGGGCATCTATTGGAAAATTCATGTAGTTTTCAAGGAGGAGAAAATGATATCCCTTCTTTCTTTCTAAATTTTTTTTTTTTTCATTGATGTGTGATACGGTTTCAAATTATCTTCCTCTTTCTGAGACAATGTTTTGGGGTTTTTTAAATAATTTAAGCAAACTCTTTTTTTTAATACAAAATCTTAGTTCATATCTGTATTTCACTTAAAGACTTCTGGAGTATAGAGATCCACACAATAGTGATAAGTCATTGTTCTTTGCTTTTGAAATGCTGTGACACCATATATAGCACCAAGTATGTATTCAGTGTAATGTTCACTAGAAATCAAGAATTTGGCATTTCTGAAATACAATTTCTGTATGTTTTGGTAGGAATAAAGTAAAGGACATTTTAGAGTTTTTAACTTTACTTGCTTTACGCAGAAACAATTTTGAAACATGAAGTTTTGTGTCAGAATGGCAGTACGCTTCTCAAATTGCCATCCATATAGAAACTGGTGTTGAAATGGTTTAAGAGGGGTATTAGTACACTGTGAATTTGTTAGTCTTCTTCCTTCATACATTTGTTTCAAAACTCTTCTTCCAACTTTTCTAGAAATTCTCTGTGAATTCATATCTTTAAAGTAATCTAGGTAAGAAACTCATGGAACAAATCACAAAATGGAACGTGTAGTCAGCTGTTTGAAGAATCCCTGTACGCCGAACCTTTTAATCATGTGTCTCTGACTTGGATCAGAATTAGCAATAACCATCTCCTCAGTTCTTCCCTTTCTGAAAGACTGACTTGAATTCGTTAGCATTTTGTTTTATCTTTCAGGATTAGAGTTTAAGCTGTCAAATACAAAACCCTAGCTAAAACCTGAGCTCTTTTGGTGTAATAGTCATTGCAGATGATATGTGTTTCCTTTACTGTGTATAAATTTTCTTAAATATATTATCTCTGAAATTTCAGTGTATCAAAAACAATGTTTGTTCTGAGGCTGTTACCAGCCAACCCTTATTTTCTATCAAATTGTTCTGAATGGTGTAATTCTTGGTGGTTGCTTGTCATAGTTTAAGTTAAAACTAAGCTCTGCATAGGTCTTCTGTGTGTATTTTTCCTTCCCTGTCTGTGAAGGGAATTAATAATTGCTTAAAACCTTTCTGCATCTCTTTCAGTGTTCCTCTAACATTTTGGCTGTTCTTGTCTTGTTTCTTCCTCTGCTTTTGCACTGCTTGACCTTCTCATATGAGTTATCTTTACCAGCCACTTACTAAAAGACTACATCTGCTATCCGTGTTATTGTTTTGAAAACACCAGCAAAGAACAATTCTGAAATAAAATTGTGATTGCATGCCCATCCAAGCTTTATTGCTTGGTAGATATTGCAGGTAATGGCACTAAGGAAGATATGAGAGCATGCGTTAGCAATCAAAATATATCCCTGGTAGATCTCTTATCTCGTTCATGTGTTGGTACTGTTTGGAGAAGCTCTGTAGACCTGAAGCAGCACTCTAGCTGCCCTTAGGCCGTCAATTTACATATACTTCTAGTTCTGCAAGTTTTCTTTGAAATCATAGATGTGCGTGGTTGGCTTGTTTTGTTTTGTTTTGGGTTGGGTTTTTTTAGTAAAGAATTGTTTAGTAACATTTGGTGGTAATTAGCCTGAGTCAGTCATTTGAGCTAAAGGGGGAAATCCTGCCCTGCTGAGAATCACTGAAGTCTTGTGATTCTGATTTTTGAGGACCCCATGATCTCCATTCCATTTTTTAGTAAAGCTTTTGTATAGGTACGCAAGATGCCATTCAAAGTTTGTGGATGTGTGTGTATTAGTCTAATGGCTTATTCTTTAATTTGACAATTAATTTGACAATTTGTCAAATTATAAATTTGACTGATTAATGTGTGCCAATAACTTTCCAAAGCTGGTGCTTAAGTTGGGATTATCTACTCTTCTGCTCACCAGTGTAAGTTGTCTTCAAGTAGCAGGTCCACGCAGTCCTCCTGCCTCTCTGCTCAAGGGAGAGCACTGATAGGAAAGAGGAGGTTTTTTTGCCTGTGGGTACCCTGGGAGGCTAGACAGAGAAATAATACCACCCTCCTTTGAGGTGATTCTTCCTTCAAGCTTTATTCTAACAGGAGGCATTTTTGCCCTGTGACAGTTTTGAGTTTGGTTCTCAGACCCAAAGTGCTCATTTGAAGCTCCCATTAGGTTGTGTTCTGCAGAAAAGAGGAGTCATGTTTCTGTGGTGAAGCCAGCCAGCTTTTTTAAGTGACAAAGCTAAAACTGGCTGCTGAAACACAAGCTGAGCAGAGTGTGTAACATCTATCCTTACTAAGTGTGGCACTATCTAATTCAAAATTTTGTTCCATAGGCTTAGAAACCTGTGCTAGAAATTTTGGTTGTTATGTCCTCTGTAGGGTTGCTCTTTTTTATGTCTTCTGTTTCCTTTGTATCTTACAAAGTAATATGTCTTTAATAAAAATAAATTGCCCTGAGTTGCTTTGTTTTGGGTATTATTTGAAATGTTGAATATTGGTTGACCCTTCTAGAGCTCATTAATGCCTGTCATCAGCAGGAAACATAAGAATTCTGGTTGAAGGAAGTTTGCACATAGAAAGTTACTACAAGATGGTAAAATGCAAGGTGAGAATAATTTTTTTTTTGCTAGGGAATGAATGAATCGTGTACCCAATTTATGGTATCAGAACCAGTACTAGATGATGCATCATGCTTTTTATCCTTGATATTGTTTTGTCATGGCAGGTTTATTTGTGATTCTTGGAGCATCACTAAAATTTTGAAACCTGTTCACACAGCATGTCTGTTCCTGGGCTGATTTTTTTTATTATTTATTTTTTATTTTTAATTTTTTTTTGTTTGCCACCAAATGTCAAATGTGCTAAGAACATGAAGCCTGTACTGCTTTCTTAATGTACCTAGTGCTTCTAAAAATTCAGTAGCTATAATTTGAGCACTTGATATGTTCATAGTCCATATGTAGGTTCTAGTTTTGAAAATACTTAATTCTTACTGGAAGCTGCTACTTTATATTTGTTAAGAAGAAAGCACTTGTGGCATCTGTGATATTGCTGATTTAAATGAAAGATTACTATAACTATTTTTTTTAAGAAAAATTGTGTGTATGCTTTAGCAATTAACAGAGTTTTTGAGACTGTTGCTCTTAGGGTTCATGGCAATAGACTTTGTGTTCTGAAGCATGTAGGATGTTTATGCTCTTTTGCAGTTTGAGATGTGTCACTTCCCTAAAGGTTCCGTTCTTGTTATAGGATCCATATTTGCCATCATAATCTACTGAAAGGAATACTAAATTACAGAGAAAACCAATATAATTAAAATCACATAGAAAGGAGAGGAAATTGTCCTGCCTCCTTTAAAGTTAACCAGAATTTTCAAAATGATTTAAGTATAAAAGTACAATTTAGTGTTTTCAGACCTTTATTAGTTTTAACAAACTCAGAGATGATACTCCTAGCTTCATTTTTAGGCAAAGACATTTGGATCATGAGGCTGGTGTCTTCATATTTCTCTTAGTGAAGCTTCTGTTCCTTCAGGTCAGTAAAGCCATTTTAAAGTGTGTGCAGAAAACCCTATGGAAATACACCAGAAAAGCCCATGTGATTGTGTAATACACATGGAAAAATGCCTCTGCCTTTTGTTTCCTTTTGTTGCAGAAAGGAAGAAAAAAAACCAAACCCCAACCTCATGTTGTTGTCTTTTAATCTCCTCTGCACCAAGAAAGCTCTGGCCCAGATCTTCCCATTTTAATTGTGGAATTAGAGTACCAACCTTGAAATTACTTAATTACCCTCCCTTCCCCCATCAGCATCCTCTCTCTCTCAATCTGGAATTTATCTGTTTCTCAGGTTGTCAGTAGGCATGTAAAGGACAAAATTTAATAAAACTATAACTAGAATTGTTTAATGAAATGACTGAAATATTTAAAAGTGTGTTCCTGAAACTTTGAGCCTTTCTGTACTAGAAACAAAGCATTTGGCATGTGTGTTTGAAAGCGGACAGCATATGTTTTCTTGGCTTTTGTTTTTTAACAACAGATCATGTGTTTAAATGGCATCATGACATTTTGATTTCTAGCCTGCATGAGGAAGATGATTTAGTCAGGTTAGCTATTGAGAAAGAGCTATTCAACAAGGCTCTTGTGTACCCTTCAGAAAGAGCTTTGACTGTTGTGACTGCCTACTACAAATGAGGGTTTTTTTAATTTGTTTTCTTACAGTTTTTTGTTCTCAAAAGAAAGGACAGACCTGGACATCTATAAGCATTTGGGTTTGGGTAGTCGGACGAGCTTAGGAAGTACTGTGTGAAGAGAGAGACGTGTAGTTATTATATATCCATAAATAATCTGCACTGAAGTGGTGAAGTATTCAGAGCTTCTGAAAGTTGTCTAAATTTACTTTGAAATATTTAGCAATGATAGTTTTTAAAATCCAGATAGGATGAGAGCTTATTTTTAAAAATTTCATCATCTTTTTAGTACCCTTCAGATTGGTGAGGTTTTGTTTTGATCTCCCCTCCCCGTTTTCCAAGATGAAGTAATGCTGTGTCAAAAGGTTCCTTACTCAGGAAATCTTTAAAAAATAATAGACAAACAAAATAAAATGACCCCTAACAAACAAGAAAATGAGAAGTGGGACACCATTGGAGTAAATGTTGAATTCAGCTGGTGGTTGTTGTTATAGTTTACATGCGTTCTGAGCACTGGGACCGGGACAAACTTCTGTGCCACAAGCAGAAGGAACAGTTGTTTGAGAGCTGTGAAATAGCAACTGACTTATTCGAGGGATGGTGGAAAGAAGAGGCATTTCTGAAGTCTTTCTGAAATGCCTGGCAGAGGAAGGTAGCTCTGAATTTTCTTTCTTGTAAATGAAATTTTATTAAGTTGTGATTGCCATCTATGTCATACTATAAAGATAGTTAAAAAATGTGCTGATTCTCATTTCATTCAGTTTATTGTCATACCGTATGGGATTTAAATGAGACCTAATGGAGTAGTAATTGGATTTGATTGGATTTGCAGTGCCTGTGTGACATGGAGGATTCAAGGTACTGTGCTCAGTCTGTTGTAGAGAGCAAATGCAAAAATTATATCTCATGCAAAACTGGAAACAAGTAGATTGATTGAATATATCCTTAAACTTAAAAAAAAAAAAAAAAAGGAAAATTGAGGAAAATTTTAGCTGAAGAATTTCATTCTAGGCTTTGTCAAAATGCTTCTGGCAGACATTTTCAATTAACTGTATATTTTCATATAAAGATAAACTGTATATTTTCAGTGTATTAACTGTACATTGTATGAAAATGCAATAAAGTTAGTTTAGAACTTTAGTTAAAATTTTGTCTGATATTCTCTGTCATGCTTTAACAGCAGAAAATATGTGGGTTACTGATTTGAATTTGGTCCAAACCAGTAATATCCAAAATTTCTGCTTTGCAAAGAGATGTCTGTGAATACCTCTGAAAAAGGATTTGGAAACTAAGTGCTCTATAAAGATGATAGCTGCTCTTCATTGGCACTGCTTTTGAATTAAGTCTATCCTGAGTTCTGGAGTGCAACCCTGCATTTGTGTATTACGTGTTTCTTTGAATTTCTTTTTGAATTAGCTCGATACTCTAGAATGTACCAGATTTTGACCAAGAAAACTTGTTCTCAGACTTTTCTGAGTATCGCTAATGACTGTATTCAGGAAAAAAACAATCAAACAGAAAACAAAAATACCCACTTCTAATTGTGTGAGTCTTGGTGTAAGAAACACAGGCTTGGAATATGCTGTCCTAAATATAGCCACATTAATAATGAATGCTTTACTTGCTCCTGAATTTTATTCTGTCTTGATACCAGAAGCACTTGCAATAAATATAAAGTGAGTTATATCCTTACCATTGAAAATGTTCTGGACAGATCTGGACCGTCTAAAGCAGTCTGCTGGTTTTGATCATCGTTTACTTATGTTTAAAGGTTTATTCATCTATTCATAGTAGAGGTAAAGGTTTCTAGGTAGAATGTATTTGCTAAGCAACATATATTGCTCCAGTTATTTGGCATGTGCAATTTTTTTCTTTAGTTTCGTAGCAGTCTCTTGAATAGTTTCATTTAAAAAACCGATCAACTTATATTTTAATATGCCTGCAAAGAAAAAATTCCTTACATTTTTTCTCTGTTGAATTAAAATACTGTTTCCCTTTCTCCTTGATCCTTATCTGTTTTAAAACAACAAATAAACAGAATCCTGTTGCGGGGTTAGCAAACTGGATTTGCCACATAATTAAGCAGTAACACACACATTTCCAAAGAAAAAGGGAAATCAGCAGTTGAAATGGTTTAAGAAAAGCAGCAAGAAATCATACTCTTAAATTAAAATACCATTTGTCAATGAATACCATTTGTCAGAATGAGGGAGAATATTATTTTCTTTTATGTAGACTTCAGATAAATTTATTTTGTGCTTCTGGGAAGTTGGCATGTTATACTACTGCTGTTAATGTTTTGTTGGGAAAAAGAAGTTTTGGGAAAACCAAAATGGTAATTGAGGATGAAGAGGTAAGCAGAAATCTTTGTAATTACTTGAGTCAATATGTCTTTTTTCGAAGAAGTGGACCTGGAAGCTATTATCTTGGGGGGCAAATTTGGACAAGGTAATTGGCTTTGACCTTTTGCCAGATGTCTAACAGTTCCTTTTCCCCTCTCCCTTGCATCCAGATAAATGTCATGCTTTTAGGTTTTTGTTCCCTTGTTCTGGCTTCAAGAGTGGAGCTGCTTATGTAGCTAATCTGCGCTTAAAATTATTTCCACTTCTAACCCCAGTAGGACTCTCTTTTGGGGTATTCAGACAGAATTGACATAATTGGATTTCTGCCCAGATACTGTATTTAGATAGCTTTGGAGATGTCATTAATTTGACAGCTGCCATAGGAAATCTTTGTTTTGACTATTGTTACAGGGCCTGCAATGTTTCTATTGCATTTTCATTTGTAGTCTGCCACTGAATTGGTGTGATTAAAATGAGTAGAATAAGACACCATCAAATGTGTACAAGACATGAAAGGGAGAAAATCAGTGCTAAAAACCTCAGAAGGTAGGCTGCTGCCAAATTTTATTTGGGTATGATGAGATTCTGGAATACCTAGTTATCTTCCAAACACCAATAACAGCAGAGCCTGCGGCTAGAGCTGCTGTGTGCTGTGACGGAACCAAGGCTGTGTTAACATTTCTCTTGTTGCCAACCTAAAGCAAAGTTTCTGTGTGGTTCAGGCAAAAACTGCTTCAACTGCTTTTCTGGTGGTTAACTGGGAAGAAAAAGCAGGTTGTTTTGGGATTGCGTACTCGGGAAGTAGCTATCCTAGCAACTCGGCCATTATTTCCAAAAGGAAATATGGATCTAAGGATCCTTGTCCTGCACATTGAAGGTGGTGATTTTGGGGACTGCTGTTGTCATGTTCAAAGAGGATGGTCACTCTAACACCTACCAAGTTGTGTAAGTGGCAAAACCACCTCAAAGTTCCATGTGTTTGTCCTCCACTTCCCTTTGGCTCTTATATGTGAACCTCTAGTTTTGGTGGTTTTGTACTTGAAACTTACGCAGGTTGTTGCAACTTGAACCTTGTTGTTTTTCATCAGTTACATCATCAGAGGAGACTCAGAAAAACTTTAAATCTGAAATACCAGTTTTTCACAACCTTTGATATACAAATAGACTGTGAGAAAAATATCTTACTCCTCCCAAAGAAGATAACTTTCATCAGTGAATTACTGACTACTAACAGCGAATATTATTTGAGCCTATTCTAGTGTCAGTAAGGGGTTTTGTGTGGAGCAGTCTCCCCCTGCCTCAATTTTACTATTGCATTCTAGTTTAGTGTCTGTTTATGTGAATTCTTCAGCCCTATGCTTTTTGGCATTGTAAATTAAATACTGAGTTTCAGTAAACAGTAGATCGCTGCTCTTTTTGATGGTGGTGCTTTAGAGAGGTTTCTTCAACTTGCTCCCTCAGCTGAAGTCATTATAGATTTCTTCACCTGAGGACCAGGATGCCTGGACTTCTCTCTGCTGTCCTGTCCAAGTCAAGCAGCTCGTTCATGCTGACAGTACTTCAGATGCAGTTTGCCTTAACAGAATAGGGCAGAGCTTGCAAAATCTTCAGTGTCAGATACTCTACTTGGACAGTAATGCCTAGAGCATGCTTATTCCTGGTGGCTGAGATGGCTCCCTGGATGGAAGGTAAAGCCCAGACACCCTCAGCAAACAGGCTCAGTTGTGGGGAACTATGGCTGCAGCTGTTGGTGATGGCAGCTCTTGCTGGGGAGTGCCCAAACCAGGGCTTGTTCTGTCAGCGTAAATTATCCACTTGCCACCTTGCAGTTTGAGTTATCAAGAAGTTTCTGACAGTGGTTTCCATGAAGACATCAGTCACAATACGCTCTGTGCATTTCCTCTAGTTCTCTGTGTCTGCCTCGTGGTTTCAAAGACAAACAACACTGACCTTGACCTATCCCTCTTAAAATCACCATTGCCATATATTTTAGCACCAAGACAGGCAATATTGTTTTAAATTCAGACAGTGCGGTGTTGAATGTACACATAGGAAAGATTTTCTTCAGACTAAGAAAGAATGAATAATTGACCAGAACAGAAACTGTAATAAGGATTTCAGTCAGCCTTTAACTTTGAATTGCCAGAAGGCTGTCTGCCTTACTTGGCTCTCGGTAGCCCCTGGTACAGTCCATTTTCTGTTACATCTCTCCCCAAAGCAAGTCTTCTTCAACTGTGTAACTGTGAGATTTATTTGCTTATTTTAAATGTTAGTCATCTTAGCCATGAGTGGTAACCAGTTCTCTCTGCCTAGTGTTTCTCTGATATTGAGTTAATATTACATCCTTTTCTGGTAGCTAATTCATCAGAATATATGGTTTTGAGTTCTCCTAAAGGCATTTGTGAATGTCTTTTTCCAGTGGAGGTGTTAATTTTCAGTAATCTACATGTGCAGATTACTAGACTACTATAAAGAGTATATTAATATGCTGTTTGTAGTCATCTTTCACAGTCCTGCAATCCACAAGTATTGAATTAAAAGCTCTGACTCTAGTAGAGAGGTTTGGAAGAATTGGTGTAATTCAGTGGGTTGTATATGTCTTTGCCATTAAAATGTTTTACATAAATATGCAATTGGAAAAATAGGTTTGTGAAGGAACTGCTTGGGGCTGGTAAGCTGCTAACCACTGAGGTCATTCTCAAAGACTATGAGCTGATTTTATATTTAATGGAAATACTGTCGTTGTATGCTTTTTACAAACAAAGCATTAAATTATTGATCAGAAAAAGGCTGAAGCTCAAATGGAACCAATTATTGAGCTGTATGTACAAAGCACTAGTTTACGAAATTCTTACTAACTACAGATGCTAAGATATTTCTAAAAGTGGTATCTTTAATTTGAATAATAAAGCATCCTATTAAGGAAACAAAAATAATTATCTCATGCTCAAACCATGGCTCGAGAAGCTCACTTAGTGAAGTATTACCTAAGGCTGAAGTCTAATCTTTCCCTAGAGACACTGTGAGACAAAGTTTAAGAACAGCTTTGGTACATATAGTTCAGTTTCTGCTTATCTATTGGCAGTTATAATTGGTAATGCAGGTCTTTCAGCATACGTTTGTAAGGGTTCTTGAAGTGGTTAGAGCTGTCCTAAGCATGAATCAAGACCTTTGTTGCTTCTCCTGTGTGTGCTTTAGGGATATTTATCCGTATCCTTACATAGCCAGCTTGTAAACCCTTAAAGAAAGAAAATAAGAAAGGTTGTGAGCTCTGTTTTCTTATTGCAGATAAAGAAGAAAAAATAGGGGAATTGATACAAAATGGAGTTTGAATACTTCACCTTTCACTGATAGTTCTTGAATAGGAATGCTTAAAAAGACTGAAGCTATGATGGTGGCGCAGCACCTTTGTTGTGAGCTTCCTTCAGCTTGCAGAGTGACTGGTCCCGGCTTGCATTCATTTTGGTGCTTGATTTTTGTTCTGAACAACAGATATGTGGGGTTTTGGTCATGGGGGTTGTTTGGTTTTGGTTTTGTGACTGTAATATTGCATGTCTTCTCAAAGAGTTCATAGCCTTCTTGTTGAGGAAGCTTCCTGGCCACACATTCATGATTTTTCCACTGTGCTTTATGGGTTTTTTTCATTTTCTAATGCAGGGGCTGCCATGGAAGTTTGCAGCTCAGCATAATCAAATATGAATTAGATCAGTATCAGCAAGTATCAAGATGAAAAATCGTGCTTAATCTAGTAATTTAAAAAATTACATATTACAATGAGTTTAGGTAGTAATTTTTTTATCAGTATTTGGGTTTCTTAATAGCTCAGACTTTTGGGGGAGAGTTAGAGAATGTAAAAATCATGTGATTTCTCTTAAAATAATGTAAATTTGTACAATATATATTGTAGAATTCTCAGCAGATGCAGCCACTAACAGATGTAACCCTCCTCATTTCTTTCTAGTTTAAAAAGATGCGAGTCATGCAAGTGATTGAAGGATATACATACAATACATAGGAAGCTTGCAATGGTAGTTAGGTATTGAAAGACAATATTTATTTTAAATACTGATATTATTTAAACAACCAACTACTTGTGTGTCATTAATAGATCAGGAGTTGGTGGTATGCAACCAGATGTGAGAAATATTCTTGATTTTTGAAAACATATGTATACTCCAGTCTACAGAGAATATGCATTTGACTGCAGGAGTTAAATGAGAATACAAGTCAGCATAGATTCTTTAATTGTGTGTGGTTAAAGTGTGAGCCATGCATGTTTTCTCTGGCTGCAGTTCTTCTCCTATTCCCCCCAAGTATATGTTTACTTAAAAGAAAAGAGTTGTTTGGAGGACCAATGATACGTGTCTAACTGCTTCCTCTTTGGTACAGACAGCATGGCCAGAGGTGCACGACAGCTCTTGCATCCAGACAGGAGCACAGAGAAGATGCACAGCCTCCTGCCTGTGTGCTGTTCAATAGAGACATGAATTTCTTAGGGTAACCTGTACAGCCTCTGGTGATGGCTCCAAACCTGGACTGCTTAAAAAAGCCTATTTAAACACAGAAATTTGTCTTTGCTTCAAGGGCTGGTCCTATTTTTATAGCTGGCATACAAGCTCAAATCTTCCCCAGTGTTTTAAGTATCTCACAGTCTTTTCTTCATGCAAGGCAGTGAACCTATTCTTGTGCCTCATTTCACTTGCTTCCTCACTGTTAGGGAACCACAGTCTTAAGAGAAGAAAAGCTTAGTTGTCTAGACTATATAGCATGAAAGGATTTTAACTCTTTCGTTTTTTTTTTAAATGTTATACGCGTTGTAATGCAGCGTTGTAATTTGCTGCCTTTTTGAAATGTTAAATATGATGTAAATCCAGTTTTCCTTTTACTTTTCTGCCTGTGTTTCATACGGGCTCTGAAAGTGTATTACTACTATAACATAACCATTTTCTTAGCTGTAGAAGAAGGTAATATTAAGTGAGTTTCGAGAGGGTATATATGACTAGGAAGTTTAAAATACGAAGCATATACTAGAGTATAAAAAATGTGTTGGATTTCTTTTCCCTTTAAGCAAATTCAGGCATTGGGCTTTTGAGTGCTTAGGCTGATCTGTCTGCTGCTCTGTGGAACTGGATTGTGCTTGTCCAATTGTCTGCATAGTTAAAATATTTTGAACATAGCCTATTTTAATGTAACTTCTTTTGAAATATCTGCCTAATGGAGAAGTCTTAATGGAATACTTTAATAGCCCAAAGTGGTTACCTGCAATTGCTCCAGTGTATTTCAGTCAATTACAAAGGTAGGCAATATTTAATGTTGGAGTGAAGCTAGGTGGTGTAATGAACTGGCAGATTGCCAACTTGATCTTCTTCGCAGGAGAATTTGTATTAATGTGATGCTTTTCATTTGTTCTCCAGAAGGTCACCAGTAATACGTCAATTGGAGTTAAAATTCCCACTCTGTGCAGTACAGGTTTATGGTCAGATCATTCTTGTGTATTAGCATATTAAGTATCAAAGAGATTATTTTAGCTATTTCATGTCAGAATTTAAATAGGAGGTGGTTGGGCATTGGGAAGAGAGCCTGAGAGAATTGTCATCGAAATTGTTGCTGCAAGGCTGAATCTGGATTTTAGCCATGGAGATAAAGAAAATGGGGCACATTAGAACTATTAGTGAAAGAAGAGGTGGTTAATAACTGTGGAGTTTAATCGTAATGTAATCATTACAAGACCACTAATTTATTCTGTGAGGTAGTAACCTTTATAATAAGCTTCTTATTATATTAGATGTTACTGATATTTACCTTCTGGTGCTCGTTTGCAAGCATCAAGATCGAACTTTTATTTCTGACTATTGACAGGGGCTTTTTACAGTAGAACTTTTATAGTCCTTGTGTTTGGAAGACCTTGACTTAGAGAGCAAATGAATGACTAAAGTTACTATTGAAGACTGGATAAATTTGTCTTTTTGCCTTGTGTGTTTGTAATCATGTGTTCATCCAATTCCTGTACTCTGCCATTCCTATTCCTTGTCATAGTCTTCTGTTCCTCTGCTCTGGGCCTCAGGGGAAGTGCAGGATATGAAGAGAGTCATGGGTGGTGAGGTGCTGTGGCATTTTACACGCGGCGGGGCTGACATTACTCCAGTAGTAGAGGCATTGAGTGAGGTATGGCAAATGGGCATCATGCTAAATGGTACAGAAGTGATGGGCACCGGCAATACCATGGAGGAGACTGCCCACCTCTGTGCCTCCATTTGCTTTGCTGCCTTCCAAAAAAAGCTGTTGACTTGATTTCCCAGCTTTTCCAATGTTGCCCCAGTTTGTCTTTTGGGTGAACACTTAGTCCTGTGTGCTGCAAGGCTTTTGGAGGTGGTTGGAGATAATTTTGTACTCTCAAAATTTAACAATGCATTCCCCAGAATGTCTGTGCTATCAAATATTTCTATGTAGTCCTGACTGGTAGGACATAGCAGGAGAACCAGAAAACTCCACGTGTGGTGCAAACTCTGCCTGGGGGCAAGTAGTCCCATACCCTAACTGCTGTTACAATTTATTGACGCTTGAGAAGAAAGGTCCTGAACTTCTGTAACTGAAAGATTGTTTCAAGGAACACATTTTAAATATAAATGAAATATTTGAGGTCTGGGTTTCCATCCTGAGTTTGTGTCACTTGGCAAATCACAGTGTTTTGGGCAAAGCTTGGACTGTGGGGGTGTGTGATGGAAATTGGCTACCCCTCTGGGGAAGTGACTGTTAGTGTGACTCGTAGCAGAAAACTTCCTCTGGCTCTTCCAAAGCCAAGTGAAGATTTTTATCGTGAGAAGAATAGAAAATGGGGTCACAATGCAACAGGATTGAACCCAAGGAAGACAGAGACCAATCTGCATCTTGTGCTTGTGTGTCTGTTAGATTAAGAGTTTTATTTCAATCTAGGTGTTGTTAGGAATGATGGTTTTTTGTGCATCTTCTTCCTTTGACTATTTGCACTATCACCATTAACATTCCAAACTACTTTCAATGTGTGTTAAATGAGCTGCCAAAATAAAACCATTCTTGCTCTACAGTAGGAAGTTAGCATTGTTATGTTGAGATAAACACATGACTCATTCTTTTCTTATGCGTTTAGATGAAATTTGGACTCTTTCTTTTCCCGACTGTACTTCTTCTCCATTTGACTAATAAATACAGGGCTAGTTTTTCAGGTATTGATGATGAATAGTACTGTTTTTCAGCTCACTTTCAAACACTTGTTCTATATGCAAGTGTGCATTTGTGAAGATGGAAGCAATAATTGAGAGAGGTGTGGTGTTTTTCTTTAAGGAACAAAGTAAAAATACCTAAACCAAATCAGAGGCTTGGTACAGCACTTCAGTGATAGATGGTAATGGGCAGTAGATGATTTGTCAGGCAGGACAAGGAAAGATAGTACTATTCAGAAGATCTTGTACCAAAAAAATGAGGAGATTTTTATTTTCTCATTTTTACCTCTTAATATTAAAAATGTCCTTGTATTATTGACAGAACAAAAACACGTACTACAAAACGTTCAGCCAGCAGGAAAATAGATCTGCTCTGCCTCAGGGTTTTAATGTTGCTTCATTTATTAAAGTATCTCTCCCATTTACTT
This sequence comes from Melanocharis versteri, assembly GCA_013397845.1. Lineage (NCBI taxonomy): Eukaryota > Metazoa > Chordata > Aves > Passeriformes > Melanocharitidae > Melanocharis > Melanocharis versteri. Next base: position 29,982 of record VZTG01003068.1, read on the forward strand.
GATATCTGTCCTACAATTTCAATAGAGCAGTTTTCAGTGGGAACACTGTTAAGGTCTATAATTGGTTAGAAAAATTGATATAGCAAAGTGTTGTTGCCTGTGGTCTGTGTCTGCAGAATGCTGAAAACCCAGGTGAAGCAGCAGCTATTCCAGGCACCACTTGACAGAGGAGAAGGGGTTGGTTACCCTCCAGTCCCATCTGCTTTCTGCTGTGACAGGCAAATCTTTGTTCACGTAGTGAGCTGGATTAAGGGGCTCTTCTGTTGGAATAACATTTCCTCATGATTTGCCATCCTCCATTATTTATTTATTTTTTTAATCTTGTGTGTTTTTCAGGAGGGCTGGCAACAGTTTGTCTCCCCTTGCAGCTGCTGGGGAGCAAAGGTCAGGAGCTGAGGGTCAGGGAGTCTCTTGTTCTTGTTCTTTCTTGTTCTTTACCCCCGAACAGTATGTTTGGGCTTAAATGTTTGTCAAACTGTGACTTTAGTAGTTCTGTTACTCCGCCTATTAATGAATGTGAGAGTAAATCTCACTTGGAAACATTTGTGTAAGGTGTTTGTAATACCTTTGTCAGTACTTTTTATTCTCCCCTCACTTTGTTAACGTGCATGGGATCACTGGGTGACGCGCTCCTTTGAAGGAGTTTTAACACATCGTCCTTATGAGGTAGAGGCTGCATCACAAGAAGTTGCTGAGAATTTTTTTCTTCTTTTTGCATTGTATCCTAATGGGTTTGCACTGCCAGAATTTGTCAGACATCCTGTGGAGTTAGAAGGGTCATTAAAAAACAGAAACAAGTGTTTAAATACTCTGACCTCTCTTCTGAACAGTTACTTTTGTGGCTAAAAATACTTAACAGAACCATGGGGGCCAGGAAGGACCTCTGGACAAGCCATCCATGTCCTGTCAGGGCTGAGGCTGCACCTGGGGCCATGTTCAGTAGAATTTGAGACTCCCCCAGGAAGAAGGCCCATCACTTCACATAGGGTATGTGGCTGTGCTTAGCCACCCTTGTACTGCCTCTACATCCAGTCAGAATTTCTCTGAATGTGGCTCTCTGACCCTCTGACGAGCTTCACCACCTCTGTCAGAGTTCTCTCCTTGGGTCACCATCTTTTGTGCCAGAATGCTCCAAGCCACATGTAGTAGTAATCCATCTGAATTACACATCTGTACGTGTGTGAGTGCCTTCTGGATGGAAATACTTCACTGCCTCACAAAACTCCTGGTGATGCTTTTGTTGCTGTACCTCTTTTCCACATGTAGAGGCATTTCCTTTTTCTTAGAAAGTACAGTCAAGTTAAACTGACTGATACAAGAGTGAAGGAAACAGTAAATAATGGTGCTTTGTAAAATACAATCTTTCTAAAACTAGGCCGAATTTTAAATTCCATTTCTTGACTGATTTTTCTCTGTATTATGAAGGCTTAAATTGTTCATGGTTTGGATTGTTTGGGGTTAAAATCTTCTTGTATTCATTGAGAGAAGTTAAATATGAAGATGGGGTCTGTTTATGCTAAATGGGTGGATCAAGTTCAAGACATTCTGCCTGCTCTTCAGCATCTCATAGGAGGTTTTGACAGCCTGAAAGCTAAATTACCTAGTTGGAAGTGTTCTAAGTTTAGTGCTAGAACTAATATATATGTTTGTTGTTTCAGGCAGTGGTGTATATAATTTTGTTGGAGAGTCCTGCCTTTCGCTACCTGGATCCTTTTAACAGTGTGTCAAAGGTGAGTGGTTCAAGTTCAGTGGTTATTTTTGTAACTAAAGATAACAAGTGAACTGGATGTATTGCTTGGTTTCGGCTTTTATGTAATAGCAGTGTAGTTGTGATTTTTTTAATTTTTTTTTTTAACTGCTGGATGAATGATGAAATAGCACATCTTTTTCTGTCAGTGATCTGGGGCAAATCACTTCTAGCTCTTACTTTCAGAAAAAAAAAACAACAAGAAAAAATGATAGGCTCAGGCTGTTATTAATTAAGCACTAGATATTGCTTCCACTGTTTTATGGCTCCTGTCTCCTGCTACCCACTGCTTTGACTTAGGGTGTTTTCCCCTGAAGGTGCTGCCTGAAAGCACAACACGATGGTATGGGAAGTATGGAGGAGAAGCAGTCATCCATAAACCATGGTGGAGCAGGCTTAGTATTATTCTTTGGTTGAATTCTAAAAACTAAGTGATAGCTTTGAAAGTGTTGAGTATTGAAAGTATTTGGTGGAAAGAAGGTTTTTGTGTTTTCTGTGAGAGCAGAAGAGAATTGCATTCAATGTAGAGAGAGCATCTTCCTAGGCTGACTCTGAAGACCTGAAATAATCTAATGAAGCTGATGTTCCTGTAGAATTCTTTTTGTGGCAGAGTTTCGCTAACTTCTTTCTGTTAATTTGTGTACCCTGTTGTCAGCTTCTAGTAGCTGTAGTTGATCTCGGTGGCGTTTTAGGAATTTATTAGCAGAAACCTTTAGTTTATGACGCGTCATTACAACTGTACCAAAAAATAAAAGCAAAATGGCAGAACACTGAATAAACATTCAGCATTATAGTAGATGCAGCGTGGAAGAGAAAACTTGGAATCTTGGCTTTATTCAGTACTTTACCAGGTTGATTTATTATTTCTTACTCAAATTCTCTGTTTATAAAATAAAAGTAACGTTACCTTCTTCAGGGGGAAGTTATGAAGTCCAATTATTGACATTTTGGAACTTTCAAGTGGAAAGCAATATATTAAGTTGTTGTGTGCCTTGATATTTGCTGTGAGTTCTGCTAAATACTTGTTCAATGAAGTGTTATGAGATGTTGAAATTAGATTTATTTATTCAATAAAGTGCAGGTGAACCAGTTCAAATTAAAATTGCAATCCAGTCTTAACTATAATGTCTCCATATATTTTTGCAAATGATTGATTTTCCTTTAAACTGGAAAGGAAATTCTGAAGCAATACTGAGATAGTGGGCTTTTGCGCTATATTTTCCATAATCTGACATATGTCTTTAAATATACTGAAAAAGGTTTATAACCCTGGCCTTTCTAACAGATTGGAGTGTAACCTTGAACACCTAGGTGTTTAAAGACTAATAGTGAGAAACCTTTTGTACTAATTTTCTGGAGTAGAAATTGCAGTAAGCTTTCTTTAATACTTTTTCTATGGTGTATAGGTAACAAAGTCAAAATATTCTTGAAAGAGCTGTTAATGTGAAAACAAAATAACTACACAAGCATAAAGCAAATGATGCATCAAGCTGTTGACTTAGTCATTGTAAAATTATTTTTATACGATAATTTCTACTCAAAATTCAGCCAGTATTTTATTGACTATGGGGCAAATTATGTATTTATTTCAAATATGCATTATAGAACACATTAGGGTTTTATCTTTCTTGTCCTTTTTTGTAATAGTTTTAAGTTAAATGTTCAGTGAAAATAATTTTAAAAATAGTCCACTGCTCATTTAAATGAAATAGGTATCTGAAATCTTGGTTGTATACTTAATCATTTTAATTTCTTCAGCTAGTTGCTGTGATATTTGGCTTACTGAGTAATTTTTTTTTTTTACTCTTTAATCCAGTAAATATGGAGGGTAACCAAACATGCCCAAAGTAGAGTTCTTTACATCAGGTGAAGGTTTTATGTATTTCACCAAAAGGCAGTAAATAGATAACAGCTCACCGAAAAGAGGCGAGGAAGATCTGTCTGGACATGTCAGTTGGTGGGGGATGTAAGGAGTGTCTCTCTTTTTGTATCTTTTTTTTTTTTTCCTTTTTTTATTGAAGAATGAGTACCCAGGATATTTGCTGTGCACGATTAGACCACACTCAATTTCGGTAGCAAGATTAAATCTAACCATATTAATATTTTACGCCGTTTTCCATCCTTTATGTGCTTGTTTCTGATGGACTGTATTCAGCTTGGTAAATATGTGAATCTGCAAAACCTGGAGCATTCTAATGCGGCTCCCAAAAGGAAATGAATGTGTAGGTGTAGGTTCAGTAAAACCTATATTTGTAGTGCTTTCTTGAACCAGAACATAGTAAACCATTTGCCCTTTGAAAAGGAAATGAAAGTGGCAACAAAGTAAATTTTCAGAAATCACACACAAAGTCCTTAAACTTCACCAAACTGCAGGCAATCATTTATCCTTACAGGACTGTGTTGTGGTCATCAAGATCTGCCAGGTCTTCTTTTATGTAGCTGAGCAAGGTGGCTTTTTTCAGTTGTTTGCTTTCCTCTCCTCTAACATGCTAATTTATGTAGCGGTATTCTGTACTTTTGAACTTGTCCCTCATTCATTTGCGGTAATTGAATCAAAAACGATATCTCCTATTGTATTTGCACAATAAAATATTTTGAAAAGTGGTTGCAATATTGATATGTGCATTGAGCGTTTCGTATTTTAGATTAAAATCTTCTGGGAAATGTTCTGTAATTTTTTGGGACTTGATACACTTGTATGGAATGATTGGTTCTTTAGGGTTCCCTCTGTACGCAGGAGGGAGATTGTTTGATGAGATCGGAAGCAAACCGGTATGAGCAAAGTTGTCGAAGTCTTCGTACTCAGCAGATGTGTCAGAGGTTACAGTACCACAGAGTAGAACAGGAATCCTTGTCTGTAAAGATTCTCAGAGCAGCCATGATAGAGAGGAGCTCCTCACACTGTGAAACTGGGTACGTGCACGCAGCTTCTGACAGATTGATCCTCCTCCTCTGTTCAAGAGCAAAAAGCACCCTAGACATTTCAACTTGATGGAACTGTTTGTGATGCTGTATCAGAATATTTCTTGGTATTTTTCTGTGATTCGGCATGTTTATAGTTGTTGACTTTGGATATTTTTTAACCCAAGGAAAATGATACCTATTCTCAGTGTTTCATATGAGTTAGTAATGGGAAACTTTGATTCTGACAGTTATGGAGAGAATGAAAGGTGTGTGCTGAGTGGATGTCTGGATTCCTTTCCCTGAAAAAAAAATATTTCTGTAATTATGCCAATTATCTCAGGTGCGTAAAGTGATTTTAAGACTGAGTGCAACTTCAGTGTTACTTAAATATGTTTACAGACATTTAGTATAATAAACGAATTTGTAGAATACTGCCTGTCAAGTTATGCTAGTGGCACAATACTTTCTAACCTATAATTGAGGACAGTGGGGAAGAACACTTTCAGCCCACTCTTACACTTCCATAACCACAGGTACACACCCCGAATAAACTGCTGTTCCCTGAATTACATTATTTTAGTATTTTCTTTTAGATTTTTCTTTACTGCATTTTTTCTGTTTCTCTTTGTAGTAATTGTAGTTCTTCACTTGAAATGCAGGCATGTTTTAATTTACGAATATGGAAGTTAAGAATCAGTTGTCTAATTTTTTCTAGTTTTGATAGTTTCAGATGCAACTAATGTTTGTAGGTATCAGCAGTACCTGTTACAGCCCACAAATGGCCTTTGCAGTGTGCTTTAACTGCAGTCCATATGGATTCCTCATCAGAGAATACTGTACAGCTTTCATTAATGCAGGAAAATTCATTTCAGTGAAAATACAGCAATGACCACATTTTTTCTGGTGGAAGTAGTTTTGTGGTATGGTAGCCAGTATGGACTTTGTCTGTCTTGTCGTCCAGCATGTCAGTTTTTCTGAGCCAAAACCACTTTGCCTGCTGAAAAGAATCCAGCATGTTGCTCGTGAATATAATTAAGCTATACATACATACATACATACACATAGATGTATATATATGTATGTAGTAGTTATATGTGAGGGAACTAATGTGTGCCCAAGTGTATTAGTGAACTGAGTATTGAAAAAAGTCAGTGACTAATCTTGGTGTCTTGACCTTGGTGTTCAGAGGAATGCCACTAGCAGAACAGGTTATTGAGCCCCTGTTTCTGTGGTTTCTAAATAAATATATCCTGGTGTTACACCAGTTTCAGTTAAAAGATTTAACTGATGGGCAAGTGATGTGGCTTAGAATATGATCTTGAAAAACCCTTCAAAATAGCTTATGCAGTTAAATTACATCACAGGGAGGGTGTCCTTAGATGTTAAAAGTGTTTGCGACTTTGTCTTGTACATAGAGACAAATGTGGGGGGAAGTCAGCTTGAGACTTTTGGGCTGCAGGGACCAGGGACAGTCCTTGTGCCAGTGCTGTGTGGTGCAATTGGGCTGTACTGGCTCAGGGGAGTGGCAGAGATCCCACGCCTTCTTGAAGGAGGAAGATCAGCAGCTGAGGCCGCCAAGCTCCTCCAAGATTTGACTGCCCCATAAAGGAGCATCTGCTTGCAGACACGTACAGGAGATCCCCTCTCCTTGGGTTGCCGTGCCTGTTTTGTAGTTCAGGGCTGACTGCTTGAGCTGGTGCTTTGCAGAGTGGGCACACAGCTGGTGTTGATGTAGGTCATTTAAGGCTCGCTCCACCATTTCATAATGGCTGGAAGGCAAGTCTTCTGGTTTGAAGGCTTTGAGGGAACTTTAAATGATTCACTGTTCATGTTAGAATTAGTGTGTAGTGGAAATATAGCTTAAACTGTAAATGTGTGTGGTTTTGGTAGTGTTTTTAGCATATTCCATATGACATCCTATTGAAATGGTATGTATTGCATCAAATGTATTATGATATTAAAAAAGAGTTGGGCTTGCTGAATTACTGCCATTTACTGAATGGGAAGACACTGCACACACATTTCATCTCATTTAGTGTCTGGTGAATGGTTTGGTGTGTTATCTAGATGCTGAAATTGGTGAATTTCACAGAAGAGAAAAATATTTAAAAGTTGGTGTTATACATTTCTTGTGGAATTCTGTTTCTAATAACTTGGTTAATTAATCTTGGATTACAATTACTGTTTGCACTGTAGTAACAAAGCTCCAATTGTACTAAGCAGAGAGGACTGAGAAAATGAGCTTGTCCTGTTGTTTATTTTTTTAAGCCAGTAGCAACACAAAGCATAGAATACCATGCATACAGATGCAAACCTTTTACAGGTTATTTTTCTTCCCCTGATTTTAAGTTTGAGAGCCTTATTTTAAGACGTCACACGTTCCTTGCTGTCACTTGGATTTAAACCCCGCTTTCCTTTGTACTGTCTCTTCACACCCTTTTGTTTCAGGGATCGCCTGCAGCTCTCATCTCTCCTTATTTTGGAGGCTGTTGTTTGTGTCAGCTGCTCTTAGTTGTTCCCTGCAATAGAGCCTCTGTGTAGCCTATTTTCTACCTGCTCCATCCCCTATTTTATCCCCCCACCTTCCTTTTGAATGATCCTTCTCCTGCTTTTTGATTCAGCAGCTGTATGCGTAGTCCTTCCAGGTACTGTTGTTGCCACTCAGACTGGTTTTTTTCCTCACTGGTTTGGGTCCTTGAATTTTTGTAGCACACCTTTTCCTTGTGACTGCTTGTTCCACCTCTTCCTACTAATATTTAAAATTTACCAGCAGCCTGATTTTTTTTTTTAAATGTGCAATACTGTCATCTTAACAGACACGTTCCTATATGCGAGCTAGAAGTCTGCCTCATGGAAGCAGCTACAGCAAGTGTTGTTAGAGAGATTATTTCCCTGAAGCAGCAGGTAGTTGGGGGATCCAAATTTTCCCAAGAAGCTGATTTTGAATTCTCTATCTTGCACCAAAATCCATAGCTCTTAGCACATTCCCTGATAAGCTCAGTTGTCTCATACCATTAGTTCTCAGGTTATCACATACCAGCTCCAAAAATGCTTTTGAATGAGGGTTAGACTTCTCTTTATATTTGATCTCTGAATTTGTTTTTCAAGATTAAACAGTCAGAGTATTAGTTTTCCTTGCTGAGTTCTCCCTGAAGATTACTGAATGGTATTTTCTGCCAGCCTTGGATTTGCGTGGGGTCTGGGAAGGTCTGTTCCATTATTGCTGGAGAGAGGGCTGGTTTATGATGGTGAAGATCTGGATGCGTGGTAACATGAAACATTTATCTCAAAACAAAAGGGTGTTGACATCCTTGAGTTTGCTTGAATGTTTGGACTAAAACTACAAAACTTGTGTGTGTGCATATGTTTATAAAATTGGTTTTGAAAGTAGCTCATAAGCAAGGCTTTGACAATTGTGCTCTGTAGAATTTGAATTTACCGTCAAAGGGATAATGGAAGCTAGCATTCTCAGCTGCTGACTTGCACTTCAGGCACTCTTTGGATGCATGGCTGCTGTAACATATTTTCTGACTGCAGTAAATTACTGAAACTTCAGGAAGTCTAGAGTTGTGAGCTGTAAGTCTTCTTCCATGTGACTGGTCACACATCGTTATGTGGCCGAAGTGGGGGTGTCCCATTTGTGTGCTGGGCTTATGTCCATTGTGTGAAGAGCAGCTGCTGCTTTGTATTCTTCAGGAAAAAAAGGTAGTGGCAGAGAGATCACAAGCCTGCTGATTGTTGTGACCTGCTTCCTGCCTGTGGTTTAGGAGAAGGGGAGAAAAATGACAGCACAAAGTAGGTCACCGGTCAGCTAAAGATTCTGGCCTGTAGGTGGTGGCTGGGCATTTTGGCATTTCCACATCCTGAGTCAGTACCCTAACTAATCCTGCAGAATTCTTGAAAATAAGGGAAACAAAACTGAGGGCAATATTTGATGAAACGACATTGTGCTGCTTAGCTTTACAGACTACTGCTTGGTTTCAGGGTGGAGTTTTTTGAACCTAAATGTATTTATTACACACTACAGGAGCAGGAACAAGGCATCAAATAACAATTCAGACCAAGACCTGTTCCTCAGAGTTTAATTTGCAAGAAGCTAAAGAACAAGTAGAATAAAAATGCTTGGTATTAGTCACTTGAAACAGTCAGGGATTCTGTGGTAGAGGAAAGGAAAAGGGATGTCTCTTCTATGAGTTCTCCCTGGGGTCCAGAGAAGGAGGGGATGAGTGTATCTTCCTATTTGTCACTATTCTCTTTTTTCTCTATTTTCTTTATTTTCTATTTTATTCTCTATTACCTTGAGGTGATTTGTGAATTTTTACATGCTCCTATTTCTGTTTAGTCATGGGATTGTAGCTTGCTCCTTTAATACACTGCTGTACAGCTTCCAGTATTTGTGTATCAGTTTTCTTCAGAAAGCCTTTCATTCAGGCTTGATCCTGATTTGGTAACACTGTTGTCTTGTTTGAGTAAGGTCTGAGTTAGATAATGAACTAATTGTCTACTTCTGTTGTAACATTACTTTTAACAGGCTTGTGGTGTGTTGCTCTTGGATATTGACTACCAGTAATGCTTAGTACTTGACAGTATCTTGTAGTACCTTAATATTTTGTATGGCTCCCAGCTGAACTGGTGTATGAGAGCAATGACGTAGTCACTTTTATTGAAAATCAGTAGCAATATAAATTTTTTAATTTGTATTAATCTAGAAGGAACAAGAGCTCTGTGGTTAAAGTTCCACATTTCAGACCTGTGGTTTTGAACCTATTTTTTCCTTTATTTAATCTTTGTTCTTGTACAGATGTTAATCCTCACAGTCTCTCTCCGTGTTTGGAAATTATTTGGCTGCTATTATTTCCCTTTCATTTTTGTTGATGCATTTTATTGTTATCTGTCAGGAGTAAGGAAGAAAATGTGTCTGTGAACATGTGAGGGTAGAATGTCTCATTGGTGCAAGAGTACATAACATTTCTGGATGAAAGGGAATGTGATGTAACAGCCAAAACCAAATGTGTAATTTTGAACCAAGTTATTGCAGGGAGGTTTTACTCAGGAAAAGTAAGCTTTGGAGAAATTTGACAGAAGATGAAAATAATAGGAGGAGGTTTAAAGGCATTTGGAAGTACTCCATTTTGTTCAAGCACTGAAGGTGAGAGTAGGAATAAAGGAGAATGAGAGTCCGGCATCAAGAGGCAATGTTGGTCTCTCTTGAATGTATATTTTGCTCTTAGAAATGTAGACTCTTCTAATTGCTTGTTTTTGGGTTTGGGTAACTGTTTCTGTGGAAAAAGTCAGGTATTCCTACAGTAGAAGTTTGCTTTCAGAAGCTTATCCTTTTGAGCAGCGGATCTGGTGCAGTGGAGAATTGCGTTGGGATAATAGCGGTGGAACAACTTTTTAGATTGTCTGTGTAAGCCATCTTAGAGCAGCTGGCACCTGAACTGCAACGTAAGAGTTCAGAATAAGGAGCATCTTCCTAACGTGCTTACAGAAGCATGTGTTCTCTGGAGCACTCCTGGCAGAAGGGTTTTAGAAAATCCCCTTTCATCCTCTTCCCTTTCCCTCTTGGCTTTGTGTCCTTCTCCATCAACTGAGGAATTAGCAATAGCTAGCTGCTGTAATTGTGTAGCAGAGCACTCACAACTACAATTTTTTGGAAGAGGTCCTCATTTAAACTGGAGGAAGATATGTAAGAAATTATTTGATTGAAATAAATGACCACTACCAACAATCCAGACCAAAAATGCAGTCTTGGTTTTAAATTTAAAGCATTCTTTAAGAGTTATAGGATAAGTCATTTTGAAATCTGTTTTATTTGGGGAAGTTTGAGGGATAGTGTTTCCTCTGCACTTGTGTTTTGGAAGCAGTAAGAGAGGATTCCTGTATTGACTCTGAAGTGCTGTTAGATGGAAGAATAAATAATTTTAAGGGGAGACTGGGATTGCCATTTCTTGCCTAGGCTTATACATTCTTGGTTAGCACAGCAGTCAACATGACTGACAAGACACTTGTGAAGCTGCAGCATTCACTCGCATCTCATACAAGATCCAAGAGTGTTTCTTTATTTAAATTGTGCTTTCGCTGGGTACATGTCCTATCAGGAAATTAAAAGCATAGCTTTCTGAGTAGATATCTCGTGTTCCAGTCTTTTTCAGGAAGATGTACAGATTTACACAGGAATAAATTTAATACTATTAGCTGTCTCTTAATGAAATCTAACACTGCATCTTTCAAGCTGCCTCTTTGGTTACATGCATAAGCACAGAATCAAGAATGGTATCTTACGTCCAGTGATTATTTTTACCTGTACTATCAAAGACCCTGCTTCTAGAAAGTAGCTTTTTGCCTGAGAAACTCTCCTAGATATGAGAAATAAGTGTTCATTAACCCCAATTCAGCTTTGGAACTTTGCCTTGAGATTTAAAAATTGAGAAGTATCTTCTTTTTTTCCCCCCTTACTGCTACAGGCACCTTTTCATATTGGATAAAAATTTTGTTCCAGGTGACTTGGTAAGAAAATTCAGAAATCTAAAAAGTAATTCAGTATTCAAAATGACAGTAAACTGGAAAGTTTACAGGAGCAGAGTCTGAACAGGACCTTTAAATTACTTAGTATTCAGCAAACTAGAAAGTTTAAAATTATTATAACAATTAAAATAGTTTTCTCATTTTCCTACTGTTATGAGGTAGATTGGTTGGGTGATTTTTGGAATGATAAATTGCTTAAAACTATAGAGTGAATTTTGTCTAGAAATGGACAATGTATTCTTTTTTTTTTCCCCCTAAAAAACTTTGGAAATAAATGGGTTTTTGAACTGAACAAACATCTCTTCCTCTTTCTAGTTAAAGAGTGAATATGTGATTTTTCCATTGGGGAACAGAAGGTCAGCGGTTCAGTTTTATTTTCAGCATTTTATAGACAGTTTAAAGTGAAATCCCTTGAAAAGTAGGTGGTGGTGTTTCAAGGGATTAGCAGTAAAACATAGCAATCCACAGTGATTCTGAGCTTTGTCCTTCTGTGCGAGATCAAGGTTAAACTTCTTATGTCTGAGGGCTGTTCTTTGTTTATAAAATACATAAATGTACTAATACTTCCAGTGAAGTATAGCTCCTGCAGACCACTGAATGTTTGAGCTACGGGAAAAGAAGCAGTGGTGGAAGCAAATCTTTCAAACACTTTATTATTTGGAATCTTGAAAGAAATTCAAGGATGTCTTCCTTTATAAAATCTCATGGTGCTATGTCCTGAGTGGCTGGCTGGTTTAATATTGAGAAGGAAGATTTATTGATAGTAAGGATGAAAGTCCATGAACAGGGGTGCACTTAATTTGTTCTTTCACAGAGCATGTTTCACCAGTCTGTCATATAGCTAAGTTTACCTAAATGTCGTCTCAGTAGTGTGTCTGGTTTTTTTCTGACCTTGTGTGCTTGGCTCCCTCCTACTCTGTTTTTGTAAAGAACCGTCGAGAGGTTGGTAGGTGTGAAATGATTTGTAATTTTGTCTTATGTAGACACCTAAGGTATATTTTATTCTTCCTGGACTTTCCCTTCTCTTTTATCGTGTTTGTTTTTGGTTTCATGTGTTTCTGAATAGAGAGGTAAACTTAAATGCTGTCTGCCAGGAGGAATGGAGAGAGAGCCATCCACAGCAACAGCAACAAACATTGAGCTTATCTGTGTCTCTGACTTTGTAGAAACACCCATAAACCAGTGCAGAGATGTGGTCATTAATCATTGCTGCTGTTTTAGAGATGAGATGAGGTCTCTTTTCCAAAAGTTTTCTTTAGGGCGACAGAGTTTATTAACTGCGTTATTTTTCTGGAACTGCTTTTGAAAGAATTCAGGAAAAGGTGAGCCAGTGCTCTTTTCTGGCCCTCTTGCTATATCTAAATGTGAGGCAGTTTGAGATTCTGTTGTGTTTACGCTGCAGCCAAGAAAAAGGGGCCAAAAAAGCTACACCTTCCTGTTTGTCTCATGTTGTTTGCAGCCAAAAGGTCTGAAGATGTCCTCTCTGCACAGTCTGGGTTTTCCCACTGCTGTCTAAAATGTACCATTGCTCTTGATTGCCTTCAAAATAAAGCAAGAAGACTTTTTGCAGTAATAGTGAAAAGTCACCACAGCATGGGTCGTTCACAGTGGCTGCATCTGCATTAGGCTGCTGATGGAGACAGAAAAAAAAAAACTTGCAGCTGCTGCCTGTACTTGCCTGAGCTGTGCCTGCTGCTGGGGATTGCAGCAGCAGGTGCAGGAAAGGGAGGCTGAGGGCAGATGGCACCAGCACGGGGAGGGTAAAGGCTGGAGGAAGGGCTTGCTAGGAAGGGGGATGTTGGCCAATTGTTTGCCGTTGGAATTGCTTTATATTCAGACATTATTTTTTTTTCCTCATCTTTCAGCAAATGAAAATCAGCAAAGATGACAGTTCACATTCCTTGTTTTTTCTGGTAAATATATGATCAAAGGGCATGAAAAGATGTATAATCTTCAAGATACAGGGAAGTACTTTCTTCCAAAAATACTGTCTGGGTGAGAGGAAACAGTAAAAATCATCGAACTACAAAAATCCTCTCTCTTGGTGTGGTTTTTGGGGATTTTTTGCTCAGTCTCTAGAAGGTTGCCAGTACTGTCTGTTAATCTTTGTCCTGTTTTCTGAATGACATACAAATACACATTTCTTAAAAACAACACACACCCCAAACAAACTGAAACATGTTTGTTTGATTTTCTTAATCCCTTAAGGTTGTCATCCCATATTTATGGAAAGATTTGAGCTAGGTTTTTCTTATAAGCCGTTTGCCTTGCCTGTTGGTGACCGTACTAAGCTTAGTTAAAGACCTGTTGAAGTGTTTTCTCTGTAATTTCTATTACTATCGCTATCTAACTCCTAAGCATAGGTAAGTTATAAGGCTTCTAGCTAGTACTGTGGAACTGTAACGTGAGCTGCTATAATATCAGCTTGTTCCTATAGAATACAGCTTTTTGTCCTTTGAAATAGAACTTTAAATTTAAATCATCTGTCAGAAGCTAAAAACAAGCACTGCCTACTCTATAACAGGCATACTGTTCCAAAAAAGGCTATAGAAATGTCCTTTAAAAGTAAAACATCAGAAGAGTTTTAAAAACTTCGCTTCCTGAAACAGCAGAGTGTTTATCGTGTAAATAGAAAAGATAGTACTCAGTATTATGTGTTTTAAAGCCTGCCACATTGATTAAGCATTTGTACCTTGAACTGTACCAGATGAGGAAATTTTGTGGTATAGCAGTATTACTAATGAAAATCTTAAAAAATATGGAATTGGGAGGGTTAGCTTGTGTGAAAGTCACAACATGAAACAAAAGTGAATAGCACATAAAATTAGAGTGGTATTGCATGATTAGTAGAAGGCCAGAACTCAGATTTGTTTTCTTCTGAAGTTGCAGCAGTCTACCTTACAACAGCCTGGATGGCTTTCTCTTTGTATCACCAGAGAGTTAGCAGGCTAGAGTATCCGCTACTTTTCATGGAATCATAGAATATTTAGGGTTGGAAGGGATCTCTAAAGGTCATCTCCCAACCCCTCCTGCAATGAGGAGGGACATCTTTAGGTAGATCAGGTTGCTCAGAGCCCTATCTAATCTGACCTTGAATATTTCCAGGGATGGAGCATCTTCCACATCTCTGGGTAACCTGTTTCAGTGTTTCACCACTCTCACTGTAAAAAAAATTTTTTTTTTTCCTTATAGCTAGTCTAAATCTACTGTCTTTTAATTTAAAACCATTACCCCTTGTCCTGTCCCAATAGGCCCTGCTAGAAAGCTTGTCCCCATCTTTCTTACAGGCCTCCTTTATGTACTGGAAGATTCTATGAGGTTGTCTCTTCTCCAGGCTGAATAACCCCAACTCTCTGAGCCTGTCTTCATAGAAGAGGTGCTCCAGCCCACTGATCATCTTGGTGGCCCTCCTTTGGACCTGTTGGAACAGGTCCACATCTTTTCTCTGCTGAGGGCCGTAGATCTGGATGCAGTATTCTGGGTGGGCTCTCACCAGAGCAGAGTAAAGGGGCAGAGTCACCTTCTTTGACCTGCTGGCCACACTGCTTTTGATGCAGCCCAAGATGCAGTTGGCTTTCTGGGCTGCAGGTGGACATTGCTGGGTTATGTCCAGGCTTTCATCTACCAATTTTCCGCAGTCCTTCTCTACAGGGTTGCTCTCAATCCCTGCATCCCCCAGCCTGTACTGATAGCAGGGCTTGCCCTGACCCAGGCACAATACCTTGTACTTGGTCCTGTTGAGCCTCCTCAGGTGCCCATGGGCCCAGTTCTTGAGCTTGTCCATGTCCCTCTGGATGGCATCCCATCCTTCGGTTTTGTCAACCGTAGTTTGGTGTTGTATGTAGACTTGCTGAGGATGCACTCAATTCCCCATCTGTGTCACTGATGAAGGCATTGAACAGTGCTGGTCTCACTATGAACTCCATTTGTCACTGATCTCCATCCAGACACTGAGCCATTGATCAATGTCCAAATACCCTCTGGATGTGACCATCCAAGCAATTCCTCATCCATTGAGTAATCTGTGCATCAAATCCATATCTCTCCAATGCAGAAAGGAGGATGTTGTGCGGGACTGTGTCAAAGACCTTACTGGAGTCCAGATAGACAACAACTGTAGCCTTTCCCTTATCCACAGTTGGAGTGACTCCATCATGGAAGACCACTGAGTTGGTCAGATAGGGCTTGCATTTGGTGAAGCCACTTTCTCGCATAACCATTAGCAGTTTTATTCCTATTTGATATTTTCCGAAGTCTTACGTTGTGTTTCTTCTTGCAACTTATGACATTGTATGCCTCAAATTATGAAGCTGTATTAGTCTGAATAATGGGCAGCTGTAACTGCGAGGTGACTTTGGCTTTCAAGAAAAGCGGAAGGAATGTGAGCTGGAAAATTGCCCTCACTGCATTCATTGTGCTTGGCAACCTCTACTTTTGAGGGCATCCCCACCAGTCTTGCACAACAGACACTTGTGCTACGCCTTCCTGCTAAAGTGGGGCTTGGAGAGCTGGAAAAACCTACAGCTATCAGATATTGACATCACTAAGAATCTGGACTGCAATCGAAACAGAAGTGGGTCTTGCTGAGGAGATGCAGCCTTTTTGATTAAAACTATTCCTTTTCCTTAAATGTTGAGTTTACGTTTTAAGAGATCATTTGAAGGAGTCCCTTCTTGCTTATTTCCTCTGAGCAGACTTATTCATGTGATAGACTTCATGAAAACTTTGGATGGGAAATTTTTTTACAAACATCTTTTTATACATTCTTAGATAAACACACAAAGATTTCATTTTTGTTGGATGGTAAAATGCTGTACAGACTCCTTAGCAGGAAGGATGTGTTTCTGGGTGTTTCTAACATGTATTGTCCTTTATTTCTTTGTCTGTCTTTTAAAAAGACTTCTAAGCCACTTACAAGACAAAAAAATGTGCTTAAGCTCTGTGCTGTATTGGAACTATGAAGAAATTCGTTACCACTAAACGAGTCTTGAGGTTTCCTGTTTGCAGTTGTTCTGCAACCTGAGACACAAGGTGCAGGCACGTAGCTGCAGCTGTATTAGAGATTGGGATATCAGATATGTTGTGAGGCTGTGAGATGCCAACCTCACCTAGCAGTTGTCAAAGGCATTTGGCTGCAGAAACAAACCCCAGCCCTCCCACTGCTGTGCTGGTGAACAGTGGCAGGCCACACCAAAGGGACAGCGGCTGAGGTGTGTAGGTAGCAAGGTCAAGATAGTTAGCAAGGTCCTTTGGGTAGCAAGGTCAGTTATATTACTGGTTAATTAAGAGTGATCCTTCACTTTTTTTTTGGAGATACACTGCCCAGTTATGTAAACAAGAAGTACCATCTAAAAGCACCATCCTTTCAATGCCTGTAGAAGGGGACTGTGGCAGGGCTGTCCTGCCTGGGTGCATGGGCCGTAGCGCCTCTGGTGCCATTAACTGTTGCACTGGCCTGGATCGCCCTCACCCTTTCATCTATAATTATGCCTTTCTGGTTGGTTTTTAAAATTTTTTTCTCCCTAAGTGACTTTAAAGGAAACCAAGCGCTTTTTGCGCTTTAGAACAAATGTCCTGTTGCTGCCAGAAAAGCTCACGGCACCTGTTGAGCCTGCCTTTGAGTCACTCCTACTTTGTGGCTGGGGCTCTCTCTCATCTGATGGTAAAATCTGTCCAGCTTGGGTGGATGGGTACACCTAAACGAGGATCTCAAAAGAAGTGGAAAAAAAAATTGGGTGAATAGCTAAAACTGTTTTGGCTTTGTGGATGTTTCTTATATCTTGGGGTGCATTTGAACATTAAAAGTATTTTAATTTTTCTTATTACTTTTATATGCTAGTTAATGACACATAAGAAAATGGTTGTCTCTATAAAATAATCCCATAGTGTAGAAATAAGTATTAAACTTTTTTCCTGCGTCATGTGCAGTCAACTTAATATTCTATCTAATTCTGTACTTATTCTTTTGCTAATATTTAAATTATTCCAATGCAGTTTTAATACCTTTTTTATAGTTCTTGATGAGCTGAATTCTACTTCTTTCAATACTTTCAGTTTGCATTTCTGGACTTGAGCTTATTGCTATCAGTTTTTTCTTTTCAAGGAAAGGACCAGGGAGAGGGGACGCAGAAAACCTCTAGAGCTTTTTTACCTCACTTTTTTAACAGATTATTTTTTTAACCAGTTCTTCTTTTGTAAATGCTAAATTGTGAGAGTAGGTTGGAAATTGTAATAAAACATTCCTCCTTTGCAGTGGATTAATTTATTTACATCTTTGTTCACGTTTATTTTTTACAGCTTCTGCTCATCTTTGCTTTCAACTTTGGAAAACTGACCCCCTAAAATACAGACAGCAGCATCTATTGATTGTGACTGTGTCTTCAGTTTGCACATCAAAGTAAATTAGATAATAATTACTTGCACTTACTCAGCTATGACTTTTAGTTCTGTAATCAATGCATCCTAATGAGACCTAATAGTGAAATACCCCAAATTAATTGTCAAGCTGGTGCTAAAACAGTCAACTATTTTAGGCTGCCTGGGCGTGGGGGGGCTTTTTTGCTCAGGTATCAGTTTGACACCTCAGAACTACGTAGCTGGGTGATGAATGCTTGTTCACTACAGCTATTCAGTTAACTTCCTTTAAAAGAGAGAGTAGTCTTACAGTGGTTTTTGATGCAGTGACCTCTTTCCAAAGAAATGTGTCTCTTGGGGTGGATTGACACACATTATGTGAAGTATTAAAGTGTTAAACTGCAAAAGCAGTTAGACAAAGTGGCCTTTATGTGATCCATCTCTATTTGTCCAAGCACCAGCAAATAGCCCAAGTAACAAAGCATGGAAAGGGTTATAACAAATATATACTGGTTATAACAAAGGACTGTGATTAGCCATAATTTGGGTCAGTTTGTTTACTCCTTTTAAACCTCTGCATTTTGGGATTTCCTTGTAAGAATCATTAGAAATATGTCTTCCTTGGTTTAGGTTAACTTTGGCCTTTGAATGAAGGAGATGATACTTTCCTGTTTCTTCAAACATGTTCCACTGGAAATAGCTTAAAGTATGTCCAAAAGGTGTATTCTTTTTTCATAAGTGTTTATCTGAATTCATATTACTGGTTCTTTTTAATGCCTTCTGAGTTCTGTCTTTGTGTTGATATTTTACTGATCCTCAAGAACTGAATGAAACTTTTTCAAATGTAAAGATGTGTTTTTTTGAAATCTTTCTATATGTCAAAACTATTCATCTAGGCTGATATAAGAAAATTACCCACACACCCACACATGCAACAGAGAAAAAACTGTAGGTAAAAACAAAACTTCAAATTTCCTGAAACTGTAGGCAGGCTAACCAGAGATTGCATCATCATAAACAAGAAAGCTTCAGACTTAGAACATACTTCAGACGAAGTGATCTGATAGAAGTTATTAATTGCAGAATACAGTGATCACATCCAGGTACTATGAAACAAGTCTTGATGAGCACAGACTTTTTAAAATTTATTTTCTGCAGCTGTATTATGTTAGAGGACCAAATATTGCCTATTTGCCATAGCTTATGAAAGATTAACCAGGTGGGCACCAGAGAGCCAGCCTGTCAGCAACAAATGCTGCGGTTCAAAACCCATTTTGATTGTTCAGGGTTTGGGGACAGGAGGAGAGGTGGTTCAGCCTTCAAATCTTAGAGAAAACCATGATACATCATTAGTTAGTTTTCCTTTCTTCCCATGTAATGAACTAAATATCATATAGTAATTATATTGTACTTAATATTGCATAGCAATTAGGTGTTTTATGTACATCAGTGTCATGTAAAAGCCTCTGTATCAATCCTGTCCCCTTCTTTCAGTGTGTCTTAGGAAGATGTCCAATTCCAGAACAGTCTATTATATCAATTGGCACTGCCTATTATTAGAATTTTTGCTTGTTCCCTTGGTGAGGGATTAAATTTCAGGCATTACTGTCAGTCATTTTTCAGTCATGTTCCTTTTTGCAAAACAAATTGTGAACAAGGAGAGCAACTGCTTCCTTTCTCACTGCATCTTGAAAGCTCAAACATACCTTCTGTTTGCACTGGCCTAACTAACCCTGACATAACTGTGAGCCTTCCTCTTGAGGGCAAGAAAAGATGCTGCTTTTCTACCCACTGAACCAGGGCGTTAAATTAGTCATAGTGTTAACTTGTGTTGGTCTATAGGAGAAGATTCCAGTTCAGGCAGCATGCTGATAAGGGTCCTTTCCTATTTGTTGTTATGGTAGAAACATATTAGTCCTATATGGGGTGGGGGAGAGAGTGAGGATTGAAATCCCAGCCTGGTAAAAAGAGAATGGGATCTGTGTAACAATTCTATGTATTTTGGTATTTAAAATGACACCAACTGAGTAAATCTTTCATATGAAGAATCACTAGTAGATTTACAAGCTTGTTGGAGCAGATTCTCTTAAGTTCCTATATGTTTAAATTTCTGTAATCTCAAATATTACTCTCGTGGTTCAGTTTTAAGCATGACTGCAAAATGGCATAGGTGTTTCTTCGTTTAGTTTTTTTCCCTGTCGTTGCTAAGTTGTTGGATTGTTGATAGTTTATTGAACATAACCTTTTCCTTTCTGGACTTTCTTCTTATAAAGTCGTACAGAAGCTACAGTACTAGATATTCCACCAGTGTGTGCCTTTATTCTGCCATATGGTTAGTTAATGTTCCTCACCTGTCTGAGCAGGCTTTCAGTACAGCCATAACTGACTTGACTTTGGCTGAGCTTTTGTTCATTGCCTTCTTGGCTGGGCAATTTTTCAGTTTTTACCCTCTCTCCTAAGGGCAATTTTGGGTAGAAAAATGTTCACACGTGCTTCTGCAGTAGGGCAGCTTCCATTGAAGAAAGGACTTCTTTCCTAACAAAACCTAAACTGGAGGGAAGAAACAAAGTGGCTGAAAATACATGAGCTCAATCTAAACTATATTAGCTTTAACATTTCAGAAAAAATACAATGTTGGTAAAGTAAATTAGTTTTTTAGGACTGATAGCAGTGAAGGAATTGCTGGATTAAAAGGATTTGGAGTTGTGTATTGGTCACATAGGTATTACAAGGATTACCTTTTGAAGGTCTGGGTTGTGGAGTTCTATTTGCTCTCATTTAATGTGGTGTCTTCATTTCAGGTTGTTTTTGGTTTTTAAGGTTGGAAGTTGGGTTGCCATAGAAGTAAAGCAAATGACCACTTGATATGGTAAGGTAAAAACCAGGGTCATGTGAAACAATATTATATGGAGGAAAGACTGTTGCATTCCATGCACTTACAGTTCCTTGCAGAAGTATTTCAAAGCTTTTCACTGGTGCTTTTTAAAGTGTGGAATGTTGTTCTGTCAGGCAGGAGAAGACAACTCAGTATTTCAGCGCTGGGACTTCTGAGCTTTTTGAGAAGGAACTTTCCAGAAAGTTGTACACTCTTAGTAATGTATTTTCATTTTCTTGATGTGAAGGAATCTCATGTTGCCGTTAAAATCTTTGGGAACTGTGGTATGTTTTATTTGGCAGTCTGTAAGCAGTACGCTAAAGAAATTTCATGCTTTCAGTCCGTGTCAAGTTTTTGTGATACTCTCAGATGCTTTGAGAGGCTGTGTTATTGTGTATTGCTTTCATTTTCCCCCAAATCTAGTTATGTTGTCTGCTTATAATCTTTTATTTGGCACATTGCTGTGTTGCAGAAGCATTTCAAAACTATTACTTCTACAGCCTCCCTTCTGGGAAACAAATGTGTCCTTATTTACATACTAGGAAATCTTAGCTCTGCAGATGTCACAGGAAGAGCCATATTGTCCTTGATGGAGCCAGTCTAATGATGTAATCATAAGAAAATAACTTTAAAAACTTCAATGTATTTCCCGACATTAAAAACAAAATTAAACAAAACAAGCAAACAACCCCAAAACACAAAACAAAATTCGCTCCCTTGAGAAAAACAAACCTAAAACTAAAAAAAAAAAAAATCCAGCACAGCTAAACTCTACGCACATGTATACAGCTTAAAATGGGCAAATGTTTAGCTGCAATTACATTATGCGTTTTGATTCTAAATGCTGTCCCTACTTGGGAAGGAAAGTTTATGCTACTAAACATTTAGTAAAACCTGGGCTCCTTTACTGAAAGGGGTTATGTGTGAGCATGGCACTCGAGAAACTTGGCTTCTCTATACCTGAATACTTCTGCCAAAATTGTATCCTGCAAGGGGCCTGCTTGTGAAATGACATCGTTTCTCAGGCATAGTGACAGTTTTACATGTCTACACTAATGGGAATTTAAGAAATCGAGTACGTTTGAGCACCCTGTCCTGGTGAGTTTCAGAGGACTGCAGTTGATGTTGTCAGCCCTAGTAAACAGTCTCTTCCTGTGCTTCTGTCCTCACCCAACGCTGTGGGGGAAGACTTGATGACTCTTACAACAGGGGTCAATTCGAATTCTTTTTTCTTCAGAGGAATAGGAAGAGTTTAATAGTTTCCCACCAGTCACTACTCAAATATTATTCCTAATGTGGGGTTTTTTATTATTAATATGCTATAATATTGATCATTTTAACTTGCCTGTATTGTGAAAATAACCTTTTTTACAAGGGGCGCCTATGTAGTGGCAACATCAACCAACTGCAGTGATGATGTTCTATTTCTTCATGTTCTTCATGTCCCCAGGAATAGTAAGAATTGACCATTTTACAATTGCTGAGATAAAATAAACCAACCTAAATTGGAGAGATAGATTGTATTGACAACACCAGCCTCCAGAACATGTTTGATTGCAGTCCCCTGTGGCTACATCAGCTTATCGACCTGTAGGCTTTCTGTCCATTTTATGTCAGTCAGAAAGCAGGGCAGTTTATTGGAGACTGAGGTCCAAAGTTCAGGCTCTTCTCTGTCATTGTCAGATGGGATTATTTTTTTAAGGGAAAAAAATGGTTGAATGCTTACTGGCTTATTTCTTGTAAAACTATCGGTTCCACTGCATAAGTCACAGCCTATTTGAACTGTGAGGATTGTGCTTCTCAGTTATTCAAAGCATCATAGCTTCTTTTTAAAGTTGTCTTGGAGACCTCAGCCATGAAAATGCGTATTTGAATAATGTTTTAATTGCTGTATGTTCTTTCTGGTTTTTGATGGAAAAATGAAAATTTAAACCTCTTCAACTCAGCTTCAGATTTTCAAAAATCATCTCCTGCCTTGGCCATAAGGGGTGATTTTGCTGGTGCTTGCCAGAGGTTTGTTGTCAAATGGTTTAGCAACCATAGCTCGGGCCTATATTATGTTCTCCTGGTAACAAAATTCATTATAAGAGGAGGCTATTAATTTATAATAGGGCCAACTATTAGGTTTTATGATTGTATATTAAATAAGGAAAGCACTTACTTTTCCTAGAGTAGATAAGCTGAGTTGTCTGGCATGCAGTTTTCACAGTTTGTACTGTAGCTAAAGGGGAATGTGTGTGTGTGTGTATTTGCAGACTGCAGAAGGAACCCTTTTGGAATATAGGTGATATAACTTATATGCTGAACATAATTTCTGGATGAAGTTGGGTTTTTTAATTACCTTTCTGTCATATAAACCAATAGATATCAGAGAAGATTGGGTTGTAGACTTCCCAGACCTATGCAACAAAGTCAAATGTTACAGAGATCTTTGGACATTATTAGTTTGAAGTACTTTTTGCACCTTTTTCTACTAATCTGTAGTTTAAAGGAAATCTACACCTTTCATTTAAAAAAACCTCGAATCTGCTACATTGATTTTCAAATATGTTCTCACCTCCTACTCTCTTTGTCCTCCTCCATTTCCCTCTCCACCAATCCCCACAGCAGCAATTAGAACATTTTAGGTGACTTCTCAGAATTTCGAAGGTAAAATCAACATGTTTCGGTTGGCATTATAATGTATTTGAATGTCATTGGTACTAGCATTGGACTTTTCCTTGCACACTATTGTGCTCCCTCTCATTGTTCCTGGTAATTGCTGGGATGCGTAGGAAAGCGTGGAGGCATGCAGCTGTCTTTGTGCAGCTGACAAATAGCTTTGAAAAAGATCATTGTTCTTACAGGTAAGCGAGAGAAAGACAACTCATTCAGTCTTAATGGAACTCTGGATATGTTTCAGGTAGGGAAGAAGTGAAATCCAGTGGGTGCTCTTTTCCACCCCGCTGACTAATGCCTGGTGCAGGACTGTGCTGAGCTGGGATCTTCCTGGGAACAAAGCGGGAGTGAGGACTCTTAAAGGCAGTTTTGTGCTGCCTGCGCAAAACAGTGAACAAAGGCTTGCTAAAGTCAGTACCCTCTTATTGATGGCAGATTTCCCTGTCGAGTTGCATTACTTCATGAATTATTTCTTAACTTTCTACTAAAAAAAGATGGCCAACTTTGTTTAAAATGCAGAAAACTTTTATGTGTGATACTAGGATGAGGATGTGCAACTAGTGCAGAAGTAAAATAAATTTTTGGAATGCTGCTATTTTATTTTTTTTCTCAGATTAGAATTTGAAATGCCACACGTGGGATACTTTTATAATGTTATGTGCAAAAACTAAACGAATTTTATAAATTAGCTTCTGTTAATATATATCCAGATAATATTTTATGTACGTTCTGAGGAAGTGAATGTAATACATTATGACTAGAATTTAATATCAAGGTGTTGCCATATTTTAGTGGCAAAAAAACCGAAGAAAGGTCAGTATGACTTCCCTTATCTTTAAAAGAGAGTTTTCCCTGTGTGGCATTCTCATTTTTCCCTGGCCTTTTTCTTGCTTAGTTTAGAAGAATTCGAAGAAAAAAAAGAGTAAGAATTATATGACATAATTTACTGAGGATAATGTTTTAATGTTTTGTTGCAGAAGGACTCCATGAAAGATGACAGAAGAAGTTATTGTTATTGCAAAGTGGGATTACACTGCACAGCAGGACCAAGAACTTGACATCAAGAAAAATGAGCGTCTTTGGCTATTAGATGATTCTAAGACATGGTGGAGGGTAAGGAACGCGGCCAACAAAACGGGATATGTGCCATCAAATTATGTGGAGCGAAAAAACAGCTTGAAGAAAGGTTCTCTGGTTAAAAATCTAAAAGACACATTGGGTAAGTTCTTTTGTGTTTTGGAATACGTTTAGTAAGCTTGATGAGTTTCAGGTTGGGAATGTAATGTAGATGCAAATATTTTTTAACATGCGTGTTTGGATTGTCTTTATGCTTAGTTTGAGGTGACATGGTGGGTGAGTGATTGAGGGAGGGAGAGACAGAGAGAGTGGGTGTGGATGGAGAATCACGCGTAAAAATCTGTAGCATGTTTTCTTGCATCACATCCAGAAGAAAAAGATGTTACTTTTGTTCCAGTTTGTCAAAGGTTGTGTATTTTCAGTGGCTGAAGAACTGTGAGTTTCATACACATGTCAGCTGCTGAATCCTCTCATGCCAACTCCTCTCACTTGAAAGATGAAGGATGTAAACTGGATTGTTCAGCATAGGTATCATAGCCAAAGCTAAATCACTTTATGAATGGGATTTTACAGTGTGGCTATGTACAGAGCCGGGGCTTAAGTTTCTGTGGTCCGAGATGTTCTGTCGACTTCAAAGTCCTTAAATATGTACTCTATTTTATACTTGCACATAAAGTCTTCACAACAGTAAATCACACATATAAAATAATCTAGCTTTGAAAAATTTTGTGTGTATTTTAAAGAAATCTATTTGAAAGTCAAGTGAAATGTTTTTTTTTCTCTTTGATTTTTAAGGACTAATTAGAAAGGGCTTTGCATACGGCTAGAAAAGGTTATAAACATAGTGATAAGTTGTTGTTTTATGCCAGGAAAACCTACTAGTGGCATTTTAGGATGCTATGAATAAAACAGAAACAGGCACATTGGAAGTGTTTTGAGGGGTTTTCTTTTGCTTCCGTTTTGGTTTTTTGCCTGTGTTTTATGAAGTCTTATGTAGGGAAAACTTGTTTTGTGGCAGACTGCTGTACCAAATGACTCTTCAATAGAAAAATTAGGATTTGGGGTTGGATTTATTAGAAAGCTAAAAGGTTTACTTAAAAATAACATGGCAATACCTTATGTAGGATTATCCTGTGCCAATGTTGTTTCTAACAGTTTTGGTTTCTTAGTCACCCCTTCATTACCATGTCTTCCACTGCTGAGTTGCCATGAAGTACATGGAAATTGAGGGACTACAGGATGGGTAGCAGGCAAAAAAGGTTATCATAAAATTCACCTTGGCAGTATTTAGTACTATAGTCCTTTCTACAAATACTCTTGGAATATACTGATTAAAGTGCCAGGAAATGTGATAATGCCTTTTCAAAGATTTGTGTGGTTAAAATCAAAGTCCCAGTTGTGACTTTAAGCTCCTTTTATAAAGATTTATGTTGTTTAAAACATAAATTTAATGTATGTATTTTGTCTGAAGGGTATCTTAGGAAAAGACTGCAGTCCTGTTGTAATAATATTTCAAGTGTTCATGTAAAATGTGGGTGATATTTGCTTGATGTAAACACATTTTTATCTATGTCCAGCAGAAATCTGTTTAAGTGAAGGAACAGGGGTGTGTTCTAGCATATGTGCGTGTTTATCTTTTCAGTTGTAACAAAGCTGCATGGTGCAGGGTGCTTCCCTTCACTCTGGCGGTGAATGATGAAAAGTTGTGAGGAAAAAGCTTGGTTGTTTCATGGCTGAGCCATCCCTAGTGTCACATCTTCCAAGCCTCAGTCCTTTGCACACACCTACACGGGTTTTTAAGTTCTGAAGCACTGTAATGACAATTTACGCATTCCCTGTTCATTTTCTAATGGTTTTGTCTGTGTGTTTGTTCAGCTAAGGCTGAAAGAGCCTTATGATGGAGTCTGGCTTTTTGTGTGCTGTGACCACATTTACCTAGTGAGCATCCAGAGTGTAAAGCACTTCTCATGCTCTTTTAAGCTCATACAACCTGTGACAGTGTGAAACTGCCTAAGGCATACCTAACTCACAAACGGATTCAGAATAGTCTTAACATCCAACCAAAAGAGCTGGTGCTTAAGAGAATTCTTTTTTAATAGTTTAGGTGCTGTGAACTCCTTACCATAATGAAGCATGTATGTGCTGTGCACCACATAACTGTACAATTTTTTTTACCTTTCCTGAATCAGAGTCCTCAACTAAACTATAGTCTTTAAGCCTTTCCTGTCTCGCTGTACAGTAATTTCCCATTCAGAACAAGCAGAGCATGTGTCCTTTCTTAGAGGATCCATTGTTCTGAGAGGCCATCGAAAATGTACTCCTTCTTTTTAAACAAAGGCTTGCAAATTGCAAGACTGATGCTTCATCTAGTGAAACAGCTTTTGAAAGTTTTGTTTTGCCCAGTAAAGCAAGTTCTTCAGTTTTCTTTATACAAATATATCTAATGTATTATCACGCCTGCCTCTCCAAAGATCACAAGAAAATTCTCAGTAAAATACCTCCTAACCCAGCACAGTTGGGAACTATGGTCATGAGTATTAGTCCTTAAACCAAATCTGTTTCCAGCTTCGATCTTGAAGCTACTGCCAAAATATCAGGTACTGAACTTAAAAAAAAACAACAAAGTGTCACTTAGTAGTCTGTCAGTAATTAATCATGAATCTTGTGAAATCTCAGGAGAGAAACAGCAGACTCATAGCTGCTTCCAGGGACGTACCTGGATCTGTCTTTCATGCTTGTATTGCTCAAGCAAATGGTTGTTCCCATGGAGATGCACTTTTCCCTGCCTCTTCCTTAATAGATTACATTTCCTTGTATTAAAAAATAATTCATCTGAAAGCATCATTATCATGCAGATGATGTCATGTGTTGTCTCTGTGATTACCTGTAGCTATCTGCCACTCATGTGCTTATCCACGGTAATTGCCGGTGCTTGATTTATACTTTTATGTTCAATAAACCTGAAAAGTGCCAGCCATAGTTCAAATTGTGGCAGACCCCATAGGAGCTATAACTGTTTAATTAATAGTTCCCCTCGTTTGCTGTTGAAGATGCATCATCTGAATAGTTGTTCATCTTTGGCAGTCTGTGTTCCAATGAAACTTTATGCCACCAGTTACGTTGGTGTCTTGTACGCAAAACCCAAAGTACACCATGAAATTTACTACCTTTTTGAAGTTGCTTTTATCAGAAAAACTTATAATCTCATCATGAATTCATGCCTGTTTGATGCTAAAAACTAATTTTGAACTGTTGACTGTCATTAATTATATCTCAACCCTTGAATATTTTATTTATAGAGTCCTATCAGCTTTACTGTTTTCTGGCTCAGAGTTGGTGGAAGGTTAATGGGCATATGGGTACCTAGAATAGGCAGCTTGATGTTTTAAAATATCTGCCCATTTTTAGCAATGTCTTAAGGCTTCTTGAATTTCCATTTTATTTCAGCATTTTTTGAAAAGAACATCAAATAAAATGTGTTCAGAGACAGCTCTACTAAATGTGTTGGGTGCTTATTAAAATGCTGATTAAGGCTTGTTTAGCATATGTTCATTAAATCAGTTCCTTGTGGACTGAAAAACAGCTCACCCAAAATCTCAAATGACCCCCAGTAATTTCTGAAGAGATACTTAAGAATCATCCTATGCCTTTTTACAAAACAATAGCCTTTTCTACACTGTTCACTTTGCCTTTTTAAGGGCTTGCTCTGTTCTACTGTATCTTCTTTTAGTCCTGGCATCAGGGAATTTTCCGTAACTTTTCTTAAATTACTTGGAGAAACCTTGAGTCTTGTAATTCTCCTATTGATGATGTCTAGTTTTGTCATTTTTCTGTTTGATATATACCACTTGTGTCTTCTTAAATCTCTTTCTTGAGTGAAGTCTAATGAATACTCAGCTACGATGGCCTAGTTTTAATTATGGAAATATAGTGTATAGGCCACCTATTGAGCATTTTAAATGATTCATCTTCTCATTCCCTTTTTTGTCTTAACTGAGTGATACTGCAAGTAAAAAGTTAATGGTAATTTGGCCATTTCAAATTGCTGTCTTCTGTTTGCTCATTGAATGAAATCTGGTAATTATTACTATTCTTAAGGCAAAAGCCAGCTTCCATGCCTGTGATTAAAATTTCATCTTCATTCATTATAATGAAGTTTAAAATAGTTTCCTTTTACAGTATTTCTTTTGCGGGAAGGGTATTTTTTTATACATTTTGAATAAGTCTTACTAAGCAAGAGACCTCCAGCATGCATCTTTTAAACTGTAATTTTCTGTAATGTAATTCTTCCCATGTGCTGGGGGGTGGAAAGGAATTCCCATATCCATTTGGCTGGAGTGGGTGTTTGCCAGCACCACCCCCAGAGCTGCCTCTGAGTGCAACTCCACGGGTTTCCCCTTCTGCAGCAAAGATGATCTATGCCTGCTGGCTCATCTCTGTCATGCCGAACAGAAACCTTATCTGAAAGAAGCCAAAATAATTGAGAAGTCAGTTGTTTGTGTACTCAAAATAAAACTTCTACATTTTTTCCATCCCTTTGCAAGTCATTTTCCTGGCAGCAGCACAACTCCCCAGGCAGCAGCGTGCCATGAGTGACTAAAGCGTGTGATCCAGCAGCAGGGTGCCATTTTCATGGGAATCCATGATTTTCTGAATTTTACTGCTTTTGCTTCACAACCAGCACTGCATGTGGGCTTTTCTTACAGGTTTCTGGTCTTGTTCCCTATAGTGAACAACTGCATAAGAAACCTTGAGGACATTTCTACTCTTCTCCTGGTGTGGGTTTTTGAACAGAGGCCCTGCAAAAGAAAAAGGTTTAATAAAAGGTGTATGGAAAGAGGTTGGACAGCAAGATTACAGGAGAGGTGTTTGCAAATCTGTAGGAACAATAGAAACGGATGAGTTTTGGTGGTGATGGCAAGTAACAGCAACCTTGATAACATTTCACAGGCACATTTGTGTTGCATGAGAGACTTTCTAAATGGCTTTTTTATTAAGCTTCTGGTAGTCTGCAAAACTTTTTAGTAACTTTTTCATTTTAATTCACTCAGTGTGCCACATTTGGAAAGTAAGAATTGCCAAGCGAGGTGTAATGTGGAGAAGCCAGTCCTTGCTTTCATCAGTGTTCCTAGCACGTTATTTCAGAAGTATTATGGGCGTCCAGGAGTACTTCCTGTTTTTGTCAACCTCTGTGGTGTGTGTCTACCTGGGTCAGTCTGTAGATCTGTGCAGCAGTCCCTGAATGCCATATATACTGATGCTTCCAGGAATCAACAGTTTTATCTCTCTCCCCTCTCCCCAGTTATTTTTCTGAAAAGGCTGGGTTTTTTCCAAATTTATAACTTCGTATTTTCCCATTTGAGAGCTACTTTATACCACTTTCTTGGTGCTCTTTTGGAAATTGACTGGGAAGTTAGCCCTTTTTTCTTTGCAGAGTCACTGCTTAGTAAGAAGCAGAAATGAGGAATTGGTCATTCTTGACTGCAATGTTTGCTTTGGCAATGGAAAACTGTTCCTCTTTACTATTGGTTAAGAGGTTTGGTGTACTTCCTTTTTACATATAAATATTTCAACTCAGATTTAAGCTATTACTGTCATAGTTCTGTGTAACAGGGCTACGAAATCTCATTTTCCAATTAAGTTATCAACCTTTAAGTTCCGGGGTGTGTGTTATTGGCCTTTGCTGGTTTTCTTCATTTGGTTGGTGGTTGGTTTGGTTTTTTGTTGTGTTTTTTTGCTTGTTTGTTTTGATTTTGAGGAATTTTTTTTCTTTTTAAAAATATCTTAGTATCTAATTTTGGTAGCTCTGATGTGGTATGTTTGGTAGATTTAATTGGATGAGGTGGTATTTTGGCATTCATCAGATTGCTTCTGAATCTTGTTTTAATAGTTGAAATTTGATTATTAAAGTTTTTCACTGGTGAAAGTTACTTACATGACTCTAACATTGTGGGTTTTAGCTGAATATTTTCCAGTACTTCCGCACTAGTTTTTAAAAGTGTAATCATAAGAAGTATGCACAGTATTTTTGGCACAGTCAGAGCACTAAATTGAGTCTTCCGTACTCTTTGTTTGGTGAATTTGTTTGTTTATCAGTGACCTGCCTGAGCCTCATCTGCAAGGTCACA
Source organism: Melanocharis versteri (assembly GCA_013397845.1). Taxonomy (NCBI): domain Eukaryota; kingdom Metazoa; phylum Chordata; class Aves; order Passeriformes; family Melanocharitidae; genus Melanocharis; species Melanocharis versteri. Next base: position 60,253 of record VZTG01003068.1, read on the forward strand.
GAAAACACATTAAATTCGTAGTACAACCAAGTACCAGTTTTAAAATACTTCTGTTAGTTCTTAATTAGTTATTTCCAGTTCTGGTCTTCTCTGGACACCATAAGGGTGTAAAATTTGCTACAGAATGAAAGAATGGTGGAAATAAAAATAAATATGGTATCAGTGTATTATATTGTTGTATAGCACAGCCTTGTAAGCCTTATACAGCTCATGTTAATGAAAAACAGGTCTACCTTACAAGACAAACAGAAGTTATTTTAATCTCTTTAGAACTTCAAACTCCCAATGTTTTTGGCCTTTCTTGTCACAGACCTGTAAGAAATGCTAGTCTTTCCATTCAAAAACCAGCATTTAATAAAGTTGATTTTAAAAAATAAATAACTTCCTACAGTATATAGCTACTTGTCAAATTATTTATCACCTATGAAAATTCCTAAGAGGGAATTACATGAGGTTTTCATTTAGTCAAAAATCTCTAACTGAAATTAGCAATAAAATCAATCCCCTCTTAGGAATTCAGCAAAAAATAAAAGTATTTTTTTCTGTGTCGCTTATTGTTGCTTTGAAGCTTTCTATCTTGTCAGAAAATGTGGGCATGACAGTAGTGGCATGTCTGTTGTGTCTCTTGGAGGACTGGATGAGGGTAAGTCATCTCCATTTGCACTTTAAAGGAGTCAGCATACAGGAATTTAAGTTTAAATTTAGGGAGAGGAAGTAGTGGAAGTGTTTATATACAGCACAAATTCTTGCTCAATTTCCTAGAATCCTAGAATAGCTCATTTCATGGTTGAATTTGTTTAACAAAAGCACTTTCTCTGCTATGCTTCATCCTGCTTTGTAGTTGCATTGCTCAAAGTAAGCATGTTTGTTTGTGAGACAGTGTGGCAACGGTGGTGATTTTTCACCAGTGATGAAATTTGAGGAACGTGGTTTTGTGGTAGTGAGAGAAGTGATGGGAACTCCTTTTAGGTGTGGTGTCTTTAGTTTCCGGGGGAAAAAAAGCTGGAACAATTGCTTTTCTTCTGTATTCACAGTAATAATAGATCCTTGTGGTTACATAGATTGCAGAGAAAGGAGAAGTGGGAGATGTTCACTGTGATTTCAAACACAGGGGAGAGATTTCTTCCATTCCCATCTAGAGTGTGAAGTTAGGTGCTGGCAGTGCTGGTGCCACTGGAGTGGTAGATGATTTGTATAATAAGTAATTCAAATGCTTTGCTGCTTTCTGAAAATATATCTGCTCACGATCATCATTAAAACCTAGACTTAGTTAAAGTAGCCATTTTCACTTTATTGATGATCTTTGAAGATATGGAGACATACTCAATAGCAGTAATTTTGCATATGGAAAATGACATAAGAACATATTGATGACAAGGTAGCGTCTGCCTTCTCGCTATCAATTAGATACATACTTGCAGAAATAGATTAATTTTGAATTAGTGTTACTATAAGCCATTAAAATATTTATCTGGAATGCAAAACAAATTCTCAAATTTATGGTTTGGGGCCTATTGTACACCCACAAACATTTAAATAATTTTAATATGCATATCAACTGTGTCCACTGAAAGTAGTATTAAAGGAATCCAAGTCTCTGTTTCGTGGAACAAAAATCAGACTTTCTAAAAAATACTGTGTTGTAATTTCTAAAGAAACATCTGCTTGAGAAGGAAAAAGTCTGAAGTTGCAGAGCACACTAATACAAAACAAACAAACAAACAAAACCACAACAAAAAACCCCAATGAAAATGAAACACAAACTTCATGCCTTTTAAAGAGCTGAAAGCAAAGAATTTTGGTGAATATTCTGGAGAACTCAAGGTACAGAATAATGCTTCTTTTATTGCTTGATGAGAGTTTCTCTGCTGGATGTATGCACCAAGCCCTTTATCTGCTTCAAAGAGAAAAGCCAAAATCAGCAGTGAATGCAGAACCTGAAGGTTTTTGCAGTGCTAGCTTGTAATGGTTCAGAAGTTTACTATTTTCAGTTTACAAGTGCATGTGTTGTATTCTGCTGAAATTTTAGCTTTATTGGGGAAGATTATTTATTGGGGTGGATAATTTAAAGGATGTGCTGCTTCAAGAATTTAAAACAAATATATAATGGAAACCATGGTGTGTGCTACCTTTCAGCAGATTTTTCTACTGTGACAGTTGCAGTAAAATATTGCAAGGCTGAAGGCATAAAGAAATCCTCCTATTTTTAGTCTATATTGAGTGAATAAATTTGTTCTTTGTGTTGTATTAGAAGTTTTATCTAATAGGTATATTTTTTCCCCCTTTCCCATGCAGAATGTGTGTGTGCTTGGAGGTACATTGACATTTACAGATCGAAGAACGAGCCTTTATTTTATTCATAATTATGTGTGAAAAGATAAAAGGATCACCTTAACTCAGTGTGGCTGGGTGTACTGATGTCTGGTATTATTTCCCTCAGTTGTCACCTTGGAGGACCCTTGGTTTTGCCCCTCTCTGAGCCAGTTATATTTCAACCTGTAATGTCTGGCCTTAGAGCAAGCCCAAAAATTAGCTCCCAAGGTAATTTCACAGCTCACTGTTAAAGAGAGTAACTCCATTGCCGGTAGCTCTTCCTACGCCCTGTTCCAGCTGTGGAGGCAGCCTTTTACTTTCTTAGCATTAAAAGTTTGTGTCTGAACCTTCAACCCTTTTGATGTTTCATTTTTTACATAGAATAAAATACTTCAAGTATGCTGCTGATTATGTCTCTTCTTCTGAACCAGTGAAAACAGAGTACATTTTTTTCCTAGTACTGTCTTATACTGGATTCATTGCACTGTGTTCCCTTCGTTTCCCAGAGGTTCCTGAGAGAGCTGCAGTTGGCTGAGGCAGCAGACCTGGGGCCGCAGTGAGGGTCACTGCATGGCACCTATCTGCCTGGGTTGGCCTTTTTCCATAAGCACTTATTTATGGGGGTACGTGTGTTTGCGTGCTCTGCGTGCTGTCTTCCCCTTTGGCTTCGCGTCCTAGCACACAAAGGTGGTAGCAGAGAGAAGAACCGGATGACAGTAGCTGGGGTGTTGGAGGTATTGTGTACCGTGTTGGGTGTGTGGAGCTGGGTCACTGATCTGAAGACCGAGTTAAGGTAACTGGCAAAAATCAACAGCCTGTCTATGTTCTCGGGGACACCATTTTCCAAGGAATTCCAGTGACTCAAAGGATGAGAGATCTTTCAATACTCTGGTGACAGTGGCTGTGCTTTCTCAATCATTGGGGAATTCTTTTCCTTCAGATGTGTCTATTTCCTTCAGTACACAACCCTAAGTAATTCTTTCAGTATTACTGGATGGATCTTTTCTTTTGTTGTGGCCTTGGTCTGTCTCAAGGTTGGATATTCCAGGCTATTTTGAAGTATTAATTTGTTAATACTTAAATAAATTAATCTTTTTCTCTGTGTATTTCCATGTGGGTTCCTCTGTTTCTCAGGGCTTTCTGTTTCTCAGGTTTTTGGAAGACCTGAACAATAGGTGGCTATTCTGTGACAAGTTCTCATACCATGCAAACATAATTTGTAAATTAGCGTTCACGCCAAAAGAAATTGGGCTTTGTCTTAGAATGTGTAAGGGAAGGTTTCCTTCCCTTTTATGAGTCTCAAAAGTGTTTTGCTTCGTGGAGTCTGTCCATAAAGCAGGAATTGACATGCGTGCAGTGGATGCAGACATAAAGCACAAAGCTGCTATGCTGGAGAGAATGCCCACCTCCATTGTTTTAAGGGGAAAGGTTCCAGCACAGATGGCTTTTTTTGAGAGTTGCTTCAGTGGTGAACGTGATTGTTTACTGACAAGTCATTTTTGTGGTCTCAGCAAGTGCATTTGGATGGACACCTCTCTTAATGGCTGGTCAGCTTGGTTGGGTGGACATTTAAGGGTGCTCTTTCTAATAGATGACTGTCTGTAGCTGTATTTTGCACTAGAAATTGATTTAGGACTTAGGCTGTAGACTGTCTAAATTGTATGCAATCATTGCCATCACTGCTGTTTGCAGTCTTAAGGATTTTGTAAATTAAAGAAAATGGGAAGTGAAAGAAAAAAGAAAGGGAAAATATATTTTTATGTAGTGGAAATGTCATTCTTCTTGTATATGGGCTCTACCAATTTACCAACCAATCTGTAAGATATTTTTTTAATTGTTCATTCAGGAAATTGTTCTCCAGAACAGGAGATAAATTTATTGCTTTATTATTATTCTATAGTTATTGACTTTAAAGCTGCAGAAGAAATTGTTCTGGTTTGTGTGTGAGTTGTGGTTTTGTGTTTTGGCTGTGAGGACTAAACCTCAGAGGAGATGGGCTGTTTTGTTAAGTGAGCCATTTCATCCTGTTACTTCCCCTTCAGAGGCGGAGAGGCCTGGTTTTGTGTATGTAATTGCAAATAACCTGAGAGCCCTGGATTAACGGAGCTATGTGCATTGAAATTCAGAGAGGAAGTTAGTGCAGAAAAGATGGTATTTAGTTTGCTTTCCCCTTCCTCAAAGGAGTTTGCAAGAAAACTGCAGTATCTATGGCAGGTTTCTAAGGGTCTCTGAGGTTTCTAAAGAAAAGGTGTAATAAACATCTTATATTTTCTTGTAAGACTTTTTTAATGTTCAAAAACATTAGTATAATGTAACATGGGCATTCTGGCCTTATGGTAGAATTACTAAGGCTTTACATCATGCTTAGTGTTGGAATTAAACTGGAATAAAACAGAGTAAGCTCAAAGAGTAGGTGATTGTTGTACTTTCAGGAGGGACTGTCTTGAGCTTTTTGATGCTGAGATACTGCCCCTTAGTATTTGGATCATTGTCTTCTAATGCATTTCTTTGAGGTGAGGGGCTAGTTGCCGCTTTGTAGCTTCTCTGTTCAGGTTTGGGCTTGGTGATCCAAACTTCAGTCTCTGTCTGTAACATCTATTACATCTTTGCTTTTCAGATACAGAATTGACAGCAAATTTGAGCATAGAAGAATTGAAAAGACTAACTTAAAACTATAGTCACACATGTCTAAAATAGAATGATTCCATCTTGGTTATTTGGAAGGGTCTTTAAATTGGAGGGCTGTCATCTTGCATTCAGGATAGTCTACTTCGTACTTGCTGTATTTTTTTTCCAATTTCTTTTTAATGGAGTGGGTTTGTGTTAGGAAGTCAGATTTGTATCCTGAGCTGTCCTGTGCACCTCTTTTACTTCATATAAATGTGAGATAGCTAAATGTAAATCATCTTTCCGTCAAGTGCTGGAAGGGGAGAGGGAACATAAGCTATGATATACTTCCTGAGGGACAGCAGTATGCATTGAGGTAGGCAGTTTGCAGCATCCCCTGCATATTAGTGATTTCTTTGGCAATATCCTCTGTTAGTGTTTGTGAAGGAGAGGGAAAACTGTGTGAAGCTTTCCTTCTCTACATCAAGGGAACAGAAAGCAGTGGGAGGTCCTGCAGGGCTACTGTGCCTTCTTCCCACACTTTATAAATATGTTCTTAGAATTATAAGGCTGCCTTAGATTTAAGGTATTTCTGGTTATATTCTTTTATTCAGGACATCTGACAAAATCAAGATAGCATCATTTATAAGATTGCTAATTAGGTGGCAATATTTTTATTTGTGTTTGAAAGCAGAGACTGTGTATTTAAAGCCAGCAAGCTTCAATTTAAATATGTAGAGAGAAATTGGAACAGTAGGTCTTGAGAAACCCCATTCATTTTATATACCTTCTATTTGAGACCAAGGCAGCCGTTTTCCTATTATATAGAAGATTTAAAATCTCAAGACCATTTAAATTTGCTAGCGAGTTTCCTACTTCATTTTGCCACTGGGGTAGGAGCATACATGAGGTATTATAGGAGCCTCCAGATCGTGCATTTGTCTCTGTCCACATATGTCCCTATATTGCATCTTTATAATTTTAATTTTAACCTTTTGCCCTAAAATGCTCTGGGGTACAGAAAACGCAGTATCTGATACTGGAATTTGTGTGTACCTTTCCTAATCACAGATAGGCATGTGTAGCACAGTGTAAACTACAAGAATTTATGCAGTAGTTGTTTTTAATATAGTTGTTGAGTTGATTTCTTTACAGAAGTCTCCAAACCGAATTGTGTTTGATGCATGGAAAACTTTGACACTACTTTTTCCTGTATTTGAAAAGCAGTGATAAAGCAGCCTGGTTGTCGAAATGTCAAAGTTCCACTTTGACATTTAGAGAAGAGTTTCCATTTTCTGATTTGTTCTAGTGTGGCTTTTTTTTGGTATTGAGCTTCTTAGAGAAGATACAGAAAGTCATTAATTGAGCTGTAAAGCTTCATTTCTGTATCACACATGCAGTTGAAGATTTCTGGAATTTATAGCAGTGTCCTTTAAAGAGTGCTGTTGATGGATATGTTGCTTCTAAAACACTGGCTATCCCATATGGATCTTGGCCTTTGAGCATTTTCTTGGAAACTGGACATGTAGGTGGAGGAGGAGAAGGAGGAGTGGGAGGTTGCAGTCTGAAAATGTGCAGGAATGTTTGATTTTTCTTTCTGTGTAACAGAAGAAACTTTAGTCTGCTGAATTCCTTAGTAATAAAGAGGCAAAGACAAGTTAATTTGTAGTTATAAAAGTAATAATAAATAACAAAGCTAAATGAATGTCTGATTTGAATATTCCAGTTGTCAAGAAGTTGTGTTTAGCCCTGTACTGAATGGATGAATTACTTAATTTACATTACATTATGGTGGGCTTTTTCTGAAGAATTTTCCTGGAAAGTTAATTGCTTCTTTCTTAATACAATTTTTAGTTTATTTTAAAACAGACACTGTACACTTGGCACACTTATTAACTGTATGCATTAATATGCAATGTAATTCATTGTCTTAGTATTCAGAGATGAATAACTTATTTGTTAAACAAGAAAAGATCATTGTTTTTAACTGCATCTGTATGAAGTCAGATGGAATTGCAATTTTGTTAGAATATACAAGAAAAATAATGTTAAATATCTTAAATAAAAATTGGCTAAAATGTTGAATAAATATTACTTCTAAATAAAAATGAGTTTTCAGAAATTTGCTTGTTTCTGCTGCATCTTACAGAAAACACTTGATCAGTAAATTGAATGAAAATTTCTGGTTGCCTTGTCTTTGAAGATTTTTAAAACAAAGAAAGCTGTTCTGTAAAATTTGATTGAATGTTTAGGGGAACTAAAACATACCTCAGTTTCAGCTGAAATTTATTTCTTAACTTTTTATATAACTCCCTGAAATTAGCAGAAATTATTTAATTTTTTTTTTGGTCTAGATATTTGTATTGGGAGTTCTTCTTGTTGATTTGTTTGACTTCCTCAAATTTATCAGCCTCAGACTTGTTTATCTTGAATCTTTCAGCTCTTTAATGGAAGTCGTTGTTTTAAAATATTAAGGTTAAATTTTTCAGCACTCTGGAGTGCTTTGTTTCAGTTTGAATTGTAATGGGGTTATTTTTAAGGAACAAAACCCATTACTGTAAAAAAACTGGTTAAAATGAAAATGTTTCCATTAAAAATGTGCTGTACTCATGTTCTTTGGGTGGTTTCTATTATTTTATGGGGTTCTTCGGGGTTTTTTTTATAACCATAAAGCAAGTGGTACCGTTAAAAGCATTTTACCCTAGAGGGAGGGTGTCAAAATAAAATGCATTAAAATTTTTTATGAAAAATTTTACAAGTAATTGCTTTATTGTTCTGGGTTTTTTGTTGGGTTTTGTTTTTTTTGTTGTGTGTGGGGTTTTTTTAATTCAGAGGATAATGTCAGTAATAGTAAAAAAAATTGAATTGCTCGGTAATTCATATTTCCAATGAAAGATTTTTTTTTTATTCTTTTTCTCTCATAAATAAATTTTCAAATATTCATGTTAAGTTTAAAACCCATGCTTTGACAGCCTCTGTGAGAGTTGTGGGTGTACATGTGTCCTTTTCAGCTCTAGCATCAGCTTCTGTGTTTTGGCTAGGTGATACAGCATATTTTAGTTTTTTTAATAGAGAAAAAAGCTTGTTGTATTTGTAAATAGACTATGAAAGAGAGTAGCTGTTGGTATTTGATGCACTATTAATTCAAGATACTCTTTGATGACTCTTATCTTGCTCAAGTTACTTTTTTTTTGCCAATTTACAGCTATGTACTAATATCTAATAACTGATGGAAAACTAATTTCAAACATAAAGGGTTGAATACATGATAGAAAAATTAGTTCTGACTTGTTATGATAAAAAAATCTATTAAGATATGTAAATACAGCAATAGATGAAAATGTACAAATAGTTGGCTTTCTAATTTCCATGGGGAGAACTAACAGCTTTACTCAGCAGCATTCATTTTTATATTTCCAGCGGCATATTTAGACTTAAAACTGGCTTCTCCAACATTGATACGGGATATTTGAAGAACGCCATTTAATAGAACTCTAGTCCCATAAAGAGAAAGTAGTTTTTGAAACTCAATTGTATTGAGACACTTTTGTTGGTTTTGCAGTGTATTCTATAGTTTAAAGATCACTTTTGGAGGAGAGTGTCCTTCCTTAATTGTTCTTGATATTTGAATAAGAAGCTATTGGAGTATTCTTAAGGAGTTGTATCTATTGTATTTAGTGGTATGGTCTCTTTCATTGAGTTCTGAATTGAGGAATTCTGTTCTGTGAACTTAGTGTTGCACTTAGGATTTCTCAAAGCAATAGTTTTCTTGTGTTGCAGCATTTTTCTGAAAGGGTTTTTGGGTTTTTTTGTCCTGCGATTTTGATTTGATGTGCAGGTAAGCTGCAAAAAATATTTTTGCTCATCATTTATATATTAAAATTATGCATTAAAATCAGAGAAGGTTTTAAAAAAGGTAGATTGGGAGAATTCAGATGACACTAATTTCACTTGCCAACAATTTCTCAGGAATTGTCATTTGGTACTGAGTTACGTTTTTTGTATATGGAAGAGGGAAGAATAGAAAAGACAGTAATATCAAATCAAAAGACAGTAATAGCAAACCAACTTAAGAAAAAGTCAGGTATGAAATAAACTTAAAATTCCTTTAGAAAAGAAATGTAACTGTATGTAGTCTAAAGTTAACTTACATACAAGATTTTACAAATTTAAGGAGCTGTCTTGGGAAGGGGATGCTAGAGAATTTGACTGCAAATACCTTTAATGCTTGGTTCATGTTATTCTTAAGCAGAACTTAATAACTGTGAGTATGGATAAGCCTGCGGAGATGTTCTTTCATCTCTGGGGATGATCAAATGCAGTTACTATACAAAATGTCGTCACTCATCAGTTTCAGACAAGGATGCCAGCTTGCAGGAACATGGAAAGACTTGTCAAATAAAACTTCGTAAAATTAAGAGGTTGTCTGTTTTGTAAATAGGCTTTTTCTAGTAAAGGTAGTATGGAATATTAAACCATAATTAGCAAATGGAATACGAACTTTTACTCGTGGCAAAAAAATCCCTTTCTATGCAAGCGTTATGTCTGTGTTTGATAAAGTATAAAGATAATGTTTTAAATATAGTTAAACTCATTTATCCCATGAACCAATTTTCATAGAGGTTGTAGCTCTGCAGCCTTGTTTCAGTGCCATCCCTGAAGGCAGAAGAGAGAGAGAAATCCTTTTGTTTTTAGCAGGAGAAGGCTGGGCAGTTGGGACATCTGTGCTGTCTGACAGGCAGCCAAGCTTTGGCCCAGGAGTGCGGCCAGCATGGCAGGAGACACACGTAGGGGCAGGGGAACTGGCACTATCTCAGCATCGGGCCAGAGGAGACCGACCAGAAGGAAATTCCATCACTTTGAGCTTTGGGGTTTGGGGGAGCTCAAGACATTTCCTAGGGAAGTCTAAGGAGGATGAGGTGGGAAGGCTGAAAGTGCTGTGGGGAGAGGGAATTGGAGGTGCAAGCTCGAGGACCTTATAGGTACAATGGAAAGGCTGTCTCAGGGACAAGCTGGTAATGAACGGGTGCTTGCACAGTGGAAACTTAAGTGACAGGAAGCAAATTCATAGGAAACTGGTCTTCAGCCTGCTGCTCAAAAAACAAGCTATTCTTTAGAGCTGCAGCTGAGCTAGGAAAGGAAGACAGCACGTAGTGATGCGACAGGCATGTTTGAGTTTCCCTAGGACTAACCGTGGGGTCAGAGGATTTCTTTCACTGCAGAGAGGACAATTCACAGTGGATTCCTTCTCTGGAAATTATGCTAACCAGTTGGTTTTTTTCTTTTGTCTCAGTAATATTTCCTAAAAATTATACCTGCTCACATCACTTGGCAATGTATTTATAAGAGTGAAAACGAACTAATTTACTGTGGGTTGCTTGTAGATTGTGAATAGTGTTACTTCTAATGAATTGCTGTGACAAAACAGGCTTTCTGCTGCTTTGCAATACTGCTTTTCCTTCCACATTTTTCCTCTCACTTGAAAGCTAATCTCTTGCTTTAGATTACTCCTTACAACAACTATTTGTGTTACAAAGGATTATGGCTTCCACAAGTTACAGATGAACTGTAACCAATGAGTCAAAATAGGGAAAGCACGGTTGTAGTAGATAGATAGATTAGTAGATAGGTTTTCATTAGAACAAAGACAATAAAAATGCCAAAATGATGACTGCAATTGCAAGTATATTCATCTTTTCTACATGTGACTCCCAAAGTGCTTGAATGTTTTGTTTTCCATGAAATCTTTTATGTGGGTTTCGTTCCATTTGGTCGTAAGAATAGGGATCCCCTTAGGAATAGTAGTGAGTGAACGTTTCTGTTAGTAGCGAGTAATGGTAGTGTTTACTCTTCTAGAGATGACTCATTGTAGATTGTACTTTTCTTTTTTTAATGGGGTTGTGGTTTTTGTTATAGATAAGTTTATAACTGTCCTAACTTAATTCTTGCTGAACTGTGACAAGCCATCCCACCAAACTGTATTTTTAGACTTTCCTAAGGAAATGAAGCTTACACTAGTCATGCTGTCACAGTCAGCTGTCATAGTCCGTCCATCTGTCCATCCTTGATAACTCAGCCAATTTTAGGCAAACTTGACAGACTGGCAGGGGTAAACCAACTAGTTTTCTCCAAGCCTGTGCCTAGGAGAGGCATTGCTGGTGTCTCTCACTGGAGGAGAAGCCAGAGAAAACCCAGCTCTTTGCTCTGTCCAGGCAGGGCTGAAAGGCAATGGGGCACCGGGCACTGTGCTTGGCTGGCCAGCCCAACGAAGGTAGGGAGGAGGGCAGCACCAGGGGAGATGGAGTATGCTTTGAGGGCGCTTTGGAGATGGCAGTGGGGAGCTAGAGATACAAGGAGGACCTGGGGATGTGAAAGCACTCATATGTTAGGGGGACTTACTGTGAATCCTGCAGGAGATGGGGGAGGAAGAAGAGGAATAGCTCAGCAGGAGGTATAAGGAGAAAAACAGGAACAATTTCCTTCATTCTGCTCATGGAACAGCTTGTTTCCTCTCCAGTCAGGGACGCAGTTATGAATGTTGCAACCTCACATAAAAATGATTCTTAGATAATGTGCATGCCCTTCGCTGTGCCTGAGTGCAGATGGGTCTCTGCATAGTTTGTTCCTTTGGTCAAACCGACTGGAAAGTCTTTGGTGCACATTGCTGCTATTGCAAAAGGTTAATCATTACCATGCTGTCAGCCTTAAAAAGTTTGTTCACATGTAACCTTAAGCTTAAACCAAAGAACTCCAGTTGTCTTTATTGATAAAAATTAGAAACTTTACTTTTTTTATTTTATTTTCCCAAATTTGTAATGATTTGTGTTTAATGGGGAGGATAGGAAGGAGCATTTGAAATGTCAGATGCACCACTGGAACACTTGTGAAAAAAGAGGGAATTTATGAGACTCCAAATGAGAGAAAGTGCTTAAATGATAAGTTTTTCCTAAATGTTTAGATGCCTTTATCAGATTTCAGAGCGGTTTTTTGAAAAATTTTGGATATTTACCTGTTTGTCAACAATTTTTTCTCTAAAAAGTTCAGTTTATGGAATTTTCTTGTCACACTACATCCCCATTTCTCACAGTTTTCTCTGTGCTCTGAGTTTCAACTAGTTAGGCTAGCTACTTCATCATCTACTGCTTTTTTTATTAGCTCTTCTGCTGAAATTCCGAGAAGTGTACTGCATATCTTTATTAGTGAGCAGATAAAAGCCTAAGTTTTTAATCTGGAAGGTTCAGTCTCAGTGGAGGGCTTTATGTAGTGTGAATCTATTGAAATACAGTTGCTTGTTTTCCATGAAGTTATAACAAGCAATTTCCCCCCTTTCTTAATAGAACGACCCTTAAGTAGTGTTTGTTTATATCACTGTAATTTAATGCTCGTTAGTTCTGAGACATCCTTGTCTTTTTGGTTAAAAATTATCTCTAAACTGATGAAAATTTCCAGTCTTGGCAGAGATCAGAGCCTGACCAGCTTCTGATTAGTGCTCGCTTGTACACTCTTTTCCTGTGATTGTCTCCCCTAGTACAGTAAGCTGCCCTCCCTCATTTTGCCTGAGAGCGCAGCCGCTGGCTCTCGGCTGAAGTGATATAGTTAGAATGACGTTAGGATGTAGCAGGCTCCAGCAGGAAACAAGGCGCTGCTGGGGAAGGTCAGGAAACACTTTAGGATCATCAGAATTTTCTGCCATCTTCTGGGACCATAAGACCATGTATTAATTAACGTATTTAACCCTTCTAAACAGCGATCCCTGCATGGTTATGTGTGCACTGTTAGTCTGTGCTGTACAGATAACTCTGAAATAATCATGAAGTTTTGTGGTGAACAAATAGTTTTGCTGAAGATGCCCTTTGTATATGCAAGTACATATATATCTAAATATATTAAAACACACTTTCTGGCAGTGGAGTGGCTGGATTGAATAGGCCTGAATTGTTAAAAATGAAATAGCATGCATCTCCTTATTTCAGATTATTTGAAAAAAACAAAAACAAAGTACCTTTATTTATTTTCCTTCCATTAAGTATTCCGTAATCAGCATGTGTGCTCTTATGTCTCAACTAAATCTCTCACTCGCCAGCCAGGCTCTAGGAGTATGGAGAAAAGTACAAATGCTCCTATTTCTGTGATGGTTTTGCTTTCTATCCCTTGCATGGCATTTTGAGTGTTGCTTGGTTGCGCTATACTGAGATGTAATTTTCCATTTTCAGAAATTTTATAAGTGAATTTCACAAGACAAGGCTATTTGTTCTCTTTATTGTTTTGTTTATATGTAAGCTTAAGCAGGGGGTGCTGCAGAAGTTTGGAAAGTACACCAAGTGGGTTGTGCAGTTTTTCTATATTTAAACAGACATTAGTATGGTTCCTCTAATTAAGAAAAAAAGGAAGTGATGTGTTATTGTTGTTTCTTTTGTACATTGTATTTCACTCTGTAATTAAATCCATGACAGGACATCAGAATTTACAGATTATAGGGAAACGTATGCAAGTGGTCTTCCTCATCATCAGGTTTCTGCTGTTACAGTACATGGTGAAATGTAGGTGAAAGAGGTGCAGTTTTCAGAAGAGGGATTGCAGTTGGCAGGAATTGCACCTCTACCTGCCTGGGTACTGCCAGCAAAAGAGAGCAAAACAGTCTGCAGAGAAACTTGAGCTTTTTTTCTGTGCTCGTTGATTTTGGTAGATTTTCTTTCACTTTTTGTTTGAGCCAAATTGAAGTCATCTCTAAAATTAAAAGGCATGGTCATTTGGCTGGAATTTGAAGATACGTAACAGCCAGCTCAGAAACGTTTCAGTGATTAGCTGTTCTCCTAGTGAACAAATCACTGTATTTAAGTGTGTTTAAACTCTGGTACTTCTGAGAAGAGAATAGAAGTCATTATAACACAAATTGCTCCTTACCTAATGGTGCATCAGCTGGATGTTAACAAGAATCTCTTAAAGGTGTTGCTATTTCCTGACTATGTAGTGTTACACAAGAGACCTCCATTTAGCAGTGTTGTTGAAGTGAGGCTACAGCATGTCACCAAATCCAGAGTTTACAGTCTGAGCACAAGCATTCCAAGTGACCACTTTACATTTCTGTCTTTAACAGGCTTGGGAAAAACCAAGAGGAAGACGAGCGCGAGAGACGCCTCCCCCACTCCCAGCACAGACGCAGAATACCCTTCCAATGGCAGCAGTGCCGACCGGATTTACGATCTTAACATTCCCGCCTACGTGAAATTTGCCTATGTCGCCGAGAGGGAGGATGAACTGTCCCTCGTTAAGGGGTCCCGAGTGATTGTCATGGAGAAGTGCAGCGACGGCTGGTGGAGAGGTAGCTACAACGGACAGATCGGCTGGTTCCCTTCGAACTATGTGGTAGAGGAGGTTGAGGAGGCAACTGCAGATTCACCCAGCTTTCTCAGCCTAAGGAAAGGCGCTTCCATGAGTAACGGCCAGGGCACCAAAGTACTCCACATTGTTCAGACACTGTACCCATTCAGCTCGGTCACAGAAGAAGAGCTCAATTTTGAGAAAGGGGAAACGATGGAAGTCATTGAAAAGCCAGAAAATGACCCCGAATGGTGGAAATGTAAAAATTCCAGAGGTCAAATCGGTCTTGTTCCTAAAAACTATGTAGTAATCATTAGTGATGGTCCTACCATGAACACTTCCCATCCACCTCAGATAAGCTACACGGGACCATCTTCTACCGGACGGTTTGCTGGAAGAGAGTGGTATTACGGGAACGTTACCCGGCACCAAGCAGAATGTGCCCTGAACGAAAGGGGAGTGGAAGGAGATTTCCTTGTTAGAGACAGTGAATCTTCGGTAAGTGCTGCTCAGCCCTCAGGTTTGTAAGCCCCTGTGCATGAGTTAGCAAGCACAGCACTTCACAGATTCCCTGTCTTCTCACCCTTAAAGAAACGAGCAGGGCTTCAGCGTTACCAACCAATACCCTCCCTGCTTGTGAGAATTGGGCTGTTAGTGAAATGCAGTGACATTTACACTGAAATTTAACAGCTGTGGTCTGTATTATCCGGGGGTTTTTTAATTAGTGGGCAAGCAAGTAAATATTTCGGGTATCCATTTGGCTTTTCATGTGTTTCTCGTGCAATCCCGAAATTCAAAGCACTACAAGATAACATAATTCTAATTGATTGAATATTTGGTTGTTGATTTGTTCTTAAAGCTAATTTCAAATAGAATCTTTGCATTGGTCAGTTCGGTTCTGCTTTTAATTGGAAAATTACATAGTTTCTTTATTGGTTAAAATCTCATTTTAATGTATTTTTGACCTACTTAGATCATTTAGGTTGTAATAAGGTAAAGTTATTATTGTATCTAGTTGTTAAGATTGTGATATACAATGGAGATGGTCAAGTCAGCAGCTCATATGCCTTGTAAATTGAGCCTTGATGACATCAGAGGGATCTGGGTAATGCTGATTACGGTTCATGTAGTTCTGAAAGTTCAGTTTTAAAATTCAGCTGAAAGGACTTTCATGTATGCTGAGGCCAGAGAATTCACAGTTAAAGCACTAAAATTCAATTATCCGTTGACTGTGATTTTGAGAAGGTGACAGATTTTAATCTTACATCATACGTAACATTGACAAAATTGACAAAGTACAATTTTGTAACAGTCCCAGATATTTTTATCCAAAGACAGTATTGTCTGATTAAATTTCAGGCACCTCTCCTTCATTAATTTGCTCTGCAAAAAACATGATAGCTATCAAACTACCCTTTCTTTGAAGCTCTGTGTCATTGAATTCCTATTTCTGCTTAATTGTCATCACCAAACAAAGGCAAATTCAAATAAACTACAGGAGAACAGGAAAAAAAATAGAGATTAAATAAAAATAAACCGGAGGAAGACAGGAAGAAAAATAGGAATTTAGAAATCATGACTGATTTACAGAGGCTGAGAAGAATCAAGTTTGTTTAGTCAACAGAAGAAAAGACTGATGTGGGACACACGGTCTTCTAAAATGTAGAAAGCCACTGGAGTGTTATGGTAATCATTAAATTACAGTAGTTCCATGTGTTTTTTCAACATTCTTCTTCTATCAACATCCTGTCTGATAGGGGCATACTGTGGATGTGGTGGATTCTTGGCATGTCTGTCCAGCAGGTAGAAGCTCACTTTCAGATCTAGAGGCTACATTGTGATTTATTCTGAGACTGTAGCTATCAATTTCTTTTCATCTCTTGGGAAAGTGCCAGAAGGAGAGTTCAAAGATTAATACATTACTTAAAATACAAAAATGCTCCCCCATTTCTAAGTGTATGACATGTCACAGTGACCACTATGCTATGGCTTGATTTTTTTGCTCCTAAGAGTCTGCCTCTATCTCTGGAGGAAATGAATTACCTTGAAAGAACACAGTAACCTTTTAATTTAATGTGACAACATAACACTAAATCCTTGTATTCAAAGCAGTTTCAGACTTTCTGCCTGTATTGTTGCTGGAGAAATTATTGCTTTGGAGTACAAAAAGATTCATTCAGAATGTGGTCTTCCAACTGTTTCCAGCATCTAACACTTAGTGGGATAACAGAAAATATATTCAGTTCATATCGCAGCAAGTTTTTTGCACACCTACAGGAAAAAAAAAAAGTGCTGAATTGAGGAACTTACCTTTTTTCCTTTTTTTTTGTACTCTTTATCTGGTCTTGCAAACCCTGTATTTGAGACCTTTTTTAGCAATGAGAAAACTGTAGTTATGCACGTAAATGCCTCTCTTGTATTAGTACTACATGAGAGTTTTAGTTTTTATGAGGTTTAGAGAAATAATTTACTGCATCTCAAACTTTCGTCTGCTCTAATCTTTATGTATCATTCCGTCATATAGTGTGTTTATGTATGTGAATTATAGAGCATTGGGAATTGCTAGTTTTTTCCCTGAAGTGCCACAAGTGATATAATAAGTGAATGGGCATACTTGATAGCATTGAGAAAAGGATCATAAAAGGTCTATTTCAAACTTATTATGTATGGAACAAAGAAAGAGTTTAGCAATAACTCACAAATTTCTGACAGTTGCTGTATTTCACAGGTGGCTACAGAGGTTGTTCGTGCTGTGGCTAAAAGTCACCAGGAGTGTCAGCACAATCTGAGCAGAAGGTGTTGATTAGAGAGAACAGACTGAGCAGAGCCAAGCTGTCAGCTCTCTGGTTTGCTCATCTGACCACCAGACCAGCACTTCCCGTTACACTGTGTTGTTAAGTCACCTATTGAAGCTGTGGATGCAGGGGTTATTCCTTTCTAGAAAGGCCCATAGATAAAACTGTGAATCATCCTGCTAATTCTGTGCCTGATTTTTGACCTGTTTTAGAGTTTTCTGCAGCTTTCCATCACCATAGTTACAAAAATCTGTCTGTATAAAAGTTTTCCTTAGATTTCAATTTTGCTCTTGTTACTGAGCTACAGAAAGCTCTCCTTGGATAGATGAAGGTTTGTATTATTCTGTATTTGCTTGATAAGACTCATGTTTTTCCATTTCAAGTGTTAGTAGTTGCAAGATTTTACAATATTTCTCTAGGTTTAACTTACCAGGTGTTTGTCTCACAGCTAGATTCCTTTAGCCAAAAATACTCTGCTCAGTAACACTTAGATCTACAGGATCATAGAGGAGAATAACCTGAGATGAACTCTGTAAGGTAGCTAGGAGCCTGATTATCTTCATTAATTACGAAATACTATTATTAGAACCATAAACTTGTTTGAACCATTTAAGCCCATAGTTTATGTAACAGGCACAGTTACCTACTGATAACATTTTTGCCAACTGTGTTATACCTAGGTAATGTCACCTTAGTTTTGGACATCTAAAAGAACTGGGCACGTGCCTGGTTAGAAGTACTGCTTGATTTGTTCTTTCTGTTGCAGACTGCTAAGTTAATGAAACCTGCAGTTTGTCTCAAGTAGCACTCCTGAACAAAAAATGCAGATTTAACCTATGCAGTCTCTGTAGAGCCGCTTTTTGGATTGCAGGCTCCTCAGTGGTCATATTTTTGCTCTCTTTGTGTCGTTCCTAACCCAAGACAAACAGGTCTTGGCTGATACTGATGGTCTTGGTAGGGTGGGTGATCATCATGCTTTGAAGATCTAAGATTTCACGGAGTACAGAAGCAAATTTGGGTGGGACAGGGTTGTTTTGTTCAGGTTCACACCAGGAAACAAGTGTGCTCACTAGTGCTGTAGCTAACAGGAAGCAGTAGTGTGTCACCTCCAGCTTCTGAGCGGAGCCTTTGCTGCAGACACCCTTAAACTTCAAAGGGAGCTTCTGTCAGAACTCCTGGGCCCCTTGCACTCCTCTGCAGGTGGGTGTGAAACTGGCGATCAGGCAAACACCAGTGCTTCACAGTCCTATGAGGTCTTCTCATGAAGCAGAGAAGGTGTTATTTTTCTCAGACTATGACTGAGCTATGCAAATTTTTGGATGATTTCAGGAGCAGTTACTCATTAGGAAGTAATGGCTACCTTCTGCAGCATTCAAATTACAGTAACCCATCCTAAACAGAGTTGCAGGGAATAGTTTTAAGATGATACTGATGATTGTAGATGTATTAAAATGATACTGAGGATTGTAGGTACGACTGGATTTTTCAGTGAGATCATATTTAGCTTCTCTGTACTTTGTCTAGCAATAATGACAGTAGAGGGGGGAGATGGAGATTGAGAGTTTGTATGTTTTTTGAGGTGCTAATTCCGTAGCATTCAGAGTGTCTCATGTTTTTCTGGGGTTTTAATCCTGAAACTGCTGGATAGAAGCAATGAGATGTGGCAACTGTTTAAAAACTGGACGTTGGTCATGTTCTGTGACATGCAGTGATTGATAAGTACAGCAGACATGAGGAGAAGATTTTTCTTTGAAAACAGGCATAAGGAAATATCCCAATGGTTTATTTTAAAAGGAAGGACAGAAATCTTATTAGAGCTATACTTGAAGATCGATGGAACCAGTTCATATTTCTGACCTGTGTAATATTGATTTTGGAACATGAACATTACATAGGAAGGAGAATGGTAGTTGGTTATATCCAAATGAAACCAAAGGGGTGGAAAAAAGCAATTAACTTTCCCAGATGGCTCTTTCCAGCCTGACCTTAGATCTTTGAGCTATGACTTGGACTTTTTTGTCTGGGTGATTGAGTAAGAGGAGAAGTGAGGGAAAACTTTGTCATGGAAGTGGAAGGAGTTGGGGAGCTGTTTTTCACAACCTTGCCATTTATAAATGATAAAATTATCATTTCATTCTCAAATTCAGAGTGTGTGAAGAGTGTTTTCCACGTACTGTAGGCACCAGCTAGCTTATGGTCATCTCTAGATATAAGCAGGTGTTAAAGGAATTGAAAACAATTCCAAGTACTACTACACCTGGACTGTAGGGGCATTTGAGCTAATCTTTAATTTTCTGGTTTAGGAATTGATTTAACTTCAGGTTATGTTTTTCAGGTTTAGGTCTTTCCAGTTATGATACAGAAGTATTCATAGATTCCCTGCCACAAAGCTGTGCTCTGTAACTCTGTTGCAGAATCATCAACTCTTCTGTAGACTCAAGGGATTAAAGCTTACTTCTGATGTGCCTTTATTTGGTGTATGTGAGCCTTTTATTCCTGGAAAAGTTAGTGTGTAAACATCCAAATGTAGCAATTAATTTAAGAGGGGGAAGCGAGAAAAATTGGCCAGCAGTTAGAACAAAATAGCTTAAACAGTAAGGAAAATAAACAGACTTGGAGCAAATCCAAGGAGGACAGCAGGGAACCAATTCAAACTGCATCGAACCAGCATACTTTGAAATGGTAGCGTTAAGAGCAGTAGTTTATTTAGATTTTTTTTAAATAGTATTTTTAATGAATTAGCATTTTTGGTAGAGCAGGAAGGAACTGAAATAAAAACAAAAACAAGTTCAATTGCTTTTGCTGTTCGTTCTTGAATCCTATAGAAGTTACGACTCTGAGACCAATAAAGGGTTTCAGGATTTTTGCAACAGCTGTTTGAGCTCTTCCATCTCTTTGCACCGGATGATGACTCTCAAAAGAATTAGATCAGCCTTTCCGCTTTTTACATTTTTTTTTAATTAAATCAGATAATGAAAAGAATAAACTTTGTAACATATTCTGCAGAAAATATGATAA
Source organism: Melanocharis versteri (assembly GCA_013397845.1). Taxonomy (NCBI): domain Eukaryota; kingdom Metazoa; phylum Chordata; class Aves; order Passeriformes; family Melanocharitidae; genus Melanocharis; species Melanocharis versteri. The sequence continues at coordinate 80,307 of VZTG01003068.1, forward strand.
CGTCTTCTACTTACGTATCAATCTAACTAGCAGGCTACAGGGCTGTGGAGAATAGACAATAGTTCATAAGAAATGTTCATTCACTAAGGTTGTAATTAAAATGGCAGAAAGAGTATTTAATGTATTGTGTAGATCACCTTACAAAGATAGAAGTCTGGCCTGTGCCTGGGTCGTAGGACAGTAGGTCAGAGGTCCAGCATCTCTCCGCGTGTCATTAGCACATCCTTTATTGCCTAGAAATAATGATTCTTAACAGATACAAGGAGCTTTCAAAGCTCGTAATTTTGACATGCTAAAAACAACTGTGCTGTGTTAGAAAACATTAAAACTTTTTTGAGAGCTTTTGCCATAACATTGTTTCCTGTTCCTAAAACAAACAAACAAACAAACAAAATGTTTAGTTCAGGTTATGAACTTCCCATTTGTAAGTTCTTCTGTTTTAATTGAGGGCCTTTTGGTTGCTGGTTTTTGTTTGGTGTAGACATCACCCATGGAAGCAGCAGAACTTAGTCAGCAAGATTTGATACTGTTTTTTGAATCCTAACCAGCTAATCTGTACTTGCTGCCTCAGTCTGTCCTTGGTGAGACCCTGCAGACCTGCCTGTGTTCAGGGCACAGTGATCAGCACACTGCCCAGAGCCCATGCCCTAAGTTTTTCTTTTGTGAGCCCAGGGTCCCAAAGGTTCTGCTTTGTTTGTGCAGGCCTGTGCTTTGTTACTGTTCAGTGGCTGCTGCTTGGAACTGTGGAGATTCCACTGGAACCGGGTCGCAGGGCTGTGTGGCTATGGCTGCTGGAGGGTTTGTCCACACTGCATTCGGGGCTTTAGCCACAGCAAAGTGTTCGTACCGCCAGAGTGGCTTTAACCCAGTGGGGTAGGTGCTGAAAATAAGCCAGTCTCAGTGTGCGTTCTGTGCAGCCGCCTTTGTGATGCTGCGGAGGCAGGGCCTTAATATCAGAGATAGCTGCCTTAAAATAGCAGTTTTCATGCTTGGAGTTAGGGATGGATGACAGGGCACGAAACGTATCTAGGGTGGAGCATTGGAAATCCCAGAGATACACTCTTATGCACATTTCTTTCCATCACTTTCCCCCACCCTTCCCAGTTCCCTCTTGGCAGTCACAGAGAGTGTTCCGTGTATTTTGAGCCAGTGGCTGCTCAATGCCAGAAGAAGACTTCTTGATGGAGCCTGCACTGACCTGGTCAAGGCCTGGTGACCCTGAATTATAGATGGAACAAGTAATTATCCTATGGGTGTTACATAACATAATTTTTAAAGGACTGATGCCTGTTGATCTGGAATGTAGTGGCTTGAGGTAGAAGAGGGTTAGGCCAAGGGTGTGGGGAGGTTGCAGCTGCCTTTAGCAGTACAAAAGAGGAAGAGCTGCTGCCCAAAGCCAAGCTGCAAGTCTGAGGCGTTGGACCAGAGCCAGATCAACAGGCATGGCGCTAGCTTTGTTTGCTGTGGGCAGGGTGTGTGGAGTCAGAGGGAAGGCAGAGAAAGCATTAGCATGTAAACAGGTGAGGGGGAGATGCAAGAGATGAGATTTTGGGATAGGCAGGACATGAGGGATGTGTGGGCAGAGATGCACTTTATTGCAGGAATAAAGCATGTCTGAGAAATTGCTGTCCTCCAGCTTATTTGGGTACATATTTGGTGTGTATTTGACTCCTCACAAATGCAGTGTAGAGGACTCTGAGGGTGTGGTTTCATGAACTGAAGTCTGGTGACAGCGGTAACGTATGAGAGCTCCTGACCCCTCCACTTGGTCCTCTGCTGCGCCACGGCTGTGCTCAGGGTTGTTCCTAAGAGAGTGCTGTGAACCAGCTAGTGGGTTTTGTTTAGCCTGGACAAGCTCAGGTTTGCAGTGCTGGCCCGGCCGAAGCAGCAGCGTGGTGGGGAAAGGACCAAGGGACACAGTAAGGCTGTGTCAAAAGCTTGACACGTGCCTTCAGCGGTTTGTGCTTGAAGCCGTGCCTTCGGTGGGCTGAGACACTGCAGCAGTACCTCCAGACTAGCATCAGGCATTGCTTAACTCCATTAAGTGCTTGTTACAAACTCCAGTGTGTGCTTTTTATTATTCATTTTCCTGCTGCCTGGTTACACCTACCTCCATACACCTCTCACAGGGCAAACCCGTGCTCCCATCTGTCACATCCCACTCCTACATGGAAGGGAGCGCCCCAGATTCTTCAAAGAATGGCAAAAACCAGAAGGGTCCAGAAGAAGCTCATAAAGTTTTATTAGTAAATACACACTTTGCATAGAAATTCATGTTTTGCCCCTACTCTTTAATAGTTAGAGGAATAATAAAAGAAAAGAGAGAAGAAAGAGAAACTAAAAGGGAGATCAGATTGCAGAGGAAAGGAGAGGCGCAGTCCTATATCCGGGATCAATCCAGCCAACAGGGTGTCCAGGGCCTGGGGGGCACGTCACCAAGGCTTTGTGGGGCTACCTGCTTATAGGTAAGTTTGCCCCTTCCCAGGATTAGGTTTCTTGCTCGTCATGTAAATGAATTAGCCTGTGCAGTCTTCTGGACCCTTATGGAAATGGGGGGAGCTTTGAGGATCTTCCAGTGGTCTTGATCCCCCTCTACTGGACTTGCCTGCTCCTTGACCCCATTCCCATGCCTGTGCTGTTTTGTGTTGTGTGGTTTCCATGGACCAGAACAGGAAAATTGGCCCCAGAAAGGTGCTGCCCTGCCTCTGCATATCTCTCCTTTCCAGTCATATCCTTTTCTAACTTGCCTGCTTGAATGGTCATCGGTGTTTGAGGCATAGCAGCACATTAAATCTTTATTGCCCAGGTTTCTACACCATCTCTGTGGCCAGCCAGCAGCAGTAGGTGGCTGGAGACAAGAGTTCAGCTGGAAGCAAGGGACACTGTGTCCTTTCTACCCTCCTGTGGTGGTATGTGGTGAAGAAAGTAGGATAAGGCCGTTTGGATGACAGCGCTCTCCTTGTTAAAGCAACTGATTGCCAGGATGAAGAGATTTATCATTAGAAATTGTTATGTCCTGAATAACTTAATTAGTGCTTATTGTTCTATCTTTTGTGGGTGGTGGTGTGATGGTGAGATTTGTACTGTGTTTTTCTTCTATAGCTTTATCTTTTTCTACAAAGAAAGTGTACTCCATGGGAGAAATGATTCCCCATACAAGTGGTAATGAAGAATAAAAGGTGCATGTGGTTTTGTCTTTTGCAATGCAAAGCAAGAACGGCCCTCTAGTGGTCACAGCTCTAAAAAAAATGGTGTGGGGAATTTTCTTCATCCCGCCCAAACAATATTGCAGTAATTGTTTTCTCCAGGGCACCCTAGTGAGGAAGACATGCATGATAAATTTTTTTCCCTTCTCCTTGACATTCTTGTGATTCTAGATTGAGCAACTAAAATAATATTTGCAATTTAGTCATGTAATTGGCAACTTCAGACTGCATCTGGGGAGCTTTCACTTAACTGACTTAACTGCGCACGTTAATAATGATGGCAATTATTTATTGAATAATAGGCTATTGGGTTTCTTAAGTAGCTAAAGCACCGAGCTGTGGAACAAAGACTAATGTAGATTACTGTCAACTATATGCCATAGTTTGTTCCTGAAACCGCAAAATTGTGCTTTCATTTTGTTCACTTTTATGTAATTTTTTTTTTTCTTTTTGAATTCTTCTCAACAGCCCAGTGACTTCTCAGTATCTCTGAAGGCGTCGGGGAAGAACAAACATTTCAAGGTGCAGCTCGTGGACAATGTCTATTGTATTGGGCAGCGACGCTTTAATACTATGGATGAGTTGGTGGAACACTACAAAAAGGCTCCCATCTTCACCAGTGAACACGGGGAAAAGCTATATCTTGTGAAAGCACTTCAGTGACGTTGAAGATGGACTTGGCCACCTGGGCCTCTTATAACTTACAAGCCTTAGGTCCTAAATTCACTTTTATAGAGCAGAGCAATATCTGAAGCAGGCTTAAGGAATAGGTTCTTTCTAAAGTGTTTGCTCTGTCAGTTGCTGTTTGTCCTTTTTTTTTTTTGTTTGCCTCTTTTTGTGTTCCGGTTTTGTTAACCTCTGACCACCTCTCTTCAGGTTGAGAGTTTGCCTTGTGTGGCCATGGCGAGCACTCACCTTCCCGGCAGAGTTCAAAACGCCCCTCTCCTGTGTACGTTTACATAGTTAGCTCAGATCAAGGAGGGGCGTTTTCAATTCAAACCAGTGTTAATCTGTTCAGACTGCTCATGCAGGCAGAACTCTCCGTTCAGAGACATCGGGCACAGTTTGAATGCACTGAAGCTGCAGCTGCTTGAGTGAGAGAGAGTAGACGTAACAGTTGTGGCTGTGAGTTCTGTAGCTATATCGCTTACCGAGTAGGATAATACAAAACCTCCTAGTTCCTAGAAGCACTCTTTACACTGTACTCTGCTATTACATTGCCTCTCTGACTCTTTGTAAAGAGTACACTAATTAAAAGCATTTTGTAATAGTACTTCTTAAACTACTATGGTAAGATTGTAGTATAAGAAAACTAGTGTATTTTGGTCTGTAATTGCAACAAAGAGAAATTTTATTTGAAAGTTGATTACTAGAGAAAGAATAATTGAATTGTAAAGGCTGAATGTTTTGGTAATCTACAACCAAATGTGCCATCCACATAATGCTCTTTTCCTCTTGCCCTTCTGCTTGTTTGAATTAAACGATTATGTATTTAATTCTCAAAGTAATATGTATCTGTAGCTGATTGTTGACACTAATACAGAAGATTAATAAAAACTGATCTTGGGACAGGGTGGGGCGGGCTACCAACACTATATATATATTTGCTTTACGGAAAGAAATCGGGTTTTACAGAGGATGGCGTGGTTGGTAGGAAGAGACACACAGAATGTTTATGAAGAAAATGCATTTTTCTCTTTTCTTTACATTTAAACTCCTTTATGGTTTAAATATACAGTCTTTAGATGGCACATTCCTGAGATTGAAGAAGGGATCATGAGATCTCAAAATCTTGCATACTCAGTTTTTTGGATATTGTAATAAAAAAGGTATTACGTCATGATGGAGTACTGGATTTATCCTTGGGTGGTAGTCCTGATGTTACTTTAGGAAGGTGAAATAGAGTGAATAATGCATTTGTTTGTCTTGGAGTTTGTGTGGCTTAAAAAGAAATCATCTGCGACTGCAGAGGACAGTTTTTATATGAGCCAGTGTCTAATGAGCTCTGTGTTTCTTGTTTCTGTGATAATTAAGTCCATTCATAGCTTTAATGAAAACTGCAAGATGGACCTATTTCCTGGTACCTCTTTGCTATTAAAACACATTTCTTATCTATTCTGTGTTTCAGCCAGTAGTAGTGCAACTACCTCTGTGTATAACTCCAGAGCAGGTTAAGCAGACACCAGCACTGTCTGACTTGCTTTGGGGTAAATCACGCCACTGCCAGGAGACTGCACTGGCACCTTTGCAAATAAACTGCAGCCTTGCTCAGATCCAAGAGGCAAGTACAATTTCTGAAGTTCTATGCACGTAATATTTTTCCACCACTTTTGAAATCTTATTTCTGTAAGGTTTTCTGAATTGACAGCTTGTATTGGAACTAAAAACTGTGTTTTCTGTATGTGCATTGACTAAAAATTGGGCTTGGTAAAGTGACACTTGTGCTTGGTAAAGCTTAATGAAAGAAAGCAGTGATTCAGAGCAATCCAAAATGATCATGCATTATCCTGAAGAGCACCTACCCACGGCTGTCTTCTAAGAAGATAGAAGTTTTCCTTAGGAAATTGGTGAGATGTACCAGTTGTTTACAACTAACCTACAGAAGGACTCCACAGTGGGCTTCTTAAACCTCATGAGTGAATTCTGAAGAGAATGTAGGGATTTGCCTTCTAATACCTAGTTTTTTCTTTAGGTGAATCTAAGCATGTACGGGGTATGGCAATAACATTAAGAAAGTCAGCTATATGTTGTATGAGCATTTTCAGGTTTGAGTGAATTGCTTTTCAGTCTTATTGTCTTTTGGTAGTATTTGCAAAAATTATATATGGGAATGGTTTACTTTTTCAGTAAACTGATTACTGTAATTACTGTTTCATGCCCCTTGTTCATTTTTTTCCTGAAATATTCCCTACGTTTCCTGTTTCAAGAGCCTTCGTATGCCTCTTGCAATCTTTTTTCACTTTTTTCTACAGTCCATTTTTACAAGCTCTCTTAGTTCTTAATTCCTTTCTAGTCTTAGTAGCTTGGAACTAAATCAAGTAGACACCTGAATGAAGGTTTTGCTATATGCTTTATGTTTTAATGGATTTATCAAATTTTCTTTTCTTGTTTTTGTTACCTCATCTTCTGTAAACAGCTTCTGTATCTTGAGGTGTGAATTGTAAAATACTTTGTTTTGGAAGCAGTCAGTTAATTCATGACCTGTAAATGACTAGCTCAAGTAATTTCTTTTCTTTTTTTTCAAGTAAATCTCACCTGGGTTTTTCCCATGCTGTATTTTATCAGCATGCTTTCCATTCAACAGGCTCATTAATAGCTCTTCAGTTGTTCCCATTGTTATTGAGATATGTTCATACAAATTTTGCCAACTTTTCCTGCCCTTTTGATCTCATTTGTTGGAGTTGGCTTAAGCATTAATTATCTTCAGTACTAAATGCTTCATAAAGGGGCAATAGACATGAATTTTATTATTATTTTCCTATTTTATACATACCTTTCAATTATTTGACAAAACCTAACCTTTATTTTTTGACTACTGACAGCCTCTTTGTCAAAGCTTGTGGCGGGGGTGGCATTTTTTTTAAATATGAGCGGAGTCATGGTGACCTGAATTTCTTTGCCTACAGTATTCATTAAAGGCTCAAATAATTTCTGATGGAGTAGAAGTTGTGATTTTTCTTTATGGTGTTCAGTTTGGCTTTTGCCGTCCTACCTGATTCATACAGGTGCATAAGTTGTACTTCTAAGTATTATTCCTGTACAGCTGTTAATGTTTTCTTGCCTTGCTGGTGTCTACGGAGGAATGTGAATGACTTGTAAATCCGTAACAGTTGCTGTACTTTCCACACAGTGGCAGAAACTTGAGATCCATGTTTATAATTTTAGCTCTGGGAGCTTGTTGACAAGCTCCCACTTGAAGTTATCTTGACTGTTTGTGGTATCACCCCTTTTGGTATCACATATTAAGTGGGGACAAATTAGTAAAGGATTAATGTAAGAGTGCATTGAGAACATGCCAGGTAAACTCACACGGACCTGCTGTGCTATGAAAGCGAAGGATTTGCTTACTCTTTGCTTTTGAGGAGAGAAGAGGAGATAAAGACATGCAGTTGGGTATTTAATGTCATTGACTGCAGGAACAAACTCTGCAGTCCCACACTTGAATGATTCTGCTTAGTGTTCTCTTTTCCGATCTTCTTGTCTCATAAATGTATATTAAATCCTAAAAGTTTACAGCTGTTCTTCCAAACCTTTATTGTAGCTTTTCTGTGCTGTAAAGTTTGGTGTCTGGTTTAATTGTTTCACTATGGGTAAATAGAGATCTTCCACACTTAGAACCATAACTTCTGTTATAACACAAAGTTGAAGTACTTTCAGAATGCCACCGTACAATTTCACCTATTAAAATCCATCAGATTTTTTTGCCTAAGTTATGAATAAAAAACTAGAAAATGGATCCCAGGTCCTTTGAACTAGGTCTGACGATTTACTTGGCAAAAGCTACTAAATGACTGTAACGGCTTTCATTTCTTCTTGGTCTTAAGATAGTTCAATTCAGTGCTTTAGAAGTAAATGAAACTTGGACAATCTCTACAATCTGAATCTGACAGGTTCTGTTTCTTACTCCAGTGGGATGTGATGACTCATTTTTAAATGGAAACTTGTTAACATATTTATAATAAGCTGTGAAAGTTGTATTGCTAAAGTAACACTGAGCTCTTAAAATGCTCTAGGAACTGTGAAGTTTCCTATTCCTTTCTTTTCAGTACATTCAAAATTCAGTGCCTTTTTTATGAAGTGGAAAAGTGTAAGCTAGCAAGAGTACAGCATGCACAGTCCTAAAGAGCATTACAGATCACCTATACCATGTGAATGAAAGGGTGCAAGTAGATGCTGCCATTTATTCACTGTTTTGACTAACAAGTAAATCAGTTGTGCAATACTCTTCTAGAAAGTATTCTGCAATTGCAACCCAAATGTGCACCAGCTTTAGTATGTGATAACAATGCCTAATGTGTGTGTGTTCTTGTGCCAGTGTCTTGCAAAAGCAATAGCTTGCTGTCTTTTTTTTAGGTGGGTGTTCATATCTGTAGCTGTTGGATATAGTTATGATTTGTTGGAGAAATCAACACATGATGTTTTTTGACCTAAACTGACTTAATGTGAAAAATAACTTATATATAGGGTACTTAAAACTGTAGTGTTTTCTGCTCCTTTGCGTGCTGCTGGAACCCTACACTCTTTTTGTATTTTAAAATGTAATATTTTTTTTTGCATTTTCTTAGTGTTTCTTTTCTTGTTAGAAAATAGGCTGTTTCCCCAGTTGTTACTTGAACTATCCACCCAGGCTGATACAGAAGCTGACTAATAGAAGTGACATGTAGCCGTTGACACATTAGACAAGTTTTTCCTTGCATTTTCTTTCCCATGTGGTAATATTAAATGGTTTAAGAGTGGGAGGTTAAACAAAAAGAAAGAAAAAAGAAGGCTCTCTAACTTGACAGGTTATCTTCAGCAGTGGGAGTCCACAGTTATGAGGAAAGAGTAACAGGTAAGAAATGTTCTTTTCTATTTTCTTAGATGGATTTAGTTTGGAATTTAGCTTGACGTCATATGGCATGAGTGCATGAAGTAATACAAAGGTTAACAACTTAGTATGGATTTAGTCCATTTTATTGAAGGAATGGATGGATAAAGTTGTTAATCTCAATGTCTTAATATAGAAAAGAATAGTCATCTTAAAAATAGGAGAACTGGGATTTTGGGGACTTATTTTTTGGTGGTGAGCTTTTTTGTTTTGATTTTTGAGGGAAGACTTCAAAAGAGGTGTCTTGCTCCAGTTTTCAAGCCAGATTTTGCTTCTAAGCTTCTTCCCAAGAAACATCTCTTGAGTGTGGGCCAAGCCACAGGGAATTTGTTAAGTGGAATTATTCTCCCAGCTGTAATTGAAACTGGTGGTGAATAATGGGCTTTTTTTTTTTTTTTTTTTAAGTTTGATTTCCATTAGATTGGATACATATATCTATATGGTAATTAATTAGTGGGTTCTGTGGGTTACTGACTTAGTTTTTCACCTGGGTTCAACTCTCTCAAGTTGAAATAAGCTTGATGACTTTTTTTTAATTCCTTTTTATGTCACAGAACCAGTAGTGCATTCGGTGCAATTATAATTGGTAATGCAAAGAAGCCCTTCAGTTGTGGGCAGCTGGTATGTTTGGAATACTAAGTCCAGAGATGATGATGATGATAATGCAGCCATAAAGGATTGCGGGTAAGGGCACCAGCAGACAGTTAGAGAGAACAGGCTCTGGCATCGTTAACCAAGTGTCTTGATGGTTTCTCTTTGGAGAATTAGGATGTTTATTTTCATTTGAATATACATAGCTAATTTGTAGAAGTTAACCCTTTTTTGGTGTACTGCGTGTTTATACGTAAGTAAATTTGTCAGAATTAGCACCGCAGGAGAGAATGTGAATGTTGAGGTCCCAGGAAAATTAAGGGTATTGGTGTTTGTGACAGCTTTCCTAATAAAAATCCTTGCAGTTTTATGTCCCAGTAAAAAATGGGGTACTGCTTCATGTTCCTTGGTTTTGCACTGGCATTGGCCTGACTTTGTGCTGCCACAGCCTGTCTCTACCAAAGACAGGGCAACTGTGATTATGTTAGAAGAGACTTCCGTTGTGTCAGGGCTCTTGTGCAACTAGCTTGGGCTAAGCACAGAGTGCAGTGTGAAGAGAAGAACAAAGTGTTGAAGAACCCACCAAGAATGGGTGGGTGCCACACAGAACTCATTAAACATAGTTGTTTTTGTCCTTTGCCTTTACTAATTCAGCAGTGGATGCTGACACTATCAGTGTTTCATGTTTTGTGTTAATAAGTCTCAGGGTTGTTTCTTATGCTAACAGAGATCAGATGTGCCACTTCTCTGGCTTGTGTCTGTGTAATCATTCTGCTATGAAGTTCAGAATGGTTTAAGAGAAATTATATCTTCATTTTAGCTGGCATTTCTGATGCAGTATATAACCACACCTAAGTTGTCAGCCTTCTGATGCTCTTCAGTATTACTTTTTCTGTAAAAATTAGAAGTCTGAGCACATTTCAAAAGTTATCAATCTCAACTCAGTCCTTTGCCATGTGGTGAGCATTAGATTACCAGTCATAGGCCCCTCCATGGCAACATCCCATATTGTTTAACAGTGGTCTTGGAGACTTGTCTCCCTAAATTAGCATCAAATTTGTCTTTTTTTTTTTTTATCTCTCCAATTTTTTTCCTTAGAAATACATGTGCATCTGTCTTTACAGTCTTGTTGGTTCCTGGAAAGTCTTCTGGTCCTTGAATGCTGTTCTGGAATTTGTGGATCATTTGGAGCAATGGCCTTTCCATCCAGTGTTGGCTTCTTGGGAAATAATACTCTTCATGATGAACTGCGTTATCCTGTGTTGGGGAAATAAGAGCCAAAGGTGCTTTCCTACTTCATGGTAGTTCTGGGAAGCACTTTGTCCTAATAGAATGAACTCTGGCCATTCTTTAGAAAAGAAAGAAAAGAGGGAATAGGTTACCATTTCGGTTTAAATCGAAGGCTCTGTAAAAGCTTGCAAATCATTCTAAAACTTTAATAGGGGAGGAGCTCATTACATAATGCAGTGTCAGGAACTGCTTTGGTTACTTATGGAAGGAGGAGATTGCTTTCCTCAGCATGAGCAGGATGTTAATTCTGCAATAGTCTTGGAATTTCTGAAGAACAAACCCCACCACCTTCACTAATACGTGTGAAATAAAGCTGTGCGTACTACAGTTCTTAATCTTTGAGGGCAGGGCACCACACAGTCACCGATCTTGAATTTTTATTATTTTACTGTTAACTGCAATGATTTTCCTTTTATGATGACTCAGATGAATGATTTTTCTTGTGTTTTTCCTAGTGCAGTTGCATGTGGTCTGGCATAATTTTCATTGAAGCTGGTTGAGCTTCCAGGAATCCTGCTTGTCCTGTGCTTTATTCATCTGCACTGCCTTCCTGCCTCATTTGTACTTGGTCTCCTACTCTCCCTTTTTGCTTTTCTCACCTGTTTTCTCTTGTGCCCTAGACCTTCTTCAGTTTTTCATCTCCTTCTTCTTGTCTTCAAGTATTTCTACTCTCCCTTTATTGACATCCTTTAAGATTTAGAGCCTGCCTAATGAAGAGGAATGATTGCTTTGCTCCACACTTCTCCCTTACACCCCCAGATTGCAGAGGAGCAGGCCCACTTCCCTGCATGGAGCATCAAGGGAATTGATTATTTGTGCTGTGGGAACATCAAGGAACAGACCATCAAGCAAATTATATGGCCTAAGCAAACCTGTTCTTACTCGCAGAGGTGGTTATTGGATGGTGTACTGCCCACTTGAACCAGCAGCTTGACTTCGGAGCTTCAGTGCATGCGTGTTCTCCCTGTGGAGGGTGCTCAAACAGGCTAATCATCTGCAATTCTGAAATGGGGAATGGGAGAATACATGGCCAGTATTTCTGCATATTTACCCCAAATTGCACACAGCATGCTGATCAAAACAAGGGCAGTGAAATTCTTACATTGGTATTTGGGAGTGATGGCCCATCCCTTCTTTCTTGCTTGCTGAAGTTTCTTCTTGACCTGGATGGTATTTTCCAGCACTGAACAGAGAGAACAGCAAGCATTCCTCCGAGAGAGTTGCAATTCAGCAGTAGCAGCTTTTGAGATCTGATTTGCTTGAATTGCATCGATCCATATTTAGGCTGATATAGTGGAGTTGTTACACTGATATATAACTATGACACTGTGTGACAGCTGTAAATGCCAGTCCATGCTGTTTGTTGGGACTGTTATAATTATGGTGTGTGCTATAAAATCTTCATTCAAAACCTGATATCATAAACAAAGCCCTTTAATTAAAAAGAAAAAATGGCCTCCAGCCCACATACAAAAGGAAGGAACAGCTCAAACTGAAAAGAGGAGTAGTTGTTATGCACTGTACAGTGATGATGGAGAGCAGACAAAGAGCATACACCAAGGAGCCATGGAAATGAAGCGGCACAAAAGGACTGGTGACAGCGCCATTGGGAGTGTGCTCACCCACACCAATGGAGTGATGCGTGTGTTGGCACCAGTGAGCAAGACTGGAGTTCAAAATGATCGCATGAGGCATTTGCTAAGGGACCAGGCTCAGCACGCCCAGGCCAGAGGAACTTCAGTTTCATTCTAAAGAAGTTCATGCTTTTTCTCCCAAGATACAGAGACGGGATATAAATAGCAGTGGGCTTGAATAAGTAGTTGGCCTCTGCGGCAGGAAATGAAGACATCTAAGAAATCCCCTTTGTCCCAGATAGATGTGTGTGTGTGCATGTTTACTTTCCCTCCATTTAAAAGGCTGCTTCAGATTTGATTTGTTCTAGAACAAACTCCATTCTCCGTTCAGAATCAGTGCAAGCCTTTCTGTAGCAGACTGGTCACCAGGGAAAGGTTTGATTACCCTTGAACATGAGTGTAATCCATGTTGTCCTGGACTGCACATGGGTGCCTTAATCCTTGGTGAGCTCAGTGCCTTAGGAAGGGAGGACCAATACTTGAACAACTTTAGAAGGGTACATACTTGCATTAAAACTCCACTGCTCTTCCTCCTTCTCCACCATACCGATGGCTTGGGGACACATATCCCTTCGGCTTCTGTGATACGGTTTGCAGCCCTGATACTGGCTCAAGTTGTTTTAAGTCTGATACTTGGGAAAAAAAGCCTCTTGAACCTGCTTCTCACACCAGCCTTTCCCACTGAATATGAAAAATGTCTGCACTTATGTAGTCATACCCCTGCCAGCCAGGGAACCTCAGTGCCCAGTGCCATAAGAAGAATATGTTGCCTGCCACCAGTATACAGAAAGTACAGGATTTCTCCATCCCTGGTGGAAGAGCAGTATGAGGCTGTCAATACTACGTCATTTCCCATCAGCATGGATATGCGTTGGACTGGGAGCTGATGATGCATAAAATTTGATAAGGAGAGGTAAAATGTGGTGTGTGTCAATTCTGAATCATCTCTTCTCGATGAAGAGGTCTTAATGTCTGTGCTGGCCCTCCTGTTTATACATTTGTAACAGCAGACTTACCAGTACACTGGTACTGGTACATTAGGGGGCTGCAAGGCCTTAAAAGCACTGACTGACTGTGATGCTTCTGTTTTTAAAGCAAGAGAATATAATTGTTGCAAAAGCAGTGAATCTGAGCTAAAATACACCTTTCTTGTTAGTGGTATTTGCTGACCTGGTGTCTTTGCTGGTTATTCATCAGTCCTTGTGAGGCCTTGTACCTTTGAATGGGACCCATCTCTTCCCTGTCAGGATGGGTGCAAGTGAGTTATGAACTCTGAACATGGTGCTGTGAACTAATCCTCCCCTGGGCTTGCAGCTGCTGTACTTCCCAGTCATGAAAGCCATGTTTTACTGGCCTGAAAAAGCAAGCAGAGGGATTTTTCCAGAAGCTTGTATCTGTGTCAGCAGACATTAGGAAGAGCAGTCCTAAAATTTAGTCATGGTAAATTGTGATCTAGAGAGCTATAGATTTTTATGCTCATCTAAGATGATGGACAGGTACTGAAAAAAATAGGAAAAGATAATGAAGACATTTCTTTCTCTGAATGTCGTTCACCCTTCCTGTAAGCCTTATCCTTTCCAGCTGGTAGAGAAGTTTGACAATGCTTCCTCTCCTCTGAATTTCTTGCCCTAGAACTCAGGAAACTGGCCAGTCTTGGCACTGTCTTCTGGTAAATTATTACAGTTTACACTCATCACATATTTTGAATATACAGGCTTGTTAACATGTTTCAGCAAGATTTGTGTGGCATTATGTGAGCACAGACAAAAATCACTGCTCCTCAGTGATGCTGCCAATTCTGGGAAGCACACATGTACATTGTCTGGCACCCTGATTGTTAGTTTCAGGATGCTTTGGTTTTCAGTGGGCAGTGGCCATGAACTAAGATGCAGAAAAAGGTAATTATTTGCAAAGAACCTTGCAACATTATGCAATAACCACAAAGAGCATCAACACTTACTTTACATGTTCTCTAAGGGCTTATACTAATGCAGGCTGAAATTTAATGGAAAGATCAAGATGACTAGACTTGGCTTTGGATCAAACTCTAATACAATCATTTCTTACTGACTTCTGTTTGATATCAGAAGGTATTAAGGCACTTGCACTTATGATTTTAAGAGGCCTAATTTTAGAAGATATAGGGGATCAGAAATGTTAACTTGTGTTCCAGAGCAGCTGACTGAATTATACATCTGTGTTTTCTAAACTATCTTAGGTGAGGCGTATTTATTTTAGTAATCATGCAAAAAGTATGAAAAATGGAGATGGTGCCAGATCTGCAAAGAAAATGTTATATTAAAGGGGCTTTCACACTTACTTCAGTATGAACTATTGCACCGTTCTTTAACTGAATCTGACTTCCTAACTTTTCTGCTGTAGAATTACTGTGGCTTTTCTCAGATTTTCTGGTTATTAAAATTCAGCCCTCCAACTTTAGAGCTCCCTTGTCTAATGTTATTTGATCCTCGCTAGAGGAAAGTGTTTCAAGTATTAGGTATATTTTTAATGGATAAAACCTTAATAGTAAGAATTTAAAGAATATTATACTTTGGGACTTAGAAATCTCAAGTTGGAGAAAAAAAGAATGCTATTTCTCAGTTTATTTCACCTTTCAAATAATGTTCCAATTCTTCAAGGAACACCAGGGTATTACTGTGCCTGTGCACTTGGACCTTACATATTGCCATCCCATAGAGATTTTGCAAGTTTTCTTCATCTATAATAAGCCAGTATTAAAAATAAATTCTGGATGTCTCATACAATCACAGAATGGTTTTGGTTGGAAGGGACCTTAAAAATCATCTAGTTCCAAACCCCTGCCATAGGCAGGGACACCTTCCAGTAGACCAGGTTGCTCAAAACCCCATCCAGCCTGGTCTCTGACATTTGCGGGGATGGGACATCCACAACTTCTCTGGGCAACCTGTTGCAGTGCCCCACCACCCTCACAAGTGAATAATTTATTCCTAATATCTAATCTAAATCTACCCTCTTTCAGTTTAAAGCCATTCCTCCCTTGTCCTGTCACTACATGCTCTTGTGGAAGTCCCTCCCCAGCTCTCTTGTCAGCTCTCTTTAGGTATTGGAAGGTGCTATAAGGTCTTCCGAGAGCCTTCTCTTCTCCAGGCTGAACAACCCAGATTCTCTCAGCCTGTTTTCCTAGGAGAGGTGTTCCAGCCCTCTGATGGTGTTCACAGCCCTCCTCTGAACCCCAGTAGGTCCATGTCTTTCGTGTGCTGGGGTCACCAGAGCTGGATGCACTCCAGGTCGGGTCTCACAGGAGCAGAGCAGAGGGGCAGAATCCCCTTCCTTGCCCTGCTGCCCACACTGCTCTCGATGCAGCCCAGGACCATCAGCTTTCTGAGCTGCAATGTGCGTATTACCAGGTCATGCCCAGCTTGTACTTGTGTAGAAACATACTTTCCTCCAGTCTTTCGGAATTACAGAGGAGACAGTGTCACATATATTTCCAGTTTTGGGGCTTGCCTTCAAGATAGTCACCTGTTGCACCATTGTAGTGAAAAACGTTTTCAGTGTGTGAAAGAGCTTACAAAGTAGATTAGGAATGATTGCTTTCAATTCCTTCATCTCCTGGGTTTTGATGTTTATCTTTGTGATGGTATAGCAATACAACACAACTGTAGCTAAAGTTTGGCAGTTTGTTCCTCTTGAGTTCTCTTTCAGCTTCTCTGAAAGAAGAAGCATTAAGCTTGCTGTTTAATGATGTTCCTTTCTTCTCTGCTAGTTGGAACTGACTGGATTCACAAGCTTCATATTGCAGTAATTACTCTGGAATTCATTATAAGATGTTTAGTATTGGAGGTTGGCTACTTAAAAGAGCAGCAAGTTTCCAGGCAGGGATCAGATCCTGACAACTGCTTGCAGAAAGGTTTAATGAGGTTACACCTGTTTATCTGCTGCAAACTGGTCTTTTTTTTCTTTCTCTTGCTGCCATTTTCCCATGTCTTCAGTGATTCACAGCCTCCTACACTGCAGTCCGCTGGGACTGCCAGAGATGACTTTGTTATTAGTTGATGTTTCTTGAATGACCCAAGTTTTCCTTGTAATCTGATTCCATCGAGGGGATGGTGTTAGGCCTCTGGGATTTTCAGGAATTACTTGCATTGCACACACTTAAAGAAAGCTTGTTCAAAGTGACCTAAAAACTTAGAAGTCTCAAAGGAATCACCATTTTTCAGTTCTAGGCTCAAAACCATGACTTCCTGAAATGCCTGTGCTCTTTTGGACGAGTGTGCTTGCTCCATGCCAAGCTTGCCTGCTTGCTTTCCTCTAGTCCTAAGCTCCTCTGTGCAAGCAGGGTCGCAGTCCTGCTTGGATGTGAGGCACCCATGTCAAATGACCCCCTAAGACCCTGATGCTTTCACTGTTGTGCCCTCCTCTTGTATCTGTGTGCTCAGTATGTGAGATTTCTCAATCACATATGAAACTGAAAGCACAACCTTGGGCCTTACTTACGAAACACCGTTTAAAAAGCTTCTTCAGCTTGTCTTGAATGTGTGAAAGTCCACATTCGTGACAGAGTGGTACGTTTCCATTTTCTATTTATGAGAACAATAATAAATCACAAATATCATACGATTTCTTCTGTACACTGTATACATGCTTTGTAGATGCCCCCCAAAATAGAGGGAAGTAAGGAATTAGAAAAATTAAATGGTACTGTGCATTTTCTGCCATTGTCCTGTTAGAGCTCCTGTTCTTCCACGTGCTTTGCAGCACTGAGAAGTATAAACACAGCTAGTCTCTTCCTTTTTCAGCACTGCTTAGGCAGTGTATCCCTTTGCTACTCAAATTTATTGCCAGAGTTGCCAAGTGGCAAATCACATGGATTCATCACATGAATGGACGTTTGTTCATGCAGAATTGCTTTGGTGCTGCCAAACTGTTTCCTATCGGTCACTGATTTGCTGTCATTCAGGTGCTCAGCGACATTATTCATCATTTCTTTTTGCTGTTGATCAGAGCCATGCTTCAGGCTGTGAAGAAGGGTACAGAGGATATTCAATATAAATCTGAACTGTGCAATTCTCTCTTAAGGTACATGTTCTAAAGAAGGCAGGGAATTAATTCCCCTGCTGCTTCTGCCACAAGTGGGATTTAAGGTGAGCCAAGAAACTTCAGCTGATGTTCCGTATTTTATTGTGTGTCAGGCAAGCCCGGAAACTTTCTTCATGAGGGCTGTGCATGCTCTTGACTGATGAAATATTTCACCCGCTTCAGCAGTGGGAGGTTGTTTAATTAAAGGGAATAAGTAGCATGTACTATATCAAACACTTTAATTCTGAAAACTTGGAAATGAGAATTAATAGATTCATGCGGAAGTGTGCTTACAGGGGATTAATGACTGTTGTTAAGCTGGTGATTATTCATTTCCAATTTGAATACACTGGTCTGAGAATATTCTTGGGATCCAAAAAATTAAAAAATGGAGACCTAGGGACTTGGGGGTGGGAACTCTGGGACTGAAATGTGTTTCCTTTCAGTGCCACGGCATTAAAGCCCACTGGCTGACGCTTCAGGTACCTGTGACTGTCATTTCAGCCCTGTGCGTGGCCCTGCGACTTTCTGCTCAGTTTTCAAGCATGCCATGATATTGAGGATAAGATTTAAAGAGAGCAGTGAAAATGAAAGTGTGAAATACTAGTAAAAGCCCAATTTCATGCCAGTGGTTGAGGGGAACCACAGTGAAAGTTTGTGTGATATTCGCATGGGCTTTGGTGTCATGCTGCTATCACTGACATCCACAGTCCTCCAACAGTCTCTGAGGCTTGAATCAGACCCAGTTTGCCTGGATTATCAGTGCAACCTCTTTTCTCCCATCTTGCTTCATCCAGAATAAAAGAAACTGCCTCACAGTTCTAGGACTGGGATTTAAAACAAATGGGCACTATTAAGAGAGATAAGTAAGCCCTTTTTAAAAAGGTGCCCTGCGGAATGGTATTTGAAGAAAAACTTATCATGGGGAAGAACAAGAGAAAGTTGAAGTACACAAGTGTGATTTTTTCGTGCAGCAAGCATGGGGTGGGGTGGGAGCAAGAAAGATCAGGATGAGGAATGAGCCTCCACTGATATTCACACAGAAAGGGAAGAGCATTAAATCAGGTCTATTGATTGGCACTGATACGAAAGTAATGCTTTTCTCTTAAGCACAGCTCTGCTGTCACAGCTTTTTGGTTACTGATGTGTGCTCCAACAAAAGACATTACCTTGATGCAGAGAGGTCGCTGTGAGCTGCAGGCAGAACTGAGGCTGTGGCATATTCTCAAGCATGGTTACGCAGACGATTTTTTTCTAGTTCATTTTTACATATGTATTTTTCTCTCCTGAATGCTTCTGTTGATAGTCAGACTTTCTCAATTGTTATTGCTCATGTTATGTGGTAGGAGGAGGGAAGAGTAAAAACCAGATTGCTTATAATGTCCCTCGTTGCAAAATCATTATTGGCAACCAAGTGACATCAACACGGGGGATTAGAGAAGCACAGAAATAGTACATGAGGGGTTAAAAAGCCAATGTAAGTGGCTGTAGAACATCATTTTCCCTTTCTCAAATAAAATGCTCTCATCCACTAACTCATCTATCTCAGTCCTCATTAAAGTTAGTGGGAGCCTTTCCATTAACTTAAAAGGATATTGGATCAACCCCAGATCCTCCGTGCTGGGTGTAACAGGCACAGTTGTTAAGCTCAGAGGTGAGCAGAGGGAATTTTATGACTGAAGAGTCAGTGTGAAATTTCAGCCCTCTTGAATCCACTGGTGAAATTCCCATTAACTTCATTAGTGCTGGGATTTTGCCACTAGGCTCAGCATGAAGTGAAATCAATGTGGCAAGAGACGGCAGGATGTTTGACAACAGAGATGCTAGCTGTGTTTTATCCATGGCTGGAATGCTGAAGTGTAAACTGTTTTCTCTGTTAAAGTTTCATGCTGCCATTTCAGTGGCAATAGGAGAATTGAGCCTGACTGCAGCTGCCTGTCTCATACAAAGAGAAATTCCGGCATGGCATCTGGCATGGGCTTTCCTTCAAAAATGCTACCTTTGGAGATTTCCAGTTTATCCAGAGGTGGTTGTATCTAATATGCAGCAGATAACCGGAATATAGTACACTTCCATCCGGCAGCAGAGACCATGCCCATAATCCCTTCCCAGGTGGAAGAAAGCATAAAGCTAGAGGTCAAATAAAAATAGGGAATTTGGAAGAAAAGAAGCTTCTAAGAAAGTAATGAGCTGTACCCATCCAGCTGTGCTATCTGCAGGGAAATGATATATTTTTGAATTGGAAAGAGATGCGTGAGTGTAAGAAGGAGGAAAAATGATTGAAAACACATGAGAATGGAAAGGATTTTCACCACACTCTCCCCGAATCTGAAGAGAAAGATGTCCATTATAATAATTGCAGTGTAAGCCCCAGAAATATGCTGCAGTGTGAGGCCAGATCCATCCCTGGAGGGCTTGCAGGCAGAGATGAATATAAAAAGTCACAGGAGTTCAGGGGTAGGTCAATACAATGATTTCAGTTTTCAAGCAGCTAGTACAGGGTTTTCTAGAAAGGGCTGGAAATCCTTATTCCCTTAAGCAGCTGGAGTTGAACTCCAAAACCCAAAGGCTCTTAAAACACCAGTTGCTTTCTGAAATGTTGGTGGTTATCAGTATCTAATTCCAGCGTGTTTCCCAACCTTGGGCTGCCTTTGAAGTATCTCCACCAAGAACTGCTCTGTGCTCCTCTCTGCCCTAGCCTGCTCCCTGAGCAGGCTCCAGAATGAAAGGGTTTGTTGTGGGCATGCACTTCACCTTTTATTTCTACATGCTGTTGACTGGTATTAGCAGTACCTTCCTGAAAAGAGATGAGGATGATAACAAGTTGGTGCTTAATCGAGGTCCCTGAAAGGACCTCACTGGCTTTAGGCTCCATCTGTAGCCACCAAAGATCTCTGTCCCTGGGGAGAGCACGTAGGTGCAGCATTGTAGTGCCTGCATTTAGATGTGCTGCCTGTAAGTCTGACTCCTCCTGGGGTTAAATGGTTCATTCTTTCAAGCACTGTCTTATTGGTAATGCCAGCATGTCATTAATGTCGGGAATCATTAAATGGGGAACGTTTTTTCTGTCTACTTTTCCGTGCGGTAATGTTAAATGTGGTTCCCTCATTCCTGCCTCCAACACCCACCCTCCACACCGCCCATCCATTTTTCTTTCTGGAGCATTCAGAGTGCATGACTTCATCTGCTTGATTATCTCGAGCCTTGGGAATGCTGGCTTTGTCTCTGAAACCACCAGAATGTGCTGAGCAAACACCGCTCCCAGTCAGGCTGCATCAGGGCTGGCGGTTAAAGCCTCCAATGCAAGAAAACTTGCTGGGAGCTGCTTTTCCATGAGATCATCTTTAATGATAGGGGGTTGTCTTATTTTGGTGAACTGGATTGAACACGAGGGCAGTATCAAGGCCAAATAAAAGAGCTGTTGTTCCCAAATGTTTTTGTAGCTTTCTAGGATTGCATTTTTGCACAAAAGTGGGCATTCATTCTTAGTTACGTTGCTGTTTCATCTTTCATACTGACAATGTGGTTTCTGTCATTGGCAGCAGTGCCAGTAAAATCCACAATGGATTTTTAAAATGCATTTGGGGAGGGAGTGTTTTTTCTCCGAGAGGCATGAAGAGCTGTATCTCTGATGATGCAAACTTTGTAAGAAGAGCCGTGCTGTTCACTCAAGTCTGTCTGGCTATAGAGCATTGTTGGTTTTGTGCATCAAGCAGTGGGAGTAAGCTGAAGCAATCGAAAGGGAAGGATTGCTGACGGGTATCTAATGGGAGCGATTTCATGGGAACTCCCATGATGGAAGTGCAGGAGCTCTCTATGCAGCATCTCCAACTTGTTGAGGGGTGTATTTGCTGGCACAGATGTTCTGATGTGCAGAACAGGAAATTAGGATGAGTTAGATATTACTGGGATACAAGGAAGAATATTATATTTCCGTGTTAGCTGATAATATCTAAGCTATGCAAATGCAATCTTTTATGGTCTGAAGGTATCTCCTTCTGCCCTCCACAAGGTAGATAAGTTTTTAGAGCTTGCTCAGAACTCAAGCTGTGGCATTACATTGTCACAAGTGATCCAAAGGAGAAGAGGTATTGTGTGAAAAAAATGGACAATGTGAATTGCAAGCCCTGACCCCCCAGTCTGTGAAGGCACATCTTGAATTTCCTCCTTGAATATTGAAACAATGTGGGCCTGCCACTGTTTTTACACAGCAGAGGCAAATAATGCAGATGGCAATTACCACCACTGTTCAAATCTTAGTCAAGCGTGTGCTTATTAGTTTGAACAGTGTCAAGGTCCCAGCTTTCTCCCTGTCAGGCAGGACAACCCCCGCAGGTTTTATCTGCCAGTGCATGTGAGGACATTTGCTGTTTTCTGTCACTGTTCCTGCGTGTATATGAAGTTGAGTGTTATCCTGGTGTTACAGTGATTGCTTCCAGCACAGCTTTTTGGGGGAAATAAATCATACCAGTCAAATTAGGAAGTGATCCAATATCTTGCTCATAACCCAAATTAAGTAAAACAAAGCTTGTATTTTATTCTGGTTTAAAAGAGGTTTAACTCTTTGGCACGAAGCCCTCTATACTCTCTTCTAGTCCATCACACAAGCATCAAAGAATTTGTTATAGCTTGGTCAGAAATGCTTAAAGATGTTCTAGAAAAGAGTTTATTCTCACTGAGCTGAGAAGATAAGCTTGTGCAGAGCTGAAACCAGCTTTCAGGAGCTCTGCGAGTAGAAGCTTTGAATGTCCAGCCAAGAAACTGGCTGTTTTGGTTGTTTCTATTGAGATTAGTACTCAAGACAGTGTTAATACACAGTTTTGCATGGCCTAACAAATAAAAGATGTAGCTGTGTCACAGATGATGAAATTGAAGTCTTTTCCATTGAGATAGAAGCTAGAGAAGGTTACCATGGACAACTGCTGACTCTGAACATTTTAGAATTCTTAAATCCAACAAATTCATATCCATGAAATTTTAAAGACCTGGAGATAGGAGCTCAGTTGATCTCTGTATGTTGCTTTTTAGTCAGTGAGTGGAAAAAGGTGTACTGCTAACAGGCTATGAAAATTGAGTGCTGGTGCTAAGTATGGGTCTATCAGCTTGACATTGATCCAAAGCAGAATAATGGAACTACTGAAATCGGAGTCCTTTATTAACAAATTAAGGGAGCAGCACTTTGTTAGCATCTATCTATCTGAGCCTAAGGAAAATGGATCTTGTCAAATCAGCCTGATGTATTTTACTTTGCCAAGATTACAAGCTTGCCTGATAAAAATTGCAGTAGTCACCCGAGTGGGCCTTCTTCACATCTTGATCCAGAGAGAAAATGAACAATGTCCAACAGAAAATGGTTTTGATGCTGATGGATCTCCAGGTGGAGATGGATGGAGGGAATCATCTCTGAGCTGTTGGTGTGTATGGTAGGGTTCCTCAGGGGTGTTTGCTGGCTTTTCACTATTTAACACTTGTGTCAGTAGCTTGCTAGAAAACATGAAATGATTACTGCTACTGTTTGTAGGTGTGCATGCAGACTGGAGACAATTGAGGGAATAGCTAAGTCAGCTCACCCACATTATTTGACAAACTGTGAGAATGTAAGAAATGCTCATGTATTATTTGCCTGGTACAGGGTCTTCTATTTAAGCTCAGGACAGCAGGTCTCGAAGGGGCCTGAGGCTTCGGTCCTGCAGAGCAGTGACCAAGAGGCCCCGGTGGATGGAAAAGGGAGTATAAATCCCAACACTCTGCTAGGCTGTGGGGTTTGATAAGGCACCATTGTGGATGTGGAAGGAAACATTAGAAAACTAAACTCAGTATTGGTAAAAAGGAAGTGGGTTGTTTACAAAGTCGCTGTATGTTGGATAAAATCCACTTTTGTGCAGAGGGCTAGCACAGATGATATCAGGGCTTGGAATGAGATTTTCATCTTGGGCTGCCTTTCAGTGCAGAGGTGGAGTTTAATCTCAGTATGTTATTGTGCTACATCAGGACTTAAATTCCTTATTTACTGTTTTCTGGCAAACATTTAGGTAAATGTTGCATTAAGTAGACATTTATTTTTAATAACATTGGCATTTATCTCACTTTTCTCCTGACGTTTTTAGCATCTTCACAGATACCTGCATAGCTATTTCTGTCCTAAAATTTGCAGTAATTAATTGCTTTTCTGTATATCTGTAGGAGCAGCTATCAGCAAAGAGAAAGGGAGGCACTCTAGTTTCACATCCTTTGATTAAAGGTAAATTGAAAGAGTTAAAGATGTGGTATTTAATGTAGAGACTTTAGGGCTGAAAACCAACATCCTGATACCTGCTGAGAAATGCCTTACTCCACAAATAATCTCTGTTCTAGTAACTCCTGCCGTGGCTAAGGCTAGCATTGGAATGTGGCCCACAGTAATTACTGTTTTGAGACGAAGGGGACGCTTTCTGTTCACCCAGAAATAAATCACTTTGATTGCTTTTCTCCTATGGCAGAGCGCTGTATGTATAATTTAAGATGTACAGCACAGCAGTGGAGCCTTTTAGAACTGGATCATCCCACCAGTCAGCAGTGAGAAAACTGATACAAGTGATGGGTGAGCAGATAAACACTCACAGTTTTGGGAGCTGGCAAGTGCCAAGGATGCTACATGTACTTGTACAGCTAAGAGCGATGTACGTGTTTCTGTCTCTGGTATCAGCCTGTCTGGAGGTGAGACCCAGCTTGCCCACGTGTGGCTAAGCTGCAGGAATGTCTCAGGATTGCTCTTGGGGGATTGTCTGAGTGCTGAGTGGAGCTGCAGTCATGTCAAGAAAACCAGTCCATCGTGTCAAGTGGTAATAGCAGGAATTAAGTCATTCTGTAAACACATTTTATGAACAAGTATAATCAGTTTGGTGTCTCATAACAGGCTGGTATGTGATGACTCTGGAGAGCCTTGGAACAGCTTTAGGAAGGGGAGGCAAGGCAGAGCATCATCCCCTTTGAGAGGGTATTTGCTGAAAGTGTGGGGCTTTCATGTAGCTGTGAGTGGGGCTGATCCATGCACAGCTGGGGCCTGACCTCACAAATGTGGGGTTGTTTGTTGTTTTAGTAACCAGCCACCTTGGAAAGGTTTCTAAAAAAAGTTATTTTTCATTTCTTGGTGAGCACTCAAAACAATTATATCTATGGCAGAAATTGCTGATGGACTTGTATCAATTTCCCCTTGATGGCTGCATTTTCTTTCTTTACTCTGGGGTCTGAGATGTTTTGGGAACACCGGGATATTTGTCCCTCTCTTCCATGGCTCCAGCTCCTTTCCAGGCTGTGAAATCAGCTTCAGTCTCTCTGCGTCTCATCCTGCTGTGAAGTCGTTGAACTTTTAACCGGTTCTGTAGTTAAACAGCCTCTTCTCACAGTGCCACGAAAGCACATCTCGCTCTGCATGCCTCAAGTTTCTGTACTGGAGGCATGGCAAGAACTGGAGGAACTGCCTCATCCAGCAGCCACCCACCTCTCCCTGGGCTTTCCACCTGAGCAGGCAGTTCTTGGTGCTTGGTGTTATTCCTGATCTGGCTGAGAGGGGTGAACAGCGAACACCAAGGTTCTGTATCATGGAGCATCTGGCAAAGTTAGTGAACCTGGGCTTGATACCATGCTTTGTCTTCCGGCTCAGCTGAAAGGCTGACACAGGAATTTTAGTAAAACGTGTGAAGTAGGCACCCAGAACCTGCTACAGACAAGATCACTTCATTGTCTTGCAGGTGTTCATCTGAAAAAGCAAATATGTGTAGTTTGCATGTCTAATGCAACTAGAAGAGACAGAAAAAGATCAGAGAAGAGGTTGTTCTGTTTCATTTCTCGTCATTCTACTTTTGTGTAAAATCAGCATTGTGATTGAGGCATTCTTATTATAATTTTGCAGACACTTGTTTGTAATGGGAGGCATTGCCATGTGGTGTTTTTACTCACCCTTTTTGTTTTGTCCGTTATGAAATCTTATGTTTTCAGTTCTGAGTAAATTAAAGGGTTTGGATTGGCAGTTCCAGATACAGATGCTGTCTGTTCATAAAGCAGATCCTGTACGGTAACAGAATAAAACTTCCAGTTTAGCTGTGCTTGAGCACCTCTGCTTTGATCTGAAGAAACCTCCATGCCAGCAGAGAAAGTTAGCAATTTTGTTTGGAGCACAAGCATGAACTTTTATGATGCAGAAGCTGTGCAGCTGACTGAAGTAAGCTGACTGATGGTATCGTCGCTCTTCCATCCATGTCACTACTTACTGATTATAAAACCCTGCCTCTTTCCCCCTGTTGATAGCAGGTTTCTTACTTTCTGCATCTGCTGGGCTTCAGTAACATTTCTGAGAAAACGTCCTGTTGTCTAATCTTGAGCCTGGTGTGTTTGTCTACATTTTCTTTTTATTTACATTAAAAAGAAAAAAAGCAGGTGGGGGAGAACTTGGATCCTAATGAGGTTATTTAAGCAATGAGTTCAACTTGGAGGCTAAACCAGACCTTTTGCTTTTAATCACTCTGTGGGTGGTGCTGCTTCTGTACAAGCACAAGGTGTTCTTACTACATTTGTAATTCAAAATAATTTCCAGCAATATGAGTGCAGATGGAGCCAATCATTGGTGCTTATTTCTAGGCTCTTTCTACCCTCTCATGGAGAAAAGAAAGTCTTTCTGATGCCCTTTTGAAGCTGAACATGATGCAAAAATCAGGCAGACCTTTAATCTTCCTCTGTCCTGATGCTTACCATGTTCTTTGTTGAAACATGGGGACAGTGGCATGTGTCTGGCGCATGGATCGTCTCCTGTACGCAGGGCTGGAGACAGACCATCTCTGTGCAGGGCCCCAGCAAGGTACTTGTCCCAACCCCAAACTGTGGAACAGTTTCTGTGAGGTCCACCCATCCCTTTTGCAGGTCTGGATCCCCATCTCACACTGGTCCTAGGCAGAAGCTGGGGTGGGCTGTGTTCACACAAAGACAGCAGCACAAGGGCGAACGGCCCTTGCCTGCACCAGTTGCTGTTAAAACATGGGGGAGGTTCCTTTTCCAGAAGCTTAATGGGAGATGTTTCAATCTCTTCTAATTGAGCAGTGCTGCAAAACAAAATGCTATTTAAAAATCAATGTCCCTCTGTACACAGCTCTTCACTTCCACCATGATGAAGGCGTGGACCTGAATTACAAGCCCTGCAACATCTGGGTAATGGCTGACAACAGGGCACGTTCGTGAGGGGCCAAAGCTTGGTCTAGGCTGGGGAGCGGGCATAGGGAAAAACACCTCCTTTAAGGAAATCTGGCAGCTCAAACCGACTGACACAGTTTCTCTGCCCCTCATCCAGACCATGGTTGGCCACCGCTCTGGCACGCTCTGGCATGCTCTCCACACCCATCCTCTCTCTGCCAGGCACAATCTGTCCCTCTGTGCTGACCGCTGGAAAAGCTTGCAGGGGTTATGGAACAAAGGTTTGCCTGTCGAGCTGGTGAAGTGAGAAGCACTCGCTCTTGGATAGAAACGACAACAGCTTTTTTTTTAACCAAATTATTTATTTGAGTAGATGAAGCAGTAACTGTGCATTGTTCAGAGTCATTTAAAACTGAATTCATGCCATGCGATTGTAAGCCAAGGCATAAGAAGGCAAGTAAATCCTTCTTCCTAGTCTCAGGGGAGTTGCTTTTTCCCTGCAGCACAGGAGAAGGGCTCCTGTGTGCTTAAAATGCCATGTATCGGTTACAGAGAACATGCTGCTGTTCAGATGACACCGCTGCTAAGCACACAGTTTTCTTCCCTCTCGACCTAGTAATGTGTGTGCCCTCTCATCATCATCCCCCATTTTATTTTAATAGGGAGCAGGCTACACCAGCAGCATAACAATTTGTTTCACAGGGTTCCTCCTCATCTCAGAATGATCGTTAGAAAAAAGCTGGGGTTGGATTGACACTTGGGAAATTGTTATACTAAAGCTGGAGTGCACGAGGAGTATGGCCTAGCCCATCTGCATTAGAAGGTAGTGCTGCTCTTGGTTTTTTGGGTTTTTAGGATGGAAAAAGTTAAGGCTGGGTGCAGCAATGCGGCCCTTTGCAGCTGGAGGCGCAGGGAGGGGTTTGCTGCTCCGTTACGTACCATCTGCTCTTGGGCTGCTGGAGAAGCTGGCAAGTAGCTCCAGATAACCACCCAGGTAGGGTATTTTAGAGAAACTGCCTCTGGGATTGTCCTCAACCCAAAGACCTGTTAAAATCAGTGTTAGACTGATGAACAGGGATTTCTGCTCATTGCTATAAAGGCTGAAATGACTGGATGGAGAAAGCTATCGGATTCCATTTCTCCTTGAGCAGATATTTCTGCCCAGGATAACACCCCTCTGGGGGTGGAGAATGAATGGAAATTAGTTATAGGGAGTTCCAAGGGAAGGCAAAAATGAAAGCAATTTAATCATAAGGTAAGTGTTTATGTTGCAGAAATAACTAATCAGTATTGAGCAATAAAGATCTTAGGATATAAAACAGAAAAATGAAATATTTTATGCATGGAAGTACTTTTGATAGATTCTGAATATTAGATTGTATACTGGAGTAAGTTTGTACCATTAGTTGTGTGCAGAAAAAAATGAGATTTCTGTAAGGGAAACAGTAGCAGGACCTTGTCTCATCGAGAGAGATGAAGGAACAGGGGCTTTCTCTCACCCTACATTTACATCCAGAAGATTTTGGATTTTTTCCTGTTAGTATCTTGACCAAAACCCCAAACATTTTTCTTTAATGCATGTTCTGAATGCTGCTTTGCACTGTACTGCGCAGAGTAGGGGCGAGTGACTGAAACAGACCAATGGGGAAAGCATAAAAATTGTTGTACAAAGAGAGATTGTTTAGATATCTTTATTTAGCAAGTGAAGTACATTGCCAATAGGAAGGAGAAAAATGGAGACTCAGCTGTGTTTACCAAGGCAACAGAAATTTTCCTGAAGTGAGGCCAACTTTGATATGAGCTATTAATTTTGCCTGATTTTTTCAGGGCTACTTCTGGATAGGATTTGAATGTCATGTTTTTGTGTGAGGGCATAAACATCTTGCTGTCAGTGCATGTTAGTTTTGCATCTGTGCTTCTAAAAACTGACGCCTGGCCTGGCACTTGAAGGTCCGTAATGTGGCTGAGGTTGTAGCATGACCTGAAACAAGTTTTGCCCTGTGCGCTTTTGGGAAGGGCTGGGATCGTGGTGGCACCAAAACAGGTTCTTGAAATAGAGCCAAGTGCATTGTGTTAATCCTGCATTTTTTGCCCTTCTCTTCTTCCATCTCAGCAAAGCTTTTCCTTGTGGCCCTGATCCAACAAGCCGTTTAACTGCGTGCAGGTGCAGGCACAGGATGGGCCCTCCTGGCACGTCTCACTGTGTGCTGAGCTGTATTTTCAATGAAAAAAACAACTATGAGACAACTTCTGTGCCCACCTACCCCTGCCAGCCCCAGCCTTTGTTAGTGCTGAGTCCAAACATCTTCCCAGAGCACCAAGGTCAGGGTGACAAACCAGGAAATACCAAGTGAAGGTGCAAGTCCCTACATTTCACTCTCTGACCTTCAAAGATGGGTGCAGCTGCTGGAATTTACCTGCAGCACTCTGGCTTTGTCCATGAGAGCGGTTTTGCTGGGCGGTGCAGCAGGCTGTGCCTGGGTCTCCCTACTCCCTGAACACACTTGTCTGAGCACAGGTGGGCTGGTCATGCAAGGCCACCTGCAGCTCTTGCACCACCAGTGATCCACGTTGTGCCAATTGTCAGTGGCGGGTGCAGGTGGTGATGTCCTGGAGACTGCCATCCGTGAAACACTAGAGGAGGGTGAACATTTTTCTGCAGGGTTTCCTATGGATCATATTTTTTAGTGTTCCCTAGGCACAGCTATTATTTGGTGGCTTCAATACCTGCAAACCTATGAGATGTCAAGTTTATTTCTGCCTTCGTCCTGCCTCAGATAAGTGGCAGGCATGAGTGCCAGTACATGAATGTCCTTTCTCATCCCGCTAGACCACTCACATTCCTGACCCACTGGCCATTAGCCAAGTCTTGCTCCTTAGCCCCTTTTCTGCTGCAGATGAGAGAAGGAGCTCTGACTGATCTCCTGTGTCTCACACCCGCACTGATAACTACCCTTCCCCATTAACAGGAGCCCTCAGCCTTCTCTTCCCCACTGACACCTTTCCTCACAATTTCACCCTGTTATTCCCCCATTTTTCCTTAGTTTCTGCCAAGAAGAATTTGTTTAGCTTCAAGTGACTTTTTGATTTCTCACTGGACTGAAATTGTAGCGCCTCAGAGTGAGCTTGCCCCTCCTCACCACCTTCTCAGCAGACCCAGGTTGTAAGAGCATACTATTACTTTACTTCCCTCCACTCCCTGGGTGAAGAGTACATTTTGTAGATATTGTTCAGGTTTTGGGCATGGTGAACTGCCTCATTGATTCTACTGAGAAAAAGAGAAGAATTGAAGGCTAGAAATTTTTTTGAGCTGCCCAAGCGTGTGTACTGTGGCCCATTTGCCTGAGCTCTTGTACGTGTGACTGCCCTCCAAAGAGCTTGGTTGTTTTGGCAATACAGTGTTGAATTGGCTGTATCCCAGTAGGGAATTACTTGGTGCTACTTAAGTGGAAATGTCAACAGGCTTGCAAGTATGAAGGTGTGACCAGAATCTGCTTTTGAGCAAGTTCTGATAGATTCCTATCCACTTCAAAAAAATGGTGGATTTGTCTGTAGATCATATCCCTTGGCTTGCACAACTGAGCAGAGTCAGTCTCATGGAGTTATTTATGGTGTTTACTTCATGCCAATGATATTTTCCTCCTTTTGAGCACTGCGAGCAATCATTTGGTACAGCCAAGTTCATGAGATTTGGCTGGGAGTTTTATTTCAAAGGACTTCTAGGTAACATCTAAAATAAGATTTGATTTTAAGCCTGAGGAGGAAAATAAAACTAATGGGCATGACCAAATTCCCACTTACATAGAGAGAAAAAAATCCACTAACATACTTTATGGACAAATGGACTTGAGTGAGGCTTAACCAAGGACCCTAAACCATGGGCCCAGATGAAGAGGTTCCCAGAGAAGTCTTTGTGCACCTTATTCTTCCCTTTGGCAACCCCAGGTTTCCTAGGAATATGGGAGCTCTAAACTTTGTTCCTTTCCCAACCCAAACCCTCAACCTAGGCACAGACTAAACCCTTTTCCAAGGACCACAAGCTGTAGGAGAAATCAAGAAGCTATCATGGGAGAAATATTTTTACATTCTCCTTAGTCAGCCACAACACAATTGGAGTTCAAGGGTTTTCCCTCTCCTGACCTAAACATTGGCCTTGGCTGGATTATCACAAGCTGCACTAATTATGACATTTTCAGGGACAAAATCCTAATGAATCCAGTCCCTTCCTCTGAGGGAGCTCCTTGGCAGCTCCACATCACATGCAATTCTTGACATTCCCCTGAACCTAACCCTAACCCTAAACTTTCTGTGAGAGCTGAGCATTTGCCAAAGAGACTAAGCCATGGCCAAGATAAAGAACTTGTGAGGGGAGAAAGCTCTTTGCAGCCTCTCCTTTGCCTTTGGCAGTGCATTAACAGCCCCATGCCAGCTGGAGCTATAGGACCTCTAAGTGCTCTCGCTGTGAGCCCAGGTGTGGGCTGCTTCACAGGTAAGAACACTCAGCTGTGGCTGAGATGGAAAGTGTAGCAGGGGGTTAAATTTTTTACTGTTCATTCCAGCCTTTTCCAAACACCTTGCAGACCTTTGCCATCTGGAGCTCTAGGCTTTGTCCCTTTTCCATCCTTAGCCCTAAAGCCTGAAGACAGCTGATCCTCAGTCAAGCACGGAGCAATGGTCCAGACGAAAAAGCAATCAGAGGAGAAATATTTCTGCGACCTACACTTCCCTTCAGAAGTCCCTCACCAGTGCTACGCTAACTATTGCTGTAGGCTTTTTCCCTTTCCCAATGCTGAACTCAGCTCTAAGGCTCGCATAGGATGAACCCTTTTTCTGAGGAACCAAAACCCAAATCAAACAATTGTTAAAGGAATGACCTTCTAGGACACTTCTGCTTCTCCTGGCAGCCTGTGGGAAATGCAACATCTACTGAAGCTTTAGGGCATCTCTCCCTCCTGAAGCAAAAGCCTGACCTTGAGTTAACTATAATTAAGGATAACCTGCTGTGATCCCAACAAAGATGTCAGAGGAACAATCTTTCAGGGAACCCATAGCTTAGTCCTTACGCTAAATGTGGAATGAGCCCTGGGCCATCATTTAAATGAAAAGAGTTGTAGGGAAGAAACATTTTTCTTGCCTCCTCCTTACTTTGGAATCCCCTTGGCAGCCCCAGGCCAACAGAGCTCCTGTCCCAACTTTCTCCCTGTTTCTGTCCCAAACCTAACCCTGCCCCAGACTCTACCTCAGGTTATCTAGAGCCCAGGGAAAAAGGTTCTCAGAGGATACTTTTTTTTCAGCCTATACATGGCTTTGGCAGTCCAATGACAGCTGGGGCTTTAGGCTTTGTCCCATTCCTAAACAATGTTACTGTAACCTGAGTTTTATTCCTCTCCCTAAACTGGGCTATTCAAGAGATAACTGTGTAACTCCAGTGTTGAAATGCTGACAGTCTCTAGCCTTCCTTCTAGCTACAGTGACTCACATTTACTCTTTGAGCCCTGTGTTCCTTTTGACTCTTAATGCCACAGCCAGGCCCAGCACAATTAAAGATTATTAACAGTCATGTACTGCTAGTGTGTTTGTGAGCCCTACGTAGAGTTCTTCCTCTCTAATGGAAAAAAACCCCAACCCTAAACCAAACACCTCTGCCAGGTAGCACTGTTGTGTCTGTGATTAATTGTGGGGAGGATTGAAGACCAGATGACATCCTTGTGAAATGAGCACATTTGTCCACTAACCTGTGTGGGCTGTGTGATGGAGTGGTGGGGACGAGAGCTTCAGACACCAAGTATCTTCCTGCCTGTTCTGGTGCATGCCAGGCACTGTCTCCCCCCTGCTGAAGATTCTCCCCTTGTTATCCAGTTGGAACAACAGAAGGATCACCCCAGCTCCCTGTTCTTTTGCGTCCGGCTCTTGCTGTTCCTGCCAACAACTCCCAGAGAAAGACCACATGTTTATGTTCATGTAGTGTCTCCCACCCATGGATCCCGGCCATCTAAATCCTGCAGGCATTTCCCTCCCCTCCCACCCCCTTCAAATCTGTGTGCCCGTGTTCGAAAGTTACTTATTAATAAAATAAAAGGCTTCACATATTAGGAGAGATTATTTCTGTAACCTCTGCTGCATGTTCCAATATTCTCAACGACCTCTGCATCTTCCCTATTGTCCTTTAATGCTGGGAAGGATGGGGCATCCACCCCCAGAAATATTTTCCATCAGGAAAAGGAATGAGCCGTGTGTGTCTGGAAAATTGAACAGTGAACGTTAACAGGTCCTCACCCTGAGGTGTGCTCTCTGGTAATTATTATTTCAGATGGCTCTGACTGAGGGTTATCTCCTGTAGCTTCTCAGATCCTTAGCAAAAGAATAAAGTCTGCTCCTTGAGATCAGCCCAGCTGCATCTAAAGCTGTGACTGTACCACAGCTCAGAGCTGTAGGATCAAATTTAGGCTGGTGCAGTGGAAATCAAGGTAAACCTGCAGCACGTGCGATTGCTTTTTCACAGAGCTTGAGGGTTTGAGGCCAGAAAGGGAGGATGACTCTGCAAGTTGGAAGGAAAATGGAAAGAGCCACTGATGGGAAAGAAAATTGCTGTAGTAAAGATTTCTGTAGGCAAATACCAGGTCGAGTGCTGATGAATGGTAACTGCCCAAGCATCACTCATGGGTTATTGTGTGGTGGAAAGTAATAGACTATGCTGAGCATCCTCATTCAACAGAAAGGGCCCTGCTGCATGTTCATGTGATACACAAGCACTTACCTACAAAATTTTGGTAGTGCTGTAATTCTGTCTGTAGCAATTAAATCAGGACATCCCTCTGGTATGGGTTCACTTAGACCGATGGGACCCAATTCCCACACATTGAGTCGAGAAGGCTGTGTGGATGTGAAAAACTCCAAGCTGATAGAGCCACCATCTGCACAAAAGTTTGTAGCATTGTGATGACACTGGCACTGACTCACAACTCTCTACCCAAAGGCAGAGTAAACCACTAAAAAAACCCCCAACCCAATCCCTGTGACATAATTTTAAAGAAAGAAAAGCTTTGTTTTGCTGCATGTTCATCTTTCCAGCTCCTTGACACCGCAGACCAGAGGGATACATGGATCTGCAGGCAGAAGAGGTGAAAAGCTGGGTGATCCAAGGGTGGAGGAGCTGTTGTGGCACAGCACGCTGAACCCATGCTGACAGTTCCTCCCGCGGGGCTGTCGTTGTGCAAGGTAACAGCCTGCAGGAGCAGGGTCTGAGGGTGGGTCTGGTGAGGCTGGAATTGCCAAAGGGCTCTCCAGCTGTAGGAGACAGCGATGGGGAAGGTGCCTAGGGGAGGAATGAATGGTGGAGTGGGTACAAGGGTAAAGCAGCTGGTAAAGCCATAAATCTTCAGCCCTGGCACATATCTGGCCATTTCGTGTGCTTGCTAGGTCAGTGATGAAAGACTTATTCATCAAATCACTGTATCCTGAAATGTGCTGCATTTTAGTAGAAATAACACTTTGAAGCAAGATATATTATTTATTCCTGACCCTTTCACCTCAGCCAGAACACTTTTTCATGTGATTTAACTGAATTAACAAGTAGGCTGTGATCTGATGAAGCAGTGAATTCTGCACTAGTGCTGCAGGACTGAGCTCCCCTGTCCCCTGGGCATGGGGCTGTGACACCAGATCAGAGCAGCAGCTAAGGGAAAAAATAAAAAGGGCTTAAAAAAAGTTTTTGTTTTTTGTGTTTTTTTTTTACTGGGTGTTAAGGTGGTGTGAATGGGCAGACTGAGGTGAGGTCTTTAGCTTCTCTTGCCATGATGTTTTCAAACCTGAGTCAGTGGTTACGCTAAATAGAGGAAGCAGCAGAAAGTTTGCCAATATTCGTTGTGATGTATTTTGGTTTATTGTGCTCACAAAAGCTTACAGAAGATCACAACCTGCTCATGGGACCAAATTAAGGTGAGGAACATTTTTTTTAGATTTGAAAAGAGACTGAATTTCTTAGATTATTTAGCCACAACGAACAAGAAGTTCATTCTCATTACAGAAATCTGGAAGTGCAGTTCCAGCAGGAGGCATGAAGGACATGCATGACCACCACTCACGCAACAAGCTGAAAACGTACTTTTAAGTTATGGCCCTCTCTGGTCACAGCATTTGGGGTGACATTTGGAAAGCCCAAGGGAATCTGTGGGCCTCTAAAATAACTAGCTGCGTGGAGGTGGATTTTATTCTTCCAGGAGTAAGGGATTATTGCTTCCTGTGGTTACTCTGAGGGGGGTTGTGTTTGGTGTTGAGGCAGTGCCTTGTGGCACACTCAGTTCCCCTCTCAGGGTCTTTTGCAGTGCCTGAGCAGAATGCAAGGAATGAAACGTGTTTACTAGTCTTTCTCAAAAAGTACATCAGGAGGAAGAAGAGGACCCCCTTTCCTCAGATAGTGCCTGCATTAATCCGGGATGTGGTAGATAGGGATTAGCTTCCTCTTTCCCTCAGGCTCCTTGGGCTCATCTCTCACACTTTCCTGCTGAAGCTGCTTCACTTTGTTTCAGTAGTCACTTGGCTAGAGATAAAAAGAACTAACACAAGGCAATTCCAATAATAATACTGGAGTAGTAATAGTAGTAGTAGCAGTAGTAGTAGTAGTAGTAGTAATAATAATAATAATAATAATAATAATAATAATAGTAATTTACTCTTGATAGCTGCATAAATCACATTGAGTTCTGAACATTTTTCTGATTAGTTTCTTGCACCTCTGAGAGGATAGGAGACAGGAGATTTGCTGTCCCTGCTCTCCACAGGTGGGACAGAAGGACACTAAGGAAGCAAACCTGTGTCCGCTGTCTCTTCTCACTCTCCAACATAGCCAGGAATGTAGGGATACTGCCTGTTCAGCTCTGTCTGGGAGAGAATGCAGCTGATCCTCAGAAATCAGGGTGAATAATTCCTTTTGCACAACAAGAAATTAAAGTGTAGGGAAATGACAAGAAGGAAAGAATATACAAAATTGCTGAAAATTATTAGTATTGGCAGAAGGAGAATTTGCCTAATCAGGAAGGTAAATGACTGGGGAAAAGTGGAGCCTGAGCTTGAATATTTTTCCAGCTTTGAACATTGCTACTCTGTATTTAAGGAGGAATCAGTCAGGGAAGAACTTGCAGTAGTGATTGCCATGTCTGAAAGCAAAGCCAGAAGAGCCCTCTTACAAAAATTAAATCTTGATCCCCATCCTGCCTTCACCCTCCCTCTCAGATCAATAACCATTGGTTGCAGCTTCTCCAGGCTGAAAAGGGAAAATGCTGAACTATTATTGCTGGGCAACTCTTCCTCCTCCCGGACATTTATTAAACTAACACGTTTATTATTCAAAATATTTGAACAAGTGGTAGCATGGTTACCTCCCTCTTTCAGAGGTCTGCTGATGCCAGCCCTAACACAGCAGAACAAAGCAGAGGCTTTTGCTCAGCACACCATTTCTCCTCTCCCCTGTTCTGCCTGCAAAAAGTGACCCCTGATGAAGGGCAGGCGGAGGCCTGAGCTTTAGAACAGATTATTTTGTTCAACCTTGGAATTGAAAGCAAACATTCCCAAGTCTCCTTTGATGCCAGCTGACCTGAATCAAAGCTTGCAGACCCCTGGCTGATAATGTTTACCAGATGCAGCAGTGAAGAAGGGTTTCCAATCTAGCTTCCCTCTTTCTAGACATTCATACCAAAAATTAAGTGCATGGGTAGGAGTTTGGCATCTGACTGCTGCGAGGGAAGGCTTGTTGCAGAAGAGAAAAAGCAAAGAGAAAATTATCTTTCTGCATAGCCCAGTACATTCAGGTACTTGACTAATAGCTTCTAATAATCCAGATAAGTGCAAAAGGCCTGTCACCGGTTCTGCAGTAATGGGGGTTGCTGGCAGCTGGATCTGTACTAACATTTGGGGGAGCAGGGGGAGTCCTGTGTGGCAAACACATTGGCAGGAAGGCAGAACTGAGAGAAGGTAAGAAACAACAAAAGCAACATTACTTTTGCTGAGAGAAGCAGAAGAAAATGGGAAGTGTCACCTGAGGGACTCTCAGTGGCAGATACAGACACTGGTAGGGCCTGATGGCGCTGGGGACACAGATACCTCAGTCACCTGCCACGGGGACAGAGAGAGATGGTGACAGCTACCTGATCACTACGTGTAGAAGAGAACAGTAATGCAAGGCAGACATTACTTCGTAGCCTGCAATCATTGTGTCAGAGAGTCCAGTCCTGCTGGCAGCTCAGTGATGACAAACCAAAGGTGCTTTGGTACAGAGGGAGGAATGAGGTGATCACACAAGAAAGTCACAAAAGCTCGGCTTCCAGAGGCTCAATCTGTTATGCGAGAACTCCAGCTGAGCCTGTTGAGAGTGGGAGAAGGAGAAGGAAAAGGAGAAGGAAAGGGGGAAAATGTAAGCATTCATATTTCGGAGGCCCAGCTGCTCAAAGCAAATCCAGACAAAAGGCACTGTTGTCCCTCTGCTGGAAATAACAGCAAGATCAGGCTTTGGGGCAGCGGGAGAGAGTTAAGCGTGGCATGGCAGGACATGTGCACCCTTGTGAGAGCTGTTGTGCTGTATATGCAGCTTTGTAGATGATACAGAAAAATATTAAACAGAGGAAGAAAACCCAGGCCCCACAACTGCCTGCGTGGCCCTTTATACCATGGAGTTGTGTCTGTACTCCCAAGACACGACAGCTCGCCAGCCCTGCAGTCACATCAGTTCCCTGGGGCTCCTGGGAAAGTGCCGGCCACCCTCGGGGATGGACCCTCCTTTCAGAAACTGTCTGAAAAAGCAGCAGCAGGATGGAGGCAGGGAAAGCAGCCAAAGGATGTAAACCTTGTGCAAAAATCTGTGAAATAAAGGCTGGTGAGTGTGGCCTGCATGGCGGAGCACAGCTTTTCTGGGATTCAGGGCAGTGGCAGGAGATGTGGCATGGCTGCAAGTCCTGCATACAGGGAGGGAGAACATAAAACAGGGCTAGATCTGAGTCCACAGGAGTGCTCTTCTCTTCCTCCTCCTCCTCAGTGTGTGTGTGTGTGAGTGCCAATTGCTGATTAATTACCATCCCTGACAGATCATATTAGGGTAGCTTGACCTGGGCTACGACCTCTCATCTATCTTTGCTTTCTAAAGAATTGGGGCATAACCACCTTGTGTGGGCAGCGAGCTTCACACTGCCCTCCTTCACTCCAGGCTTCACTGTCTGAAAAATCATTATCTTGCTCTCAGCTCCATGAGCCCCCCTAAGTGTGACAGCCAGAAGGCCAAAGAGCGTGGCACGGGATGTGTGCATCCCCTCCAGGGGCTGAAGCAGCTGCTGTGCAGTATCTGGTCCCTCCAGCACCTGCCAGACCTGCAGCAGCTGTGTTACAGCTGCTGGGGAGCTCCCACACCCCTCTCCTTCATACATTATTGACACACAGGAGCCGTAGCCTCTTCTCCATTACTAGTCCCAGAGAAGCCCTACAGCCTTCTCCTAAAGATGTTTTCCCCTCTGTTGTTCTGCAGTGCCTTTGCCTGAGCAAGACCCTGACATTTCATGATTCAAGCAATAAATGACACACAGTTAAAATACATACATGACCTGTCTATCATATGCAGTTAACCCATTCTTCACAAAGAGCAAGTGGCAGCTCTCCTCAACAGGTCTCATCCCTTGTCTCCCTGGCGCCTGCCTTCTTCAATCCTCACCTCATTTTAGAGCTGCTAAAACATCAGTGGGATGTCTGAGCTGAAAACCCACACAAGACTAAATTTTTGTTCCTCAGCTCCTTTGATGCATCCTGCTGCAGCCCTTCACATGCAAGGTGTGAGCCAAAGGATGGAGTAAAATGGATCCTCTGCACAGTCTGATCCCCCATGGGCAGGTGAGAAAGAAGGTCAGGGCTCTCCCATGTCTGATCCTGAATCCTGGGATGCAGCCTGCCTGGCCTGCCTGTGTTTTACTGTACTCTCATTCAGTATGTATGTACTCATACTGGGAATTTCAGTCTCACGCTTACTATTAGCCTGGCCTGATTCTGTTCCTCCACCCCCTCCCAGTCTGTCCAGTGTGTTTGTTTCAGTCTTGGACTGGAGTCTGAAGTGATGTAATAGGTCTCCCAGACAGGAAACTCGGGCTCAGAGCTGGCAGAGGCTGTAGGTCTGGGCAGTGAGGGTGTGGGGGCTGCACCTCCTGGCCCTTTCTCCATGTTCTAGCAGTGCCAGCAGCATGGTGCCTGCAGCCTTTCCTTCCCTCTTTCCTCCCAAAGCTCTTCAGGGATGCCACCCTGGCACAGAGCTGCCTCCTAACTACAGGGGTGCTTAAGATGACATGTATTTAAATGTTATTTAGCATGTGGTTTGCATGCTGTCTAGTCTTTGCTTGAAAGAGCAGTGTATGGGGAGAGAACCAACAAGTGACGCTTTTTTACAGTCCTGGAAGAGCTACAAACCCAACACCTCTGAAGTAACACAAGCCACTGATGAAAGGGAGAGCCATGTGTCGGTACCACAGGTGAGCAGCCAGGCACCTGCTTTTACAAGGAGTGTTTAAAGGCCCCCAGTGAGCACACCCTTGCTCAAGTTCCTATCAGACGGAAATTCAGTCTCAGGAGGATTATTTCTTTTTTCCTTGAGATGTTTTCCAGCCATATGGTGCCAGTCTCAAAAATTCATGCCTGAATTTTTTAATAGGTAAATATCTTCCTTCTGTCTCTCCTTTATTCAGGTTTCCTTAGTGGTACAAGAACTAATTTTTTTTCTTTTTTTAATAGAGAATGAACCTCCCTGTCTTGCTCCCTTGGATTTGTGGAAGTTTTTCCTTGAGAAGACTTGCCAGAAGGGGAAAGCGGCCGTGCTTGTCCTGTCCCCTGGGGTGGCTGAAGGAAGTGCTACTCTCACCTCATATGCAACACAGGGCTGCTGACAAATATCCCCGCTGAAGTGGGGAAGTCCCTCAGAAACTGCATTTATGTGGCAACATAATTTGTTACAATATATGTGTCCAGCTCCTCTTACAAAGTTCACTGTGGTTTTCTTTCTGCTGCTGTATTGCAGTACCTTGGGAAACACACTTCAAAATCACTTCAGCGGCCCTGTTGTTCTCCAGGTTGTCTTCCATCATCTCTTGCAAGCTGGAAATGAAACCTTTTATCTCATGGAAAGCAATACACAGATGATGTGTGTGCCTGGATGGGTGTGGGTTTAAGTGCGTCTCCTGTTTGGGCACTTTAAACTCACCAGCTACACAAGAAAACCAGCACTGCAGCTGCCCTCCCCTGGCTCCTCTCACTGGGCTTCACCATCTTCATGCTAAAATATCCTCCCAAAAGCAGACTGAAGGTGATGGTGGGAACATGCCTCCCTGTCCAACCTGATGCACTCAGTGTGGGCTATCAGAGTGCCTGAATTACACCCTGCAGCTGGGTTGATAACTGCAGCGATTAGATATGCACTAGCATGTGTAAGCAAGTGGATGTATCCAACCTTGGGAGAGATTTTAAATAGGCAGCTCTGGAAGTCCTCTCAGTTTCTCTCAACATGAGGATTTTCTGCTTTACTGGTTTATTTTTGGATATGCAGGCTGCAGAAAAAGGAATTTTGTTAATAGAGACATGCAGTCTCGTTTGTGAAAATAACTTCATAAGTATGGGAGAACATTGTGCTGTTTTACTTAAATCTGCACATATTTTGCTGACTTAGAAGTTGGTACTGCATTTCAAAGACTAACTCACTAAGCCTGATTGGTGTCCTTTATCTTTTGATGTTTAAGAAGTTTTTCTTTCTAAAGTCTTCTTTTCTTCCAAGGCACTTCAATGAAAAGTCTTCTTTCACCCACACCCACCTTCAGAACTGCACGTAGCATCCTTCAATTCTCCCTGATTTATCTTCTATAATCTCTTGACTCAAAGCAGATCATAAATTTGCCCTAATTTATTATCTGTTTTTTAATTTTTTTTAATTTCAATTCTGCATTTTCTGAGACATTTATTTCACCCTAATGAAAATAATGTATCTACTGGGGTATGTTTGTCCCTCTGAAAGTAAACCGTGGTGGTCTACCACAGAGATAGGGACAATAAATGCATCAACTGGAAGTAGATTCAACTGATTCCTTGCTGATATTTCATCAAGCATCTGGACCTTTTTATTTTTCACTTGAACTACTACTACTTACATGTTCAAATGCAAAAAAGTGTGTTTAAAAATAAAGTGAAGGGTCAAACTCTGACCTTGTCTTCTGTGGGAACTGCACTGATGTAGTGGTCAAGAACATGTTCTGGTCAGAATTCCAGAGTAGAAAGAAGAATCATTTTTATTTTCTTTCGACTTTTTTTTTTTGGTGCAGCAATAACTACAGGCTAAAAGACCCACTTCTGTCTTGTTCAAAGGCTTTAAAACAAACCACAGTTTTCAGTGACAGTTCTGGGACTTGTATATCACTTCATTTTTCTAGTTTTCTTCTAGCTTTTTGTCACCAAAGTTTTTTGCAGGAAAAGAGGATTATTATTATTATTAACTTTAAAGAGGTCATCTGCTCCTGCTTCATATCTCTCTCTCCTGAAACCATTATTTGCTGTTTGTGACATCAAATTGTTGCTGTGGTAGCAACTCAAAAATAGAAGAACATGACATCATGCAGGGAAATAACAGTGTATCTGAGGAACATTTAAAGGTGTCCTCATTTTCACTTTTTGTTTTCCCAAACCCTGATTTTAATCTGTTTGCCTGAAAAAATAATTTTGCAGGCAATAAGCCACCTACCTACCTACCTACCTACCTACCTACCTACCTACCTACCTACCATGTCCCTTGCTAACATGTATGGCTATCCAGAGTTTGCCCGTTTCAATATGAGACGTTCAACATTGGCTACAGCTTTAAACTCCTAAATCAGGGTTTATCACAAAAATGCAACTGCATCCTCAGCCACAGATTCCCTGGCAAAATGCTCCATTGATTGGGACTTCTGCCAGGGTGGGATAAAGGTTAGTTAATTCCATGGCCCTGATGGTTCTTTGTAGGACCCAGGGCACATCCTGTCTTCCCATAATGCTCGGTTTATCTGAATAAGGGGAATAGGGAAGGTTTGGACAAGATGCTGTGCTTGGTGTTTCTCTCCTCCTGGAGGTCAGAGACTGGCTACAGCAGGAGGGGAGAAGGTGGACAAGAGGCAAGAGGACCAAGCAACCAAGCAACCTCACAAGTGGTTGGTCATCTCTCTGGTCCTCAGACTCAGAACTGAGATGCTCACCAGGTTAGAAACAAGAATCAAATCAAGGACCAATGAATTTCCCCCAAAGGCATCATCTGGGCTTTTTCTGCTTACATGCTTCTTACTCTGGCATTGTCCTAGGCCATCAGGACTCTTATTGCTACCTTCCTGTGGTCCTTTAGGGTGGCTGTTGCATACCTTATTTCTGCACCAGAGATCTTGATTTTCTCATGGATTAATGAAGTGTTTTGTGGCAAAGCAAGGAAAGGGTGTGGGTCCTTCCTTTGTATGGTTGACTGTGACTGCGACTGCCAAAGACTGGATTTAATTGCTCAACAAGCTTCTTACAGTTGTATTACTGATACTTGTAGTTCAGGCTGAGCTTGTAGAAGAATCTCGATTATTGCCCTGACAGTGCTTTACTTGCATTCAGGCTTGGGTTGGAGCAGGACTCTTGGAATGGGTTCTGAAAGTCGCAAGTGACCCAGAGGAAGGAGCTGAAGGGAGCAGTCAGCTGCCTGAAGTCCACAGATGTCAAGGATTTGAAGCCTTTTGACTTTGCATCCCAAATGCTTCTTCTGAATTTGCTTCTTTTAGAGAAAGACTTTCTCATTCTCCGTGCAGCAATGGAGTCTCTTTGCATATCACAGTGTTAACCTAGCCTGAGGCCTCTCGACACTTTAATCATGAAACAGTAATTCAAGAATCAGCAGGAAAGACTTTTGGCAGCCACCACAACCCTGCAGATACAGTCCTTTCCTTATTTCCTCTATGAGTTTGCTGCAGAATTTGGCTGAATTGGCTGTGGGACTATTCCTTCATTTCTACTTCTCTACTGCGCTTTTGGAGACCTCATCACTGTTCTTATCAGCCCCTCCATGCTCCTGCTCCTCTGTTCGCCGTGTCTCTTTCATCAGCTTTCATCAGCTTTGTTGGAAGGGGATCATGCAGTCTCTCAGACACCGGACATGTAGAGGCATCTTCACCCCACAGACATTTAACAAATCTGCACGGCTGCATTACTATTCTGGCCAGGAGGCATTACCCTGGCATGGGAACTGGAGAGCAATCAGGGCACATGAAGGGC
This sequence comes from Melanocharis versteri, assembly GCA_013397845.1. Classification (NCBI taxonomy): domain Eukaryota; kingdom Metazoa; phylum Chordata; class Aves; order Passeriformes; family Melanocharitidae; genus Melanocharis; species Melanocharis versteri. Next base: position 123,122 of record VZTG01003068.1, read on the forward strand.
CTGAGGGAGAGTTACCAAAGCTGCTCTTCAGTGCTTCATCGTGGATTCACATGGCCAGATGTGTCTGAAAGCAGCATCAACCATGACAGACCAGAGGTGCCTCCTGCACTGCACCCTCAGTGCCTCTGAGCATCTTGGTGGCTTCTCTGAAAGGGGAAGCACAGGGGACTGCTGTGCAGTCTTCTCAAGGTGGCCCCATGGAGGGTCTAGGAGAGATGGGAAGATGCATGCTGGTCCCATGATAATGAGCCCTGGCTTCTGGAATGACTTACAAGGAAGGAAGCCACCTCTGTCTACAAAACGAGAGAAGAAAATATGAGTCAAAATGTTGCCACAGCAATTTTACAGGCCCGCCTTAGAGATATCTTGATAGAAAAAGCAGGAACTAGAAACACACAGTATAATGGGAAATAGAAGGTTTAGAAAACATCAATTGTGCTGCAGAGATAAAGAGATGCCAGTGAAGGTGTTTTAAAAATGGGAGCTATATCCTCATCTTTTTTATTTAATAGAAAAGCTGATTGCATTCTCTTTCATATGAAAAACCATAAAATCATAGAATGGTTCAGGTTGGAAGGGACATTAAATATGATCTCATTCCAACCCCCCACCCCCACCCTGGGCAGGGACACTTTCCTCTAGACCAGTTTGCTCAGAGCCCCATCCAACCTGGTCTTGAACACTTCCGGCAATGGGGCATCCGTAGTTTCTCTGGGCAACCTGTTCCTGTATCTCACCCCCCTTATAGTAAAGAGCTTCTTCCTAATATCTAATCTAAACCTGCCCTCTTTCAGTTTAAAGCCATTATCCCTTCTCCTGTCACTACCTGCCCTTGTAAGAAGTCCCTCTCCACCTTTCCTGTAGGCTCTCTTTAGATACTGGAAGGCTGCTATAAAGCCTCCCTGGAGGCTTCTCTTCTCAAGGCTGAAAAACCCCAATCTCAGCCTGTCTTCACAGGAGAGATGTTCCAGACCTGTGACCATTTTTTGGCCCTTCTCTGGACTCATGTCAACAGGTCCACACCCTTCTTATGCTGGGCCCCCAGAGGTGGATGCAGCACTCCAGGTGGGGTCTCAGAGTGGAGCAGTGGGGCAGAATCACCTCCCTCGCCCTTCTGGCCACACTGCTTTTGATGCAGCCTGGGACCCACTTGGCTTTCTGGGCTGCAAGTGCTCATTGCCAGCTCATGTCCAGCTTTTCATCCACCAGTACCTCTAAATCCTTCTCCTCAGGGCTGTTCTCAAACCATTCTCTGCCTAGCCTGTATTTGTGCTTGGATTACCCCAGCCCAGGTGCAGGACCTTGGCACTTGGCCTTGTTGAACTTCCTGAGGTTTGCATGGTCCCACCTCTCAGGCCTGTCCAGGTCCCTCTGGATGCCATCCCTTCCCTCCAGCGTGATGACCACACCACAGAGCTTGGTGTCACCAGCAAACTTGCTGAGGGTGCACTCGATCCCACTGTCCGTGTCACTGACAAAGGTGTCAAACGGCACAGGTCCCAGTACTGATCCCTGAGGAACACCGCTAGTCACTGTTCTCCACCTGGACGTAGAGCCATTGACCACAACTCCTGCAGTATGGCCATCCGCTCAATTTCTTATCCACCCAGTCGTCTATCCATGAAATCCATGTCTCTCTCGTTTAGAGACGAGGATGTCATGTGGGACAGTGTCAAATGTTTTTCCCAAGTCCAGGTAGATGATGTCAGTTGTTTTTCCCTTGTACCCCAGTGCTGTAATCCCATCATAGCTGCCCACAATATTTGTTATATATGGTTTGCCAATAGTGAAGCCATGTTAGCTGTCACCAACTACTTCCTTATTTTGCATGTGCCTTAGTATAATTTCCAGGAGGCTCTGCTCCATGATCTCATCGAACACCACGGTGAGACTGACTGGTCTGTATTTCCTCAGGCCTCTCTTATTTCAATTTTTAAAATTGGAAACTATATTTTCCTTTTTCCAATCAGTGGAGACTTCCCCAGCCTGCCATGACTTCTCAGATATGATGGATAGTGGCTTAGCCACTTCCCTGGCCAGTTCTCTCAGGACCCAAGGATGTATCTCATCACATCCCATGGACTTATGCCCTTCAGGGGCTCCCTTCAGGTGAGCAACAATGAGCAGCTCTTCATTCTCCCAGTCCCTGCCTTTGCCCTCTGCAACTTGAGTGGTATGGCTGGAACACTTTCCAGTGAAGACTCAGACAAAAAAAGTATTGGAGTACCTCAGTCTTCTTCTCCATGTCCCAGGTAACCAAGTATCCCGTATCCTTCCTGAGAGGGCCTACATTCCTCCGAGTTTTCCTTTTTTCACAGATGCGCCTACAGAAGCTTTGCTTGTTGCCCTTGATGTCCTGGCCAGGTTTAATTGTGTCAGGGCTCTAACTTTCCTAACTTGATCTGCTTGAACTGCTTGAACAATTTCTCTATATTCTTCACAGGCTACCTGTTCTTGTTTCCACCCACTGTAGGCTTCCTTTTTGTGTTTGAATCTCTCCAGGAGCTCCTGGTTGATCCACACAGGTCTCTACCTGGTGTTTCTGCCTGACTTCCTCCTTATTGGAATGCACTGCTCCTGAGCTTGAAGGAGGTGATTCTTAAATATCAATCTCATTTGTTCCCCTTGCTGTGCATTTGAACAGGGGTATTTAAGCTGGGCCCCCTGATGAAGATGACTTACTGGTTGGGCTGGCAGGAATTCCTTTGTGCTGCCCTTCAGGTGCTCTCCTGATGACCTGGGATCCTTCTCCAGGCTCTGGGCATCTCTTGCTGGCCCTGGCATCAAACTGGAAGGGATGCATTGAGGTTCTCCTCCCTGAGAAACCTTATTTTAACAAACTTTTAAAACTTTGTTAAGCTTCAAGTTTAATAAACTCTTTAGTTCAAATAAAACAAACAAGTGAAAAGGAGGGACTGGTAAATTGTTAGCTGCCTATTTTAAAACAAGGGAGCTGCAAACAATTATTCCAAAGGCATTTGCTTCATCCTGCTCACTAACTTGTAACTCAAGTGGAATAATTAATTAATTTGAGGGGCTCTGAAACGTGCAAATGCATTTCTCAGCATCTCCTGTAATCAATCACTCTACAGGGACACAATTAATTTATCAAAATTAGGAATTCCTGATAGGGCTGTTTCACAGTTCCCGTACCTGTAGAGAGGAAAACAAAACAATTAATTAAATAAAAGGGAGAATTTCTCCAAAGCAATGACTCCCCAGCCAAATAAAATTGAACCTCTTGTGGTAATGAATTTATTTTGGGCTTGGTGAGGAATGTGGTGATCTCCAAAGGTGAGCAGCTTCCACAGACACCAGTGCCCAGAAACCGTAGGAGCTCTCAAACTGCAGTGTTGTTGCCAAGTGTCAGCACTTTCCCCTGAGCCGTTCAGCAGCATTTGAACACCAGCTTAATTTCAAACTCATTGGCTCTCTGATTAACTGCTGAGGCGCGGTTTCATCAAACGCGTGGCCGCAGGTGCAGGGCGTCGGGGCAGCCGCTCCCCCCGCCCGTTGGTGTCACCCCCAGGATGGGCTGGGGGTCACGGTCCCCGCAGCAGCCCTTGCTGAAGACATGGCTTCTTCCTTGGCCCTGGCAGAGGGGGAGCCCCCGGGCCTGAGGCTGCTGAGGATGGCCACGGGGCCCTGCCGTTTCACAGGCTCCAGCAGCTCTTACGTGCACATTCACTTACAAAATTTGATGTCTTCAGGGGTGCTTGTCTGGAGCTCAGCTCAATGGAACACCCAGTTTGGGGCTTTTGAGTGGTCCTACAAAGCAAATATTAGATAATAATTTATAAAAGTAAGAATAGGAAAATGAACTAACCAAAAGCTTGCCTTAAACTCTATTGAGATCAGTGAGCCTTTTCTTTTGAAGCCATTAGGATTTTGATTTGGTTCTTGAGAAAAAAATTATTTTTTTCCCTGAAAGAAACACTAGAAGTGTGTTTGTTGATCCTGCATTCAAGTATGGGATTCTTCCACATTTTCTCTGCATAATGAAGAATTATAGACTTATTCCTAATCAGTTAGCAGCAAGGAATGAAGAACAGATCCTACACACCAGGCTTTATCAGAGAGATAATGAGACTCACATGACATTTCAGGGAGAGCTTTGGAAACCTTTTCCTTAGATAAGCTATCATCTGCTCTGTAAGCAAAATTGTTGTGACTATGGGTTTTCCCCCTCCTGGATTTTTATTACCATAACCATTTGCATAAGAAGGAAGATTTTGTTTCTGAAAAGTCCATATTCTCCTGCTGCTTGTTTCCCCCCACACCCCCAAAGTTTTCATTCTCTGTTGGCAACTTGATAAATCACTTCCACTAAACTCAATTATGGTATCACCAACACAGCTTTATCACTTCAGGTGATAAGGAATAAGCAGCAAGCACAGCCACAAAACCTGCAGGAATACAGATTATGTTTCCATGTCATTTGCTCCATTAACAGCTTGTATGGAGCGGTTGAAAAAAAAAAAGGAACAAAAAGAAGACATGATAGAAAGAGATTATATTCTTTACATATCTCAGATGCTTACAGCCGAGGTAATGCATAAATTATGAGCCTCAGGTAGGGCCTTCTGAGAGCAGTGGAAGGACTTTCATCAGCTTCTGTGAGTTTCAGATAGAGCAACGCATTTGGAGTGAAGCAGAGTACCATTATGTAACAACGAAAATTGGAAAGAGGAAAAAAAAAAGAAGCAAGTGAGAAGAGAAAAAAGGCTGCAGGCATTTTTGCTGACTTGGATATTAAGGTTCACAGCAGAAGCCGAAAGAGATACATATCTAAATGGAAATGAGGAAACCACTACATCTGAATGAGATTTTGCTGATCCAGTCTAATTAACCTGGTAAATGTTCAGATACTTTAGTAATTAAACTTTAACTTTAGAAGCTAAATTGCTTCTAAATAAGCTCCTGGGATTTACTTTTGGCATGGAGATCAACAGTATTCTTGTCTTCTACACTTCAAGAGCCTGGAGCAGGATTCTGACAGCCATCTTTATAGTCCAAGCCACCACCAGAAAAGGATTCAAGAGGAAGAGATCCATATTTAACTACAGTCAAGAAGAACTGTGCAAAAAGAAAAACATTAAAGAATTGTAACTAGCAAAATTTCATCTAGTATTTAAATCATAAAATGCTACAATCAACTTGTGCTATAAAATAAAATGCATTGTGAGAAAGTTAGTGGATGAAACCACAGTGATAATGACAGGTTACTGAGAAAAAATAATGTTTGGTTAATAATCACCATCCAAAACATGTTTAAATATTTCTAAAACAGAGGCATATTGCATCTTGGAAAATATAAGGAGACGAGAATAATTATGAATAGCCTTCTCAACACAACTTCCCAGGGCAATGTTGCACAAGAAGAGGAGCATCAAACAGAAGCAGTCACGTGTCCGTCTGTCTGTGCAGCATGCACAAGACCACTCTGGAGAGAGATGCCCAGTTATGGGGTCCATGCTGCAGGAAGAATGAGGAAACACTGGGGAGAGTCCACAGGAAAACAGTCCAGGTGACCCTCAGCCTGGAGACCAAGCCCCCCAGGTATGACTTGGGGCAGAAAGGCTGTCGTTCCTAGGAGGAATCTTAGCAGCCTTATGTTCTTGTAGACAGAAAAATCTATCAGAGTCACAGAGCAGCGAGCAGGCAGGAGGGACCAAGGCACAGGGGATCAGGGGCAGAGGGGATATTGGGGCAGGTGAGATCCGGTACAGGCACGTACTTGTTATTTGCACTGCTGCCGGTGGCTGTACGGATGAGAGTGCAGTGATTCCTTTCTCTGGTGCTTCCTTGCTGTATGGATAAAAATGCAGTGATTCCTCTCTCTGGTGCTTCCTTGCTCCACAGAGAGGCTGGGGAACACTACAGGTCCAGGCAGTGCCAGCACGTGTTGATAAGGCCACTAGGGCAGTGAAACTCCCTGCACCCAGGCTTCCTGCAGTTGCCTGGGGGGTTCTGGGGGGATATTTTTATCCTGCCAACGTTTGCCTACTGTATATGCATTTCAGAGAAAGGCAGAAAGAGGAAATTTAACTCCAACAGGGCACAGTAAATCCAAACAGGATGGACCACAGCACACCAAGGCAATCGTTTGGTGCTGGGAGATGATGTCGAGACCTCTTTTGCATTTTTTTTAGCCCATTGACAGATACAGAATTGGACCAGAAGAAGCCTTTGGGTAACATCTGCTGGTGTCCACCACGCCGAGGAGAGGCCACGATGGGTGTGCTGACTCCTCCTGCCCACTCCTGTCTGGCACCACCACAGCCTTCTCGGCTGATGGAGCCCAGACTTTGCTTCTGTCTCCAAAGAGGAGAGGGCCAATGGGATGCAGCACCATGGAGGGAGTCAGCTTGGGTTTCCTGCCCTTTGGGTACCTGAATGCTGAGCAGAAATGAAGAGTTTTCAGTTGAGAGATGGACTCCTCTGGCTTCCTGCTGAGCCTGGCTGCAGCCCTTTAATTAGTGGGAAATAATTGCATTCGACAGAGGAAGAGGCTGTCAAGTAGTAAGGGGAAAATTAATTTTGATTTAGCAGGAGTAATTTTAACCTGAGGTGTCCTGTAGGAAGTAGGTGCAGATATGAAGCTAGCATTTCTGAAAACAGGATATGTTTTCTTTTCAGAAATATTCCCCCTTCACTGGGGACGTGTCCTATTTGGACAGTGGCTGAAAGACAGGAGATGAAAGGCTGCTGAGCCTGAGGTTTCCTACCAGCTGGCACCACTCCACCTTCCTGCTACATCAGAGGGGTGGCAGCAGCCAGTGGGGTGGGATCTGCCACGGCAGGTTTAGGCTGGTGTTGGACCTGAAGAAGGCTTAGGGATGTGCAAAACCTCTTGACTTATTCGCTTATCAAAGGATTTAGGCTTAGCTTTCTAGAAGAAGCTGGCACAGACTGAGCTCAGCTCAGCCCCACCAATATCCAGGAGGAACTGGGCTCCTCAGTTCCTGGACCTCCTTGAAAATCCCAAACTTCCTCTCCCGTCTTGCCCCTGGAGAGCTGGGACCATCTCGGAGTGCTTACTTGTGACTTATTTAATAATGTAGCAAAATAATAATGATATAGCAGATCTTAAACTCACTAAACTCCAACAACTAGTGTAATGTGGAGTTTGAAGAGCTGGCAATCGTAAATGGTTAACTAACAAGTGTTTACAGCGCCTCATGATAGTTGCTGGCACTAAGACAAGGGCAGTAAAAAGTGGATTAGATGAAGATAAATGTGAGACACCAGCAGAAACAAGTACTCTAGCAGATGTGTGTGGAAATTAATGGGGTGGTGATAATAACAAATTCTGATTCGCCACACAGTAAATGTGTCTCTTGATAATTGGTTTCCAGCAGCATACCAACCAGGCATGCAGGAGACAGAAACCTAAGTGGGGTGACATCTCCACATTGCCAATGCATTGGATGGACACGGAAAAGCTCAAAAAAGACAGCTGGAAAACTTGAGTTTGTTTTGTCTCCTGAAGTCTTCAAGGTTTTATTTTCTGGATCTGTGACCAAGTCTCTTGACAAATAAATCCCCAGGGCTAGCAGGGAAAGGTTTCTCCCAACTCGAGCTGAGATCTTGGCCATGTTCCAACCACTGCTGCAGATATCCTGTCTGATGTAGGGCAGGCAGTCACCACTGACCCCACATGTCTGCTCATCTACCAAACTGGGATGTGAAAGCTCCCACACAGCACAATGCTTTGCCAGATGTGTTGTTGAACTTCATGTGTTTATGTTTGTGAAGAGAACATAGGATGAAAGGCATTGCAGAAATGCAAGATATGATTTGTTATGATTTAAAAGCCGTTCTGGTTTAGCAATGCTACTTTCAAATATTTGCATCCTGCAGGCATTTCCAGACAAGGACCCAAGCCCAGCTTTTCTTTTCCGGTACCAATTTTTTTAAAAAGCAGAGTGATTTCCAAACCCTTTGGAAACGGAACTTTGAGCTTGCCTGCTGCAGCCCGTGTGACCACAGGGACCAGGCTGTGGCTCCACAGGCATGGAGGCATGGAAAGCTGTCCCTGTTCTTGCCTCTCTTCCCCATGTGAACAGACCTTGTTCCTCACCCAGCTTCATCCTGCACATCCATCCTTGCGGGCATTGAAATGAAGGACACACAAGCCAGGCTGGGATGTTTTGCCAGTTTGTGTGGAGTTGGGGCTGTGGCAGGACAGGGAGGGCAGGAGGGCAGGAAACCCCGAGACTGGTGTTACCATGGTGGTAACTGTAAAAAGGACTGTCCTCATCACTGGTACCTGGAATTTCTTCCCATTTACCTGAAGTGAGGTTTGGGTGAATGTGAGAATAAATCCCGTGGGATGTCTCTGAGCCTCTGATAAAATCCAGTAATTTGAACAAGTATGGGGGACTAAAGACAAAGACAATGGAATTTACAGATTTCTGTCTTATATCTTAAAATAAATATGACATTTTCCATTCCCAGTGAAGGTAGCAAGTACCTCCCTGCTCAAAATCTTCCTGCTGAGAACACTCTGGCTGCATGTGATGGTGCTGCTCAGGTACTCTGGCCCCTGGCCCCTTTGCCCTGGCCTCCCCATGTTCAGCCACATCCGTCCTGGGCCTCCTTGCCTCAGGCTTGGGTAGTCAGGGGTCAGCAGCTGAGTGCAGTGCCCAAAAAATCCCCAAAAGCAGTGCGTGGGGACCTGCTGACTTCAGGCTACCAGCAATGCAGCCCAATCAAATGCATATAATTTCCCAGTCACCGTTTCTCGCACACATGACCTGTTAAAAGGATTAAATTAAAAGAATTCCCAGAGCTAATCTAGTGATGATATGATGAGAGACAGGAGCTCAAGCATATCCCACAGGCGACTGATCGGGTTTCCTAGGATGCAATATTTATAGGGCCATCTGCTTTAGACAAGCATTGGAGTCTGACGGGGAGAAGGATTTTGATGGAATTCACTCATTTAACTGGGACAGGGTGATGGTAGAAGAGATGCTGTGGTTTCTCGCCACTCCACCACCCCTCTTCAAAAAATGATGCTGTAGTTATTTATGGAATAAAGCTGGCAGCAGGGTACCTCTGTGTCAATGTCTTCAACAAAATGCTGCTGAGCTCTGAGAGCTCACGCATGTCCTCACAGAAGGGGCCATTCATAGCAAGGTCCATTAGCATAAGGGAGAGAGGTGCAAATATGTTCCAGTCTGAGCTACTGGTACTGTGAAAAATACAGGAGTATAAACAGAGCCATGCCTGGAATGTGAGGAGGCAGGGGGGCAGCCATAAAGAGGCAGAGTCGGCAGGAGAACAGGAAGAATTTCCCCAAAATAAACGATTTAGTTACTATATAGCTCAGTAACTGCAGGATCTGTTTACAGCAATTACAGACAACCCAAAGCAAAATCGCAAATGTAAAAAAGGAATCTGTCTTTCCTTCTGATTTAGGCTGACATACTATTTAAATAATATGGGTCAAGCAATCTGAAATAAAATATCTTCATGAACAGGATTCCCTTCTGTCCATCTCCCACAGTGCTAAAAGTAGCCACCTCCTGCTGACATTTCCCATCACATGTGCGTTACCAGATTTCTAAATATCGGAGCTTCCTCGGGGTAATGTCTAAGCCTTTCTTAGTGATCAGGAGTGAAAGTCATCTCAAAACTTTGGTTGGGGAAGTTCTACTAAACCTTTACATAGAAATTTGGTGGAAGCTACCTGTCAGTTTGCTGCCCACTTTCCAGTAATTCAGACTAATGACTCGTCAACACCCCCTTTTTTTTTTCCTTTTGCATCTGTCTAGAAGGAGCTTTCTGCTCCAGTTACTGGTTTAATAACACAAGGCTATGTACCGAGGCAAAATTCTCACCCAGTCTTACTTGATTTGTCTAATGACTGTTTTCCTAATCCTTATTTTTTAGTTTTTGAAAAACATTATCTGAGCAACTAGTTCCAGGATATGAAGATTTGTCCTTCTGAATTGGGGTATTGCTTAAGAGCTGTTCTTCTGAACACTGGGCTTATGCAGGAAAGTTTTGATTACAAAAAATGCAGACTTAGAGTCACAGGTTATAAGAAAGGTGGCTGTGAACAACATCAGAAATCCTTTTACGCAGTTTTTGCTTAGCTGAAATTTCGGTTTCTGTATTATGGAAGGTTTTTCTCAGAGTTGCTACCTATCAGTGTTTTCCCAGACAGATAGGGAATTAGACTTCTCTCCGATAGGTGTTTTGTTGTATCATCCGCGTGCTGAACGTTCAGGCTGGGAAACGCAGCCTGCAGAAGGATTGTTCTTGCCCATGAGCTTCACTGAGGTGCCTTTCTGGTGCAGCTGCCATCTCCCTTCACCCCTGGCAGTGGCACATTGGGGCATCATCAGGCTCTTCTGGCTGGAGGACAGTCATGGATCGTCATGGACAGTCATGGATCGTGGCAGTCAAGAAGAGGGAGCAGCAGAGCTCCCCCATGAGTAGCCTTCAGCCACAAGTGTAACACCAGCTACAATTCCATAAGGGCCTGTGGCAAAGGGCTGGGTGCCCTCAGCATGCCCTGCGCTGTGGCACCTGGACAGTGATGGTCAGGGTGCTACGAGCTGGGTGTGTGCAGGAAAGGGCGTCACATGAAGCCCAGTCCGTGGGGCCATGCAGGCATGTGTCCCTTGCATACTGCCAAAGGTCCATGAAGGCAACTCCTTAGCACGTGCTTCAGTCTCTAAATAGCCAGCAAGGTGTGTGCATACAGAAACCTGCATGAAGATGAGTGCCTGGGAGCAAGCAAGGACATGCACTCTCTTCTTGCTGCAAAAGTTGGAGTCAGCACGGTGATCAAAAGCAACCAAGCCACTGGAGTCTCTTTTTGTTCCTGTTGCTGTAAAAATTGTACTAGTGGCAGATTTGTCTCTCCATCTCCCAGCCCAAAAGTGTCCCAAGGACTGGATTTCTCTCCCAAACTACTCTGGTTGGCAGCCCTTCATCTACTTCAGGGAAATGACTCACAAAATACAAGACCTTTGGGCCAGATGGAGGGACAGGGATTTTAAAGCCCTTGCAGGACAAAATACTGGAGGGGCTTGTCAACTGGGTGGCTTTTGGACAGGTATCTCTGCAAACGCTTCTTCATTTTCCAGGAGAACTGGCTGAAATGGTATGAGAGCCTCTTAAGGAATACCTACAGCAAGCAAACCTCCCTATGCCTTTGTACAGCCCTTATCACAAAGCATCTTGCTGCTGCCACTGTGCAGTTAAAGCAGGGGTGAATCCTCCATTACTGCTGGGTTTGTTTTTGCTGGATTATTCTTCTGCCAGATTATTCTGCTGGTGATTTAGGGAGTTAAACTGTGTGGGTGAAGACACATGATGTTGCGGTCAAGGTGGTGTAGGTGGTGGGAGTGGGTCCCGGAAGGGGTGATGGGAGAAGAGAGGCTGTTCCTGATGGTGAGACATCACAGTGTGTCTCAGTCTCATCTGACTTGGCTCTCAACACTGCATGGTGTTTTCCCGTACCCTGTGCTGTGTCTCTTTCAGTCAGTGAGAGGGTGAATCAGGACATCAAGCGAAATGATGGGAAGATTGTTTCTGTCTTTTCCCTTGGGGTGTTTCCTGCCAAAGCTGCTTCCCTGATGTGGACCACTGCATGGCTCTATGAAGGGCCGTTTGGGCAGACATAGCAATGTGGGGAAAAGCAGGGCAGAGTTTGCCTAACCCACTTTTGCTGTTAAAAAAGCATTCACTACATCGGAGCTTCACAGATCAGACCTGAAGCTAAGTTTTGTTTTTCTAAAAAGACATGTCCTTGAGTAAGCACTGATGTTTTCTGTGGAGTCAGCAAAGAAAAGAAAAGGCTTTTGTTGGCTTCCAGGTGCTGTTCCTTTAGGTTTAAAAATTTGTGCCAGGTGGACTGGGTTTTGCTGAGTAAACAGCAAGCCACAGTGGTGGTACTTTTGAGGTCTGCATGATCATGTTACTTCCAAGTGGTGGCAGTAAGTAGAGCCTCTCTTCCTGGTACTCCTGCATGACTGTGGGCATGTGACTGCCTACCTGGAGGTGAGCTCCATGTGCAGTATCTGGGCCTTTATGGACGACATACAGCTGCTTTGCCACTGTATGTCCGGGTATGTCCCACGAGCATGAATATTCACCCTGATGTGGCCAGACATCCAGAAGTATGATCCAAAGGGTACAGCCATTTCCACTGAATATCTGGATACATACCTTGTCTTAGCCATTCTGGCACCAAAAATACAAAATGTGCCTCCAAAATACAGCTGTAACTGCATCAAATGTTTTTTAAATTGATTGCAATTTCCTTGGGTCATTTGCAATATTACTGGGATGTCCCGCTGAAAAAAGAGCTTTTTAGTATACAGATGCCGCACTCATTGTCTGTTCCTCATTAGCTACATATTAGCTATATATTCAGATAACTTAATTTTATATTATTTACTTCCATCTTGTTTATTTCTCCTGGATCATCCATAATAAGAGGTTAAAATCACTGCACTTGTGGTAAAACACAGTTTTGCTGCCACAGCCATGTGAATTTTTGAGCATAGCTGGTGTTTACCAGGAAAACGGGTCTTTATGAGCCCCAGCCTTGTTCCTTGCAGTAAGGTGAGCCTGCTGGCCATGCCTTTGGCCTCTGGCACTCCTGCTGACCCCAGGTGTGCTGTCCCTCCTGGGTCTCAGCTCTGCTGCACCGGCACATACTGGTTCCCAGCACCTGCAAGGAATTAAAGAGCACTAAAACGCTCCCTGGAGCTGACGCTCATTGTACAGTACAGCCGACACAAAAGCGGGAATTCCTTTCACATGAGAACATGGGTACATCTGCTTGCAATCATCTTCCTCCAGGCAGCCGGCCTGATCAAGGAGAAATGTGATTCTCCACACTTGGTCCAAGGAGTGCTGGCCTACAGCCAAGGGGCTGGGATTTGGGAGAGGCGGAATAAACGCGCCTTTCAGGCCCGGCGTCCCCAGCAGTCCCGCAGCTCCTGCGCTCACAGCCTTGGCTGCTTCCAGCCCTGCTTGCAGGAGGCAAGGCATGCTGAAATAAAGAGAAACTTGTTCTGTGGCAGAAAAGGTCATTTCTTCTGGCCAGGCATTCCCATCCTGGGAAGGAGACAGGAAGCATATTACATTAAAGGTAAACTGATAAAATATTTGTCTGCTGGAGGAAGGGGAGGAATGTTGAAAACTTGTCAGTGTTCTTTAGAAAAAATTATTGTGGCATCTTACTCCTTCCCTGGCAACAACTGTGGGGTGTCATAGAGAAATGTTCTAGCCTTCAGTGATCTTCAGCCTCATGCAGGGCGTTTTCCTTGCTGGAAGGATGCTCTTTGTCCGTCTGTGCACACCTGTGTGTGTACACACCAGGGTGTGAATGCACGCTTTGCAGTGGAGGAAGTGACTGAAAGTATTAGAAGTGAGTGGACATAGAGGGGATATTAGAAGAGTCTCTGGGAAATCTATTGTTTGTTTCTTATTACTTTCTTTGTTGCAGCTGACCAATGAGAAAACAACTAAAAAAACCACTTCTTTGATGTGCAGTTTGTAACTCAGATGTCTTATGGTTTGTGTACTCCTGTAGATTTGTCACATTCCGTGTTAAAACTTGCTTTTCATGCTGCTACACAAGAGGACTGAAGAAGTAATTTATAGGTACAATTAAGAATGCCATGTTTGGGGAATAAAGGGAGAGTATTTGTAACAAAAGCAAGCTTTACAATTGAATGGCTCAGCTTCACTGTGATTCCTGCAAGCAAGCTGAAGGCAGCAGCTACAGTGTACTTTTAACCTTCAAATCTGATCATCGGTTAATATGTTTGTAAAGGCTTAGTTGCCCCACCTCCTCAGGCAGGATTTTACCAGCTCATAGTCCAGACAGCCTGAAGACTTGAGCCAGGTTTGCAGAAGACATTAAAAACCCAGTGATGTCGTTGTAGCCGCAGTGCTCCAAGGGCACATGCATCCCAACTCAGCCACAGCATCCCTACAGCTGGACTGATTAAAATGGTCGGAAGTGACAATTCACCACAACCCTGCAGGAAAATGCTGTGCTGCAGGCTGGGCAAGAGGACATGGGGCAAGGCAGCCTGCTCTGTGTATGCTGCTTGGAGGCATGTGGTTAAATCAGGCATGGGCTGCTCCTAAACTCTTTGAACCGAACGCTTGCTAAGACCTCCTAAGGTCTTGGTTTCAGCCAAGTTATATTATTGGCCTCTAACAAGTGCCTAACAAAGAAGACAATTCTCACAAATAAGTCTTACTTTGGACATTTTTAAGAATCCTCCTTGTCTAGGGAAGTTTTAGTAGGGTGGAAGAGCATCATCCCTTAGTAAGTTCAGAGAGCAGTGATGGACCGATAATGTTTAAAAAAAAAAATTGGCATGCAGAGGTTCTGCATATCTGACCACTGCATTTTATTCACATACATTCATGTACACATGTAGAGTTTTAAGGTGACTGTAGAATGATCTGTGCTAGTGCATGAAATTCAAAGGGAAACATCTGTCATTAAAAAACAATAGGAAAAAGCATTTATTTAGCACAGGCTGAAATACAGAAATGTTTGCATGCTGTGTTTGGCTTGATTTACTATAGGGAAGGCTTAATGATGTACAGAAGGATTGTCTGTAAGAAACTGTGCAGGGTCTGCTGTTTTCTGGGGCTTCTCACGTGAGTGTTCATTTGGGTGTTCCAACACACTGACACTCTGTAATAAATCCACTAGGGCATCTTTTAAAGGCCTCATACTCAATGTATTTTTTAAATACGGCTTCGTTCCCTGTGAATACTAATGCGGATATACAGAGATGAGAAGCTTTCCGATGACAGACACAGATGGGATGCCTTTAAGGCTGTGTCAGTGGCCTCTGAAAATATTGATTGCCAAGTGTGGTTACTGAGAAAAGATGCTGAAGCTTTCGGAATTGAACCGTTAACAGAGTGTGCCTCAAACCTGGATTTTCAGTTACAGGAAGGATAAGCCCTTATGTCAGCCCTTCCCTGTGGCAGCCACTAACTCTGATGGTTGGGTCTCAGTGTAGCTATGGGGAAATGCACATCTGTGTTCCTGTGCTTTGTGAAGGCTGTGCTACAGAGAATATTCTTACCACTCACCACACAGGTTTCATCCTCAGCAGGAGGATGAGTTTTCATCCTCGGCAGGAGGCACAAGCGCAAGTATTTAACTTTGGGGAGTAAATGGAATTTGTCAAGGCCTTGTAAAATCACTCTTGCCCATTGGTCTTTCTAGGGTTATGCCAGTGCCCTTTGCCTCCTCTGCCTCTTAATTGCAGCCTCTGTTCCTTGTAGTGCTGACATCAGCCACCATCCTTTTTCAGGTATTGCCTGAAGCCACTGCTGAGCAACTGATGGGAAAGCAATAATGGTTAGGTTGGAGGAAAGTTGGCTTCAGCTGGCATTTTTGTACAAATTTGGAGAAATCCATTTTTTAGGTGACTTGTAAATGTACAAACTCTACGCTACCACCTGTCTTCTTGCTTTCACATCTGAGAGAGATGCATTGATTTTAAGGCTGGAAGACATCACTCTGGGCTAACCATGTGCAAAATTCAGGTCCTCTGACATCCCTGTATAAAGTCATGTTTCAGGATCAAGAAGAGTACCTCTGACAGAGACTGTCTTTTCACAAGGAGAAAAAAAAACCCTCTCCTTGATTAAGAAAGATCCACATAGTCCAAGGCAATTCTTTAGAAGTTGTTCCAGTATTGTTAACATCCATCTGATATTCCCCTTAGAAGTTAGACTCTGATCCCATTACACATCCAATTAGGTTAGAAGTGCTTCAGAAGGGAGGTTGCTCCACTACCTGCACATGCATTGTCCCTGCAATGAATTCAAACATCAGTAAGCAAAATACATACATTTCATAAGTGTAATTGCTCTTGTCATTAACTCAGCCTCAGATCATTTGGGATATTTTGTTCCTGAAGCTGCCTACATAGTCTGGGAAGGGAATAGGAAGATATATTTTCTAACATATTTGCTATGCAGAAAATGTGCTTAGATCTTTGATTAATATTCCTAGTTTGTATTGTTTATTTACATATAAGAGTTTAGTTCTCTGTAATGAGAGCCTATTTTTAAATGGAAATATATGATGTTTAAGTGGAAACTGGAGAAGAATAGGAGAGAGACACCTTGGATGAAATAATAAGAGTTGGAATTTGTTAATCATAAAACCAAAATGAAGGTATTCTGTCAGTCTTTGTTTTAATCTGTTTCTTTTTTTGGCCTTGCCTGGAGTCGCCTGTGCACTCACAGGGAAATCAATCTACTCCTTGGGCAGGGGGATCTCTCCATGGCTAGGGAGACTGATTGATTGTTTCATATATTGAGACTGTAGGTTTGACAGGAACTCTATAGGAATGGGGACAGCAGTGGAGATTTGAGGGTTGTGGCTTCTTTACTAAAATACAAACCTTACAACATGTATTCTTTCTTATCAAATAAAAAGTCCCTTCTCCGCTGTGTATTTCTCTCTTCTTTCTGCTGTGTATTTCTCATCTCTCTTGTGTATTTCTCTTCTTCCTCTCCAAACATCTCAGTATGGATTGTTTTAAGTACAAAATAAAATTAGTAAGTCATGTAAGATTAGTATAATGGAAAAGCTTTTCCAGGGACATATTTAGTGGCTTTGTAATGATTCAGTGATTTGGTTGTATTTGGTGCTTTTTTTAAAAGTGTAAAATAATGTCTTATTACATGGCCAACTCAAACGCCATGACAAAAATTTCATGTGAAATTGTCAAGGCTAAAGTGTTGGCTTTAGTAAACCCAAGGACAACTATTGTATTTAAATCAGCAGAACCAGGAGTTTTCTTGTCCAGGGGCCTAAATTTTGCACAGCAGCCGGTCAGGCTTAGTCTCTGAAAAATGTGCTCCCGTGATGGGTACGGTGTTCTTCAAAATATGACTGATCTGTCATTTTCTCTTAATTGAAAAAGACCAAACAGCAGAAAGCTTCCTATCTGCTCCTATCTCCTTCCTGCTGTCCAGGGAAGCATTGGAGTCACCATCCCCGGAGATTTTTAAAAGATGCATGGATTTGGCACTTAGAGACATGGTTTAGTGATGGACTCGACAGTGGAAGGTTTGTCGTTGGACTCCATGGTCTTAAAGGTCTTTCCCTAGTAAATGTTCCTATGATACGGTGATCTTACCATCTCTGGTCAACAAGTAATTATCAACAACTGAAATTCAGAAAGAACTTCTTCACAGGAAGGGTTGTTAAACATTGGAATGGACTGCCTACGGAGATAGTGGAGTCACCATCCCTGGAGGTGTTCAAGAAACAACTGGACGTGGCACTGCATGCCATGGTTTGGTTGATCACGTGGTGATCGGTCAGTGGTTGGACTCGCTGACCTTGGAGGTCTTTTCCAGCCTAAATGATCCTGTATGACTACCAACAGCAAAGTTATATTGCTGTCCCTGCATCTGCATTAATCAACATAAAAATTAAAAGTTTAACTGACCATCTTTAAGAAGGTGTTTATATTCCAGTTATAACTTGAGTAAAAATAAACAGTCTAATACCACTGTGTGGCCTCTCCCAATCTATCACAGAGTCATTACTGTGCTTGTGCCATTTCTGCAAGGTATAAGAAGTCCTCAAAGATTTGTCTGTGTGTTTACTCACCCATGTATGGCTAAACACTAACCTGGACTCGCACATGAGAGAAAGAGATTGGTGTCATCAGGGCACCAGGGCGTTACCCAGCTCAGGTCCTCCCCAGTTCCAAATACCATTCAGGAACATGTACTACACTTGCGGCCCATTTTAACAAATAATTACCAGGTGGAAGCATCTTTTCATTGTAGCCATTAGGTGGTAACATTACCTGATAAAAAGGCAGTCGCTGCCCTTCACTCAGGAGTAGTACTTCAAATCTGCCATGCAGGATGTGAAAACGTGTTAGACCAGGACAGCATTCTTCTAAGCAAAAATCACTGTGGTCCTCTTTAAAATAAAAAAGGAGTCAGACACAAAGATTTATAATGGCAGATCTTGAGAGAGGAGGAGGCGAAAGAATTTTGTGTTGGTTTTGGTGAAAGTAAGTGATTGAACTGCTCTTTCCAACTTGAAGAATTACATCCTCAGAATTCCTCTCTCTGAAGCTGATTAACATTCAGATTAAAGTTGATATCTGGTCTGGCCCAGAAACTGAGTGATCTGACCCAAACCGCGGCTGTCTTGCCCACCAGGACATTTTTGATTGAAGGGAAACAACATGCTAGAGATAGATGGCAGCATCTTAGCTCCTCTGTGCCATCCTCTGTGGCAGGAGTTCCATGGCAAAAGGGCAATTATGCCAATGCCTTGAGGAGCGAGCAGGGACTCCAGAGGCCTGTCTACGTTAACAAGTGCAGGCAGGTTCTTCTGCTTGGTTGATGGAGAGGCAGCATGAGTTCAGGAACTGTGCAGTCCTACTAGCACGGGGAGAGCTAATGCGAGCTGGGTCAGGCCCCATGCTGTGATTCGGGATCAGAGACCAGCAGCCTTCCCTTCTGTCACTCACCAAACACAGGCCCAGGAGAGCAAAGAGATGGGGACAAAATGCTCACCTTTCCAGGGGAGCCATGTTTCTGTACAACAGTGTTTTGTGATATCCAGGTATAGAGTGGGATTTAATCTTTCTGAGATAAATGGGATTCCATAGGACTCTTGTGATTAAAAATGCACATGTGCATGAATACTTGCAGGGCGGGTGCCTAAATGATCACAACGGGCAAAAAACCTCCCCTCAAATTTCCATACCCTGCAGCCACCCGCCCTTTGAAGTCTCTGGCATCCAAGGACAGCTGGGTGCAGTGGGGCTTCACAGGGGAAGATTAAAGATGTCACGATCTCTTACTCAGCAGCAGCACGGAGAGAGTACAGAGAGTGCATTCTCCTGGAAACAAACTGAGCTGTAAATCAGAGAGGTAATCCAACATCAGATGAGTAGAGGCATGGGCTTGCTCACAGTCAGGGCATTGGTGAAACTGGGAAGCACAGATATAAAGCAGAGCCGGCAAGAGCGGCCACAGAGCAGATCAAGAGAGGTGTAAGGTCATGTGTGATGAAGTCAGGAAGACAAGTGAGGTTTCTGCTCTGATAACCTGAGAATCCTGCTCCAAGCTGCGATGCACAGCATGTTACTAAGGCTCCCAAGGGCTCGTGTTTGACCCGAGGAGAGGGCATTCACCTGCCCTCTGCTGCAGATGACTCTGCTGTATTTTGTATTTCGACTGTTTGGGCAGGTGTTTTTGCATCCCGTGGGCCTGCCTCGGGCAGGCTGGCAGTGCTGCTGAAAGCTGCAGCCCATGTGATTCCTACCTGCCTGAGAAGGCAGGCAGGGAAAAGCAGGTTGTTTTGTTTATGCTGAAAGTGCCTGGCACGCTCCAGGCAATGTTCCAGCTCCTCTGCTTTGAAAAGTGGGCTTCTTACTGAGCCAAGGGTGGCAGCAGCTCTCTGGGATGTCCCCCTTTTCCTTCCCCATGAAAATTCACCCACTTTCTCCCATTTCAAATAACCCCCCATATTTTTAAAGCACGTGCTCAGCAGGCCTGTACTGTGTCCCTGCAGGTCTCTGGGGCTCCTGGCCATGCTGGTGAGGTTGCAGTGGACATGCACAGGGCTTGCCCTGCTGCCCAGGCTGTCGAGCATTGCTGCAGGCTCCCGGCGCTGCAGGGACCGAGGCACAGGGAGGGAAACCTCGGGCAGACCTATTACAGATTCACCTGTCACTGTCTCAGGCTCTATGCTCCTCAGGAGGCAAACTTGTTCTGCTGGTAAACTTTCCTGCACAGGCTGAAATCCACTCTGGAACACGCCCAGATTTAACCGGTGTCATTGCTAAGATTTAAAATTTTTGAGATTTTGCATTTCCTAATCTTTGAGTAGGTGCAATTTGTTTGTTGGGTGGGTCTGGTTTTTTTTTGTTTTGTTTTATTGTTGTTGTTGTTGTTGTTCTTTGTTCAGGTTTTTTTTTTTAGAGTGTGTGTGCAGTCTGCATGTGAATAATAAAATAAGGCAATGAACACAAGTAAAAAAATAGCTCAGAATTAAGAGTTCAGAAAAAAATATTTAGAGGCATAAAAAATAAGTATCCCAAAGGATACTTTGGGATACAGTGAAGGAAAGAATGATTTGAATGAAATCAGGACATGTGAAAAAGACAGGTATTAATGTACTACAGTCCCTCTCCATCTCCCTTCCTGTTAAATCTGACACGCAGACTTGCCGTATGCTTCCAGGTTTATCCTAAAAGTATGCTGGAGGCAGTGAAAGAGAAAAAGGAGAAGGATTTCTTAGAGAGAGAATGTTTTTATCCCTCTGTGGAAAGGAAGCAGCCATGATCTGATAAGGCTGCTGAACTAATCTGCTTCTCACTGTGCTTATCACCAGGGCAGTAAGGTTAATTCTGCAGTGAGGGCAGCAAAGTACTGCCAGTCAGTGAAGGCAGGAGGATGGACAGACCAACAGACACCATTTCTTATCTGGCAGGCTCAGACAGAAAGTGAGAAAAATATCAGCAGTAGCCAAGCAGGAGAAAAAAAAAATCTCAACATTTTAAGCTATTTTCTATGGAAAATACGAGTTCTAATATTTATTATTAAAATGGACCAAAGAAACAGTGCAACCAGCTGAGATGCAATGGCTGAAAAGTGTCCCAAACCATGTGCCAAGGACAATGAGACTCACAGCTGACAACAAATAAACTTCTCCTACAGAAAAGGTGTTTACTCTGGGACTTGGGGCTGGTCCTGTCACTGTCAGGACATCTCTGGGGCAGTGGAAGAAATAGTATGAAACTCAAAATATTTTGGAAAGAACTGGCTGTTGATTTAAATATTCTTCCTTCTGTTTGGAAGGAAAACACAACTCCTGCAGTTTTCCTGGAACAGGCTGCAGAAAATGATTTGGAGTGCCAAGTGCCTCTACCCCAAGGCGAGCGACTCAGACAATATGGCTGGGAGATCTATAAAAACCTTATTAGCAGAAAGTAATAATTCTCTGAGTGTTAGGAACACTGTTCAGTGCTGCTATGTTCTTGATCAAATGGATCATTCTAGTGGATTGTTAAAATCTACACGGTGCTTATTTGCAAAAGATGAAGTGTCACCTCCTGCACTCCTTGGCCAATTTCCAACTTATCTATTTGCCTATTAAGTTATGCTGAAGTTGAGCCTCATTATTTTATCTTAAGTCTCATTGTATTTGGTGGTGGGGTTTTCTTGGAAATCCAGCTTTGGGAGTCCTGTGATTATATAAGCATTTAATCTACACTCTATTTAAGAACATTATTGTGTTGAAACACTTAAAATCATGAATCCTAATAAAGAATGAGGGAAAGAAACCAAGATCAATCTTTTTAATGCTTTTTTTTTTTTTGTGCTCGGAATTACTGAATATCCTTGAATAGCCATTACTGATACTATCTCTTACATTTTAATGAACAAACCACAGTTCTCTCAACAGCTACTGTGATGAGAGGCAAAAGCAGAGGAGTCTCTGCTATTCAGGAATCTCTTTGTACTGAATTTTAGGCAAAATGTAGAATAATAATAATAATAATAATAATAATAAAAAAACACTTAAAAATTCAGGATGCTTTGAGCCAGAGATTTCCCCCCTCCCTCCACCATTCGGTTCAGATCTGTTAAAGAACCACACACGCCTACATCATTTCAGGCAGCTTAAGTTTAAACATCCGGGCTTAAAACCAGTATGCATAAACTCAGAGATCACACAGATGAAATGGGGTTGCCTGAGTAGTCATCAAACCTGCTGCAAGTTGAAGAGCTATTTAAAAATATAGGGCCTTCTTTGCTTACCCCCCAAAAACATACACTAAGTACTACAGGCTCCAAAGACAGAGCTGGCCAGTAGCAGACTGAGCTGTCAGAATTTCTTCAGTGAGCTCCTTGCCTTGCCTGTAGTTTCTCAAAGTCAGGTTCAGAGTGGTTTCCATTGGATTGCTCCCAAATTTTTGCCTTAGGCTTGCAAGACTGTAGTCCTCAGTCTAACCCCATGCTGGGAAAGTAATGAACCTGCCAGCTCCATCCTGCTGTCCTGCTGCAGGCATCCCTCCAATTCGTGGTCCTTGTTATGCTGAGGACCTTGATGGAGTTTACACCACGCGTGAAAGGGGCCCTGCTCACTGCTCCTCATTCCAGAGCTGTCTGGGGAACAGTCCTGCTGACAGCATTAATTAACATCTTTCAATAAAATTTCGGCAGCAAGGGTCTACTACTGTCACCAGTGGTGATGAAACACATTTAACCGAATGACATCATTAGTGCAGACTTGCTTACCTGATGCCCTTGGGAACGCTGCCCAGCCACACCAGCAGAGAGCTTCCAGCACTGGTGTGCCAGCGGAGGCAAATCAAGCCCTAACAGAAGCCTTGAACTCCTCCATGCTGAAGAAAGGGAGGTTCTGAAGAGGGCGATGTCACTGCTGATGGAGGGATCCCAGGAAAACACTGCAGTATTCCAGCTGTACACACAGCAGCTGTGTTTTTTTATGGTAAATAACAGAAAGGGGTACTGCACATGTCAATAAACTTGGATATTCACTTGGGGGTAAATACTTGGAATAACAATGCAGTAGTTGCAAGCTCAGCAGAAAAATGTGTCTTACTACAAGAATAGGGCAACACTGCCTTAGTCCTTAAAACAACCTGAAAAGAAATAGAGATTGTTGCTGGGAAAACACCAGCCACCTTTCACCCCTCCCTTTGAAAAGAAGTGCTGTTATATTTTTCTTTACTTGATGTCAAAAACTTCTATACCCTGAACTGAGAAAGTGACCTCTTCTTGAAGACACTGCACTCAGTTTAAACCTGAGTGTTATAGTCTTCTGTCAATCACTTCTTCCATCACTACAGCAATGAATTTCTACAATAACCTTGTACTTGAGTCAGTTCATTCTCTGGGTTTCACAAGATTTCGTTTTATCCCAGCAGTTTCTTGAGGCATCATGATGTATTTGGTATCCAGAGGAGGTTCTGTGCTTTGTATTTCCTTGGCCCAGAGGCACAAAGCACCAGAAGTTCTGCAGAGCCCCAGGTCCCGCACAAGGCTTGTTACAAACCAACCAGCTGAACACAACACACTTTGCTATTACCAGTATGGCAGTAAGCCATGAATATTCATGAGTTATTGCCCTGGTTTTATAAATTAACTCAATCGTAGCTTTTTCATGTAGCCTTGCATATGTGCTCTTCACTTCTGTCCCTTCTAGCTATATTCTGCAAATAACTATCCCAAAAGCTCTGGTGGTTTTAGCGAACAGGCTGTCAGCGTTAACCTGATGAAAGAGTGCATTGATTCAGGAGAAGGGGCGTTTGCTCCAACACACGGTGCTGTCTGCTGACACTTGAACCATGGGGCTACAGGGAAAAACCACTCGAAAACAGTGACAGAAAAGACAAACTGGTTCTGGTTCACATTGGCATGGGAGTTGAGTTGGGACCCTGTGGAAGTGCTTCCATCACAGGGATCGGGAAGGTGCTGCTCCCTCCCGCTCTCTGTGGGAAGATGTGGCTCCTGCAGAGAGCGAGAGGCACTTTGGGTGGAGCTGTTGTTCGACTTCGACACTGCCACTTGGACCGGGATAACAGAATCATAGAATGGTTGGGGTTGGAAGCAACATTAAGGATGATCTCGTTCCAACCCTAACGCGCAACACAATCCCTCCCCACCATAAGCAGGGACACCTTCCCAAAGACCAGGTTGCTCAGAGAGCCCCATCCAACCTGACCTTGAATACTTCCAGGGATGGGGCATCCACCACTTCTCTGGGCAAGCAGTTCCAGGGTCTCACCACTCTCACAATAAAGAATTTCTTCCTAATATCTCATCCAAACCTACCCTCTTTCAGTTTGAAGCCCTTATCCCTCGTCCTAGTGCTCCAGGTCCTTGTAACAAGCCCTTACAAAAAAGATGAGCAGAGATGCCTGAGCTTTAGCTCAGTGGTGTTGGGGGGTGAAGGGCAGCAAGGGAAAAGCTTTGAGTGCAGATTCAAATAATTTTTTTCAGAAGAGGAAAGATATATGGGGCAAACAGGAGCGATTTCCTGAAGCAGCATTCAGGCTGGGGCTGGGGCACTGCTGAGGGACCAGCCCATGGTGGTGATTCTTCTGCATTTCACAGTGAGCGGTGAAGCCAGCCATGGGGTCTGGTCCCACCCCCACGATCAGCTGTGCCTCTATGGGTCCCACATCTCATCACAGAGAGTTGTCACACCACTGCACAGCTCCTCACCATGCACTTGTGGCTGTGTGTATATACACACATACATATTCAACGTACATATTTATATACATTTGCAATATATAGAGTGTGCACAGTGTGTGTGTGTGTATTCATCTGCAACTGATGTGGAACCGATCCTTCTATCAGGGAGCCAAGGCCACAGCACATGCCAGATTTCTCACAAGTAGTTTACAGAGGGAGCCCGGCTCCCCCTCCCTCTCTGCTGGCACAAGTTCAGCAGGAGGTGAGATGCTCATTATGGTCTCCTGAGTGCTGTGGGTCTCTGCTGCGAGGGAAGAGAGAGGTTTGTGTCTGAGGATGGGTAAGGAATTCATTAGGAATTCATCTGGGATGTTTCTGGCATCTGCAGGGGAAGGAACGAAGAGAAGATTAATTCACCAAGAGAAGGTTTGAGTCCGAATCAGGAAAAGGCAAGAGTAAGTTTAGGCACCAATAGAGTTATCAAACTGCTGAGCAAGCGCTCTTAGTTTGTAAGTTTGGCTTTTGGTCCCCGAGTTCTTACAATAAACTAAACCTGTCCATATGAAGAAAAAAATTTACAAATTATTTTTTAAAGATAATCAGTTAAAATGCATTGCGATTTTCTGTGGGCTTGGGCAGTGGGAGGAAGTGAGACAGAGAAAATCCTGAACTAAGTCACCTTTGGTTGATTCTGTTTAGTTTTTCCATCAGGACAATCTCTCCATTTCCACGTGCTGTTACAACGATCCGACAAACTGGGTTTATATGGAGAGCGATGTGAAATGACAGGCTACAGCCATTTTCAATTTTTTTTTTCACTCCCCTGTCAGAAAAGCCTGCATGAACCGCTGAAAGGTCTTTACCNCCCTCCGCCCCTCCACCTCCATCCTCTCCGTCTCCTCCCGCACAGGTGGGACCCCTCTCCTCGCCGCCCCTGCCGCGATGCCGCCGCCGTGTCCCCGCGGGGCCCTGCCCGGAGCCTCCCTCCTCCTCCTCTTCCTCCTCCTCCCGCTGCTCTGCGCGGCCCCCGGTGAGTGAGCGCGGCGTGCGGGAGGGGACACAGGGAAAGCAAAGCCTGGGGAGCGGGAAAAAGCCCGGCATCCCGCGTGGGTGAGAGCCTTCGGACGCTCCAAACCTTGGGCAAGCTGGGCATCTTTTTAAAAAGGCGCTTGCTGGACAGTGACCGAAGCATTTCGGAACAGCCGAGCCCTTGCAGGTTTCCTGTTGCGCTGCCGGTGTGGGGATCAGCAGGATGACGGCTTCGATGTGCTTTGGGGCAGGATGCCAGGCACAATTTTGGAGCGGTCTGATTGTTAGCACAGCCCTCATCCAGTGACGAGGGGCTTCCAGCATTATCATGCTGCTCTGGGTGCTGGTACTGGCACCAGCTGCAGTTTTCTGATGAAAAATGCAATAATTAGTGAAGAAGGCCAGTATCAGGTTTCCCTTGCCAAGAGAGCTGGGGAGAGGATGCTGGAGTGTCAGAAGCTTCCCTGCAGCGTATATTGCGCTCAAGTGTGGAAAAGGGAGAAAAGAGAGGCACTGG